>JAJJWW010004490.1:0-373362 GCA_023531295.1 Papaver armeniacum
CGTCCAAATTACGCGAAGTCCATTTAAATGAGCAACCGGAGAAAAATTAGTCAAAAATCAAAAATTCAAAGTCCAAACGTTCTGAACAAGAGACTACAGCCAACCACAACTATAAAACCTCTATTATTTTATGTATATTGTGTGCTCAAACCAAACTATCCAGCGAAGCATCGAAGGAAGACGGCATACACCATATCTTTTACTTTCTCTCTTTTTTTTCTTTCCACAATTCCAACTAATAAATTTTCTGTTTGTTTGTTCAAAAATACACTGTTGGTTTATATTCATTCCGTCCTTCATACCGTGGAGTAAGAGTATCCATTTTTTATATATTTTTCCATAAAATTCGGTCCTACGGTAATCCTAATAAATCGATTCTCTACCGCATAACTCTGGAATTCTTATCCGGAAAAAGCCCTAAATTTCTGAACTATCAAACAGATAGAATAGATTGATAGATAAAATAATCCTATTTGTCTTCTTCTTCTGCTTCTTCCATATCTAAATCTCTTCATTTCAATTATTATTCTTTCTAAACTCTTATCCTGAACTAGGGTTTCACAGTCCTGTATCGATAGTACTTGTCCCTCTTCTTCTTTTCTCTTGAAACCCTCGAATCATCTTTTGTTTATTGTCTATCCTTCTGATTGAATCGAGGGTTTTTCTTTTTCTTTTCGTTTTTTTTTTTCATCCTTCATTTAAAATTTAGAAAATATATTAAATATCTATCGTTTTTGAAGAGCTGAATGGCGTTGTTATCAGCTTTGTTTGAGGTATTGAAAGGCCCTACAATTGGTAATGTATTTACAGAGTTATTATTATTTCTGGGTCCTTTATGGATTGCAGTTTTAGTTGGGGTTGTAGTTGGATGGGCATGGAAACCTAAATGGGCAAATTTGGGAAAAGATAAATTGGATTATACAATGTCTAAAGCTTCATCATTGTCTGTGGGTTTTATATCTTCTCCGCCATCTTTGAATTTTGGTTCAATGCCTTGTTTTAATTCAATGAAAGCTCAATTGCCAAGTTACATTCCTTGGATTTCTGATTACGGAGCTGACAAAGGAAAAGACCTGGATGCACCAGTTACCAGTTCTGATTGCAGGTTTGTGAATTCTTCCTTAATTTAATTTAATTATTGAATTATCCTAGTCAGGGGTTTGGTTTTTGATAAACTTGTTTTGAAAATTTTAGGAATGTTAGAATTAAAACTTAAGATAACCACAAAGGGTATTGGAAGATATGTTTAGATGCCTTTCCTGCTAGTTTGATTTGCCCAGTTTATTGGTATACGGGTTGCCTTTATGAGTATAAGAGTAAGTTATTTATGTTTATTTGTCCGTATCATAGCTTTGAAATTTGCTGACATCCTGTAAAAAGTTGGTAAATCTTATCTATGCTTTAATACAATTATTACCTTGAATTCTGTAATGTAGGTGTCAATTACATTGAAAATCTTGATGCATTTTCTCACCACTTACTTCCATTACCCAGTTCTTCGGAGATCGAAAAAGAAAAACCACTGGCTGTGACAGGAGAGGATCTGGACTATTTATCCCAGCTCGTTGAGGTTACTGATGGAGGTCCTGCTTGGATTCAAATGATGGATCGATCTACCCAAACTATGAGCTATCAAGCTTGGCGGAGGGATCGCGAGGTAGGTCTTTTCCTCTCTTTCTGTCCCTTGAAATGATCCTCTATTGGGATGGAATATTAAAGTAAAAAATGTCAAAAAAAAAAAAAAAATCTTACTGGTATTACCTCTATGCTAATTAGTAATTACTGGTTTAATGAACCAATATTCTAGACTGGACCTCCACAATACCGTAGCAGGACTGTCTTTGAAGATGCTACCCCAGAGACAGTAAGGGACTTCTTTTGGGATGATGATTTCCGCCAAACAGCCAAGTGGGATGACATGCTTATACATTCAAAGATATTAGAGGAGTGCCCCAAAACAGGAACAATGCTAGTACAATGGATACGGAAGGTATGGATATTCTTTTTATTCTATCTGTTTGATGAATAGGCTATTTTGATTTGCTCTTCTCATGTTTTTTTCTTTCCGTGGTACAGTTTCCCTTCTTCTGTAGTGATAGAGAATACATAATAGGTCGCCGAATTTGGGAATCAGGGAGAGTTTATTACTGTGTTACTAAGGTATTGATGCGGATTATATTTCAATTATTACATTGGGCCTTCCAATTGCTCCTTCACATTGAATAGTTTTTGGTACAGTTAGTATGGAGTTTCCATGAGTTACCTCCATACTAGAGAGAATTGAGGGAAGCCTCTTTTCTTTTCTTTTTTTCCTATGGATCATGAGTGATACATTCCTCTTGAGTACCATACTTATGTGCTAATTTCATGTTCCAGGGAGTACCTTGCACTTACATGCCAAGACTTAACAAGCCTCGACGTGTTGATCTGTACTATTCTAGCTGGTGCATTAAAGCAGGTAACTAGACCTTTCATTCCATTTCCTTTAAGCTTGATAACTCATTAATCTCTACATCTCTTATTGTGCTCCCAGTTTTCCACTATTAATGCTAGTATTATTATCAATAAACAAGCCATAACATTATCATATTTGACTACACTTAAACCATTGATTCATTAGAGACCATTAGTTTGCACATCCCATGATTTTAGTTTTAATTGCCTATCAGTAACTAATCTGTTCGCTGATGAACATTTGCAGTTGAGTCAAAGAGAGGAAACGGGATGACAGCTTGTGAGGTGCTACTCTTTCATTACGAAGACATGGGTATTCCATGGGAAATTGCAAAACTTGGTGTTCGTCAAGGAATGTGGGGAGCCGTAAAGAAGATTGAGCCTGGTCTACGTGCTTATCAGAAGGCAAGATTATCGGGAGAGCCGATCTCTAAGTGTGCTTACATGGCCCAAATCAACACAAAGGTAAAAGCTAATCACCTGAAATCCTTGGAAAATGGAAAGAAAGAATCTTTGGAAATTGAAACCCTGAATCCGTCCGACGAGAAAAAACCACTTGGGAGGAACCTTCCCAAGCTCTTATTTGTCGGCGGGGCAGTTGTCCTTGCGTGTAGTCTAGACAGAGGACTGTTGACAAAGGCAGTTATTTTTGGTGTTGCAAGGAGATTTGGAAGGATAGGGCGGAGAATGTGATGATTCATTCTAAGAAGTGTAAACACTGTATAATTTAAATTTTTTGGGGAAGGACTAACTTCTTTAGTGAGTGAGCTTCACAATACAATGCTGGATTTGTTTGCCTCCTCTAATAAGATGAGAGGTTGTATCTGTAGATCTCCTTTTTCGCGTTATGAAAACCGTTTCTGCGGGTAAGTAGAGAAAGGAGATTTATACAAGTTGTAATTCAGTAGAGGATTAGAAAAGATCTCATCATCAAAGCTAGTGATTTCAGTGTGCAGGTACAGATATACTCTCCATTCTCTTCCATCTTTAGTATTCATTTAACTTCTGTTTCGCCAAGTTCCTCTTGTAACATCTTAGTAAGCTTTAGAGTTGAGGTTTGACGCTTGTTGCACAAACTTACTCTGACATTAAAATTCTCAGTAATTTTTTTTGTTCCCACCTTTCTTCCTACAGCGAGTCTCTCTAGCAACAGCATGCCCTCTTGGGTTTAGCAAGAATAATCACAGTTCAGCACTAGCGAGTCGATAGATCTTTCATATGTTATGGGGAATTGCCATTGTGTGCTATGTGCTCCAGTCCATTTCATTTAGTATCCCGGATTTGAACTTGTGTTCCTGGATTAGTATTTCCCAGCTGAATGTGTTTAGTATTCTCCCCAGTTGCACCTGTTCTACAGTCTACAGTTTCTCTTTCTATATAAGTAGTCACAGTTTAGAATGATCTTTCCACCTTGCCATTTGCCGATTTAAAACATCGAATGTCCAGACAGACTATGAATAATGAAAGTGCTTTTGTAAGCGTGTCTTTATGGCTACCAATTAAGATCTCCATCTCCATGAAGAAACCTGACCCGGTAACTCTGAGGTTCTTAACATAAACAGGTCATGATATTTCTCTTAAAAGGTTTTCTTTTACCGATTTAGTCATGGCACGTGGGAGGCAGCCAACTTCACCTTTCTAGATTCATTTTCCCATGTTTTCTCCTAGCCAATGTACTAAACTGATGGCTAGGTTCATTTTATGGTGTCTCTACTGCAATTTATCATAAGCTTGGATGTTTAAGACAATACTTGCTCAAGTTAAACAACTACTCGTCAAAGTAATTGCATAGAGAAAGTAATTGGTCAACCTACTACGATGAATCAATGATATCCTTCTAACAGAAATTAACAAATTCTTGAGGTATATATAGTCGCAGAACAAGGTTCAAATCCATGACTGACAACAACTCTTGATTGTTTTTTTTTGAAGAACGATGAGAATTGTTATAGTACCCGTGTAGTTGCAGGAAAACCTACAACTAACACCCAAGTAAATACTCAAGATGAATCTAAGACATTACGAGGAAAACACTAAATCATTTCATTAAAAGATAGGACAAATACAATATGGATGTATGAAAACCCTAACTTGGGAGCCAAACAACTTTCTCTCTCCTAAAATTCTCATCTCGGCTCTCAAAAAGATCTCTCCCTATTACAATGGCTTCTGCCCCCTTTTATAGGGGTTACATAGTGGAGGACAGCTAATAAATTAACCCCCTATTTTCGGATCTGGGAGGGCGTTATAATCGCCCTTGATTATAGTTGTCGCGCTCTCATTTTAATTGCCGCGCTGGTCTTCACACTTTTGGTGTGACTTGGTGACGTCATCCAATCCGTCATCAGAAATATAGTGAATGCGTCATATTCGCCCGCTATTAAATGATATCCTCGCCTTACTATTAGGTGCGCGATATTTTGCACCCACATTTTGCCTCTTCTCGTATCGTTTTTTTTTTTAAGGAAAGGAGGATAAGAGAAGTCTTATTTTGCCGCATCGACCCACCTTTTCGTATTCCTTCCATCGACCGACATTTTTCCGGAATTTCTGTGTGACCGTCTACACGTGTTGACCCTTTTTCTTTTGAACGACACGTCTCCCCACTTGACCGGTTGTTTCTGTCTCAAAGTTTCACTTATTAATAACTGTAGTGGAGAGAGAAATTTCTTTTCTTTCACTTTTCTTCCAATCTTATTCATCTTCCTCTTCATCTCAGTGATTTGTTCTTCATCTTGTCAAAACCTTCATCATCTTCTCTGAACCTTCTTTCTGCACCGATTTCTTCTAGACTCATGGATCCACACAACAGGTTAGCTATCCCTTTCTTTGCTGCTATTACTTTGTTTTCTTATTTTATCTTTAATTTCCAATCTTTTCCGCAATTGTTGCTATTCTGCTGCTGTTGTTCTTATCTCCATATTCCCATGTTGTGTTTGTTTCAGCAAATATTGTCAATCTGGCAAGTTGGTTTTTAAGGTGACAAACCCTAATTCTTCTGTAAATTTAGAAGGCAATGATTCTCTCAAGAGGAAACCTTCGCACGACAAGAAAGTAATAAATAACTCCTTTTAATTTTTTCGCTTTTGAGAAAAAAAAAACAATATTGTTGCCTCTGTTTCTTATCTGTCTTGTTGGTGTGAAGGATTTCGAAGGCGAAATTAACCGTGAAAAGAAGAGAGTTAAAAAGATTTGTCATGCCTTCAAGATCGATACTACTGTGAATTTACCCGTGGTTCCTTGTAAATTTCTTCCCCGTCCTTTGACTCATGCCTCTGCTGAGTTGCAAAAGGATTCTCCTAGTGATGATATCCACACGTCCTTGAACAATGTTGCTGCCTTATCCACTGGTGATGCTACCGCACATTCGAAGGATGCTACTTCTTCACTTTCTGAAGATGTTACCGCCCCTGTGAAGGATATAACCATTTCGATTTCTGGGGATGTTGCCGCCTCTTTAAAGGAGATCATTACTTCATCTTCAATGGGCCCTACTATCTCTACTTCCTCTCATTTGAAAGATGTTACCGCGTCTACCAAGAATACTATTGCTTCTTCTTCGATTGGTGTTGCTACTCCTACTTCTGTTAATAAAGATGTTCTTCAAGGGGCTGATTATGGAACCAACTTGTTGCTGGAAATTATAAATGCCTCCCGTTCCTCTAGTGATGATCCTTCTCGATCTCGAGTTTGTGACGCTCTCACTAAATTATGTGAATCTTCTATGGATAAGCCTGCTAGGACTGAAATTTTTTCTCTGCTGGACCCATGCGTTAATCTCGCATTTGAAAGTCTGGTATGTACTCTTTCATTGATGTATTTTATTTTTTATTTTTGCTTTCCTGTCGTGCTCTTACACTTCATATTGTACTTTTCTTTAGGAGTCCCGTCGTCGTCTGATTCAGATTGAAGGTTTCTCAGAATCTAGCAACACCATCCAAGAACTTTCCCTGCAAGTTGCCAAACTAAAGGGAGATCTCTTAGCTGAATCTATTACATCTGGAAATCTTCGCGCCAAAAATCAAGAATTCAGAGGTATGTCCTTCCTTCAATAGTTTTTTCTGAATGTTGCCACGCTTGCATTTATCTTTTTAATTTCTCGCATACATGTAAAGACATAAACCAGAAGCGCGTCATGGAAAGATATAGTTATCAATATTCAGCTGAGGATGCCCGCACAGATAATAAGAAGTTACAGAATCATCTGAGTCAACTAGCTAATAACCAATCGTATCTATTGGACCAAATTGATAATCAAAAGAGCGAGAATTTCTATTTATGCCATCAATATGACTTTCTGGGTTCCCAAGTATCCAATCTTTCAGGATTATTACATAATGCTGATTTAAGAAATCGAACTTTGTCAGATGAAAACCAAACCCTCTCTAAAGAGAAACGATCTTTCGTAAATGAGAAGGCGATGTTACGCGTCAGTAACTTGCTCTTCGAAAGACTTGCACTAGCCAGCCAGAATCCCTTCGTGCTTTAAAAATCAGTATAATGAAGAAGTGAAGAAATTTACTTCGGAGAATGAGAGGGTTATTCAAAGTAAGATAAACGTAACGGTGAAAATGAATCAACTTCGTGAGCAGCATAAGGAACTGAAGAACTCTTACAATAATTTAGTAAAGGAAAGAGATTCTCTTTCACGAGATGAGAAGAAGATTTGTTACCGCCTTCAAGGTTTAGTTGGTGATGATTTTGATAAGTGTATGGAGGATATTAAAATTAGTAGCCTTTCCTTATCCCACCATCTCATTTCTCAAAGGGAATGTAGTTACATTAGTATGACTGCCTCAGTTTTCATTTTTATTTTGAGCTTCCTCACTTGTCTTTTTATTTTTTCCGCCTTTGCCTTAACTTTAATTGTTTCGCCCTTGTAGCTTCCGATGAGCCACATCAACATACCATCAATAAACTGAGGTATGATCTTTCTAAGGCACGAAAAGAACGCAGTAACATCCCTATGAAACTTTCTTCCACTAAGGAAAGGGCAAGAAGGAGGTGTTCATATCTCGAAAGGTTGATGGAAGTTGATGTTGAAAATACCAAGAAGAGTGTTGCACGCGATCTCTTCGTCAAGTCTAAAGCTTTTGCAGATCAAATTTTCCATGCCTATTCGAAGCCCTTATTAGATTTGGAGTCGCCTGAAGTTCCTGCTGACGAAGAGCTTCCTGAGCCTGAGAGAGATGATTATAGTGATGGTGAATTAGATGAAGAACTTTATTCCTGTGAAGATCCTCCAAAAGAAAATGAAGCTGGTGATGAGCCTTCTAAGGATGTTACTCATGATGCTGAGAACCAAGATGTGCTCCAGGATGATCTTTAAATCCTTTCTTTGGGTGTGAACTTTTCTCTGTCTTCTCTTTTTTGTGTAACTGGGCGCTTCCAAGCTTGGGGGGCATGCACTCTTTTTACCTGTCCCCTCGGTGTCAAACTAAGAAAACACACTTCTATTCTATCTACTTTAAATTTAATACCTTTTATTATTTGCATTTCTTATTTTTCTGAAAAGGCGAATAACACCTCTCTTATTTGTTTTATTCCCATACTTGCCTCTGTTTTTTTCCTTTGAAAAAACTTTTAGTTTTGAGTTTGTTCTTATTAGATGATAATTACGCGTTACGATTAAAATTTAAGTACATACCTGCCTCTGCTGTGTATAAGGTTATTTGATTGTCCATTATGTGTCCTTGCCTTTAACCTGAAAAATAATGTGGCTAATCATTAAATAACGGTCTGAAGGTTTTTTTGTGAAGGTCTTATTGTGCCTCCCTAATTAGAGGTCTTAATCAGCCTTTCCCCTGTTAATAGGTCTTATCTTTGCCCCAAGGTATTCTTTTTGGTTGGGCGGCAAAATCGCAGGCGGTCATTACTTTTTAAAGATGATTTCGCCTTATCATCTTTTCGTATTATTGCCTTTGCAGGATATATTGACGCGTCAATACGATAATCCTAAGTACTCCCGTGAGTAATAGCCCTATGATATTGACGTCTTTGGCACAATTCAGCTCCCTAATGGTGGGTGTCGTCCTTATCTTCCTCTTGATTGCACTTTCAAGGAAGCTTACCCCTACCGGGTTAGGTGGGCTCTTCCCATCCAGTGATACCAACAATCAGTTGTTTTCGTGGCCCCTTATCCCTCCGCCGATATGGCTTATGGTTACGAGACCACACCCTAAGTGGGGTATCTTGAGGACCGAGTGTATCATAGTTAGGACTTGCCAAGAATGGCTGGGAACGCTCCAGATGCCCCAGGCACGCTGATCGAGTTTCTACACTCCTTAGGATAAACTCAAGAGTCTCTGCTGGATAGGCTTTTGTTTCGACCCAATTTCCATGACCCAGGTTGCAGGGTGGTATTGCATTCCCCTGAGCCATGCATTACTAGGTTTTCCCCAATTATGACGCTCATTAGGGCTTACTTGTCTTGCCTCTTACATTGTTGCGAACTAGGTTGCACGCCACAATTGGATGCCTAGCCTCCTTAATTAGAGGTTTTGATTTTTTATTGCCTCATATTAAGGTCTTATTTTTGCCTCTTTCTTCTACTTGTAGCTTTTTCTAGATTATTCAAATAAAGGAATCTTTTCCATGTTTTCATTCATATTATAAGTGATACAAATTTGATGTCTTTTTTCTTCATTTGAAATGCATACATTCGTTCTTCTTTGTTGTTGACGCCTAAGGATAATATTTCTTCAAATATATTCGATTCCATGGATGATCGAGCTTTCGTCCTACATCTTTCCCTTCACTATCCATTAATTCATACGCTCCATTCCCAATAATTCTCTTTATAATGTACGGTCCATCCCATGTCTTCTCCAATTTCCCATCTCCACCTTTCTGGTAGATCGGTATTTCTTGCAACACTAGCTCTCCTGGTCAGAACTATCTTACTTTGACGCGTTTATTATACTCACGGGATAATCTTTTGTGGTATTCCTTTTACCTCTTTTGCCCTTATCATATTGTTTGAGGGTGAAAATGGTTTCTGCTGATTTCGGTAATTTAGGGTGTGTGGGTGAGAAACGAATTTAAACCCTAAACAATGTACTGCAAGGGAGTACTTTAGATTCGAGAGATTAATCTGTACAAATCCGGCCTAAACCAAGAAATGGACGTTCCAGACTTGCTTCGGTCACAAAAAGGAGGAGAATGGGTTGGTTTTGGGGAGGGAAGCGAAGAAAGTGTTGAGACCAGGTTGATTCTGGAAGAGTAGTGGTTTCACGACTTGTATCAGAAAATGGGAAGCTAACAGATGGAAAGCTAGCAAATGTTTCTGAGTGTTGTATTGCTCCTCCCTGAACTTCTTGTTCGGTGGAAATAGGTAAGACCTATTTATACAAGTCGAAGTGAAACGTACTCTGGTCTCATTAAGGAATGGAAAAATGGGTGAGTAAATGGGAGGAGGTGGTAACCGTTAACGCATGGAATTGATGTTCCAAAAAAAAAGAGCGTTTCACCATTACTCATTGTATTTACTAACCGCCTCATCCTTATTACACTTCCTTATGCCGGGCGTAGTGTACGCCGCACGCTGTAAACCGCCAAACCAATACCCAAAGTGGATCCCCCAGTTTGTGATATGTATTGATGTCTCGAATGTTTTCGTGGAAAACATGTAGCATGGTTGTTGCCCTCGGCAAGTCGAGCTTGGGAGACTTGCCGCCTTGGTGACCTTCGACGGTCGAGATTTTGCATCTTAAGAGGAAAGGTAGCCGTTGATCGTTGCACGCTTCCGTTTTTGATAGCCGTGTAGGAAAGGCCAGCATGGTGGCGCGGCAGAGTTGGCATGCCATTGGGATGGCATGCCTTGGCGCGGTTTGGCGCGGCCAAACTAGGGTTTTGGGTCAAAGGTTACCATGCGTTGTCTGGTAACCTTGGACGGCTAGGATTTGATCCTGGGATTGAAGGGCGACCGTTGATTGTCGCACGCCTTCGTTCTAGTAGCCGCATAGGTAAGGCCAGCATGGTGGCGCAGCTAGGTTGGCATGCCTTGGCGCGGTTTGGCGTGGCCAAACTAGGGTTTCGGGCCAAAGGTTACCATGCGTTGTCTGGTAACCTTGGTCGGCTAGGATTTGATCCTGGGATTGAAGGGCGACCGTTGATTGTCGCACGCCTTCGTTTTAGTAGCCGCATAGGGAAGGCCAGCATGGTGGCGCGTCTAGGTTGGCATTCCATTGGCATGGCATGCCTTGGCGTGGTTTGGCGTGGCCAAACTAGGGTTTCGGGCCAAAGGTTACCTTGCGTTGTCTAGTAACCTTGGACGGCTAAGATTTGCTTCTGAGATTGAAGGGAGACCGTTGATTGTCGGACGCCTTCGTTTTAGTAGCCACATAGGGAAGGCCAGCATGGTGGCGCGGCTAGGTTGGCATGCCATGCTTTGGCGTGGCCAAGCTAGGGTTTCGGGCCAAAAGTTATCATGCGTTGTCTGGTAACCTTGGACGGCTAGGATTTGATCCTGGGATTGAAGGGCGACCGTTGATTGTCGCACGCCTTCGTTTTAGTAGCCGCATAGGGAAGGCCAGCATGGTGTCGCGGCTAGGTTGGCATGACATTGGCATGGCATGCCTTGGCGCGGTTTGGCGTGGCCAAACTAGGGTTTCGGGCCAAAGGTTACCATGTATTGTCTGGTAACCTTGGACGGCTAGGATTTGATCCTGGGATATAAGGGCGACCGTTGATTGTCGCACGCCTTCGTTTTAGTAGCTGCATAGGGAAGGCCGGCATGGTATAGTGGGGCCGCGGGTTTGGCATGCCGTTTGCACATGGTGCGGCTAGCATGGCTAGGGCCAAGGCAAGGTGCGTTTGTCTTGGCGAGGTGGGGCCAATGGTTTGGCATGCCGTTTGGCACATGGTGCGACTAGCATGGCTAGGGCCAAGGCAAGGTGCATTTGTCTTGGCGAGGTGGGGCCAATGGTTTGGCATGCCGTTTGGAACATGGTGCGACTAGCATGGTTAGGGCCAAGGCAAGGCGCGGTTTGGCTTGGCATGGTTTTTTATTGGCGCAGTAGTGCGGCTGGCATGGTTGGCATGCCTTGGCGCGGAGATGTGGCTGGCACGGTTTGCCATTGGCATAGTGGTGCGGTTGGCATGCCTTGGCGCGGTAGATGTGGCTGGCACGGTTTGCCATTGGCACAGTGGTGCGGCTGGCATGGTTGGCATGCCTTGGCGCGGTAGCATGAGGGTTTTGTACAGGTGATGTCAATCAATGTTAGGGGTTCTGTCGTGGAACATGATACATAGAAAGAAAAAAGGTACCCTGGTAATTCTTACGTAAGCATGCTGATCGATTCGATAAATGTGTTAATGGTCATAATGACGTCATGCCAGATGTGCGGTTTTACGATTTTAACCCTAGGCTAAAAGCCACCATAAACATTAAGTCCCCTGCTTAGCTCGGAACGGGAGCATCGTTGCGAGGTAAGCATAAGATAGTGCCAGGCTAGGACAAGAAATTGAAACAAGTCGTGATAAGATGATCAGGAAAGCCCGACTAACCTTTTCGAGAGGCAAATAGAGTTTGCGCTTCCCGTGTTGGCGGCCTTGCATAAATTGTACTGGTGGTGCGGACCTTGATGTGGTGAGACGAAAATTGTCGGCTTAGTCTGGCTATGCATCACCTTGGCTGGGTCAGGGAACATCGTGCCGCTGGGTCGGCGAGTTGTTGGTGTCAGTATGGTTTGGAAAGGGGGCGCAGGCGTTGCGCTGGCTTGGACTCGGCGTGGCAAGGCATAGCGCGGACAATCTTGGCATGTGGGCCAGGGCAATGGCGCGATCTTGGAGAGGCAAAGCATGTTGGACGGCTTGGCAGGTGGGGCCAAGGCAATGTCGCGGTATTGGAGAGGCAAGGCATGGCGGACGGCTTGGAAGGTGGAGCCAAGGCAATGGCGCGGACAGTCTTGGCGTGGTGATTTTATCTTCGCGGGACCGGTTGCCTATTTTCCTTACTTGGCTCAAAATAGGAAATCCTTTCCTTGTTCGGATTCCCAAATATAACGCACATAAAAGAGGGTCGGCCTCTCCTTTTGTTTCATACCTATTTATTGTATTTCGGTGTGGTAACAGTAAAGCAAAGCGGGCAAGAGAATCCTTGGTATGTCTTCCCATACTTCCTCTTTTTTTTTTAATGCGAACCCTAGCTGTGGTGTACCTTCTCATGAACTTGTAGAAATATCGTTTTTCTGAGTTGGTATGAATCCCAGCCATAGGTATGCTTTGCACGACCTTGTAGTAAAATTTTGGCGTGACTGTCGTAGTGATGTTGGCCGCCTCAATCATTGTGCGAAGTAGGTGTGCACGAGCATTGTCATTCTCTTCCCGCGAAAATCTAGCCTTTAGGGTTTCCTCTGTTTCTTGGTGTGGTCGTGTGTATGGTTCCCGTTGTGGGGCGCGCCTATTCGGCTAGGCGCCAATTTCCCGTTGCATGAAGTGGTGATGCAGAGTCTGTCAGTCCCCATTTCTTCGCATATGCGCAAAAATGACTTTGAAACCAATTGGCTTGCGTCCAGGATGGCCCTCTCGCGTCTGATAAAATAATTTCCAGGCACTTTCCGTAATAATCTCTCTTCGTATTGTTCCATTGTAGTTATCTCGGAGGTGAAAGTAGCGTAAGGGAATTTTCGTTAGGATGTCAGCAATTTCTGCTGTACCGAAGGATGTTGGCAGTTCCAAGCCAAACGTGGCTGATGAGTTCTTCATGATAGTTTCTGCCAGGAGAAGTCATCTTAAGCATGTGCCGATTCTTCTGACTGGTCCGGAAGGTGAGGGAGGGGATCGGTCGGTTCCTCCTGGGAACGTAATACGGTTTTATCTTCAGAGGAAAGAGTATTCCGCCTCTCTTATTGATTTCAAGATCTTCGTGAGTCCGTTGCGTTCCTTTGATAAATGGATGCGATTTATGATAAGTTAAGATTATGTAAGAGCTAGTTTAACCAAAGCGCAAATCATTGATGCTGTCGCGGCTTCTGCATTACTTCAAATTAGGAAAGACATCCCGGGTTTGGTTGCTTTCATCTCCAGGTGGTGTCCAGATACCCACACAACTATATGCAGGTGGGGAGAAATGACTATATCCGTAAAAATTGTAGCCATTCTGCTGAATCTTCCCATAACAGGAAACCTCAACATTAAGCTGTCAGATGATGAAGAAAAAATGTGTACCACCCTGGTTGAGAAGTCGAAAGGGTTTGTTCGAAAAGAAAACGAGACGAAGTGTTTCTATAGCTGGTGGGTGTCTCAATGGTTTCCTGATGAGCTGGCACCGGATCAAAAGAATAGTACACTCCACGTCGCGGCATTCTTGTCTCTGTGGTTATCCCGGGATATTTTCGATGACGGCTCTGGTAAGAAGTAGAAAAGGCCGGAACTCCTCAAATTTGCTATAAGATTGGCGGTGGAGTCGTTCTCCCCATTGGCGGCTTGTTTCTCGGTTCTCTGTACACGCACTTGGATCATCCGGGCTGTGGATATGCATGTTTCAAAAGGTTACATGAAAGTGGACTCGTATGTTCACGTTGCTTTTCTCCATGCGTGGCTATGGGAGCATCTTGAAAAATACGCTCCTAAACCATTGGTTTCACTTCCCGCGTCTTGGGGTGGTTCGAGAATACTTCGCTGGTCGAATAGGCGCCCAAGAGCTGGCTCAAACCTGGCTAATTTCCTTGATAATTCGTGCGCCGTTAATTTTCGTCCATGGGCCCCAGTGTTTACATCCATAGTCCAGGTCAATACTTTTGCTTCCGCTCCAAACATGTCTTTGCTTTCTGACGAAGGGAACCTCGGTGTCGGCGAGGTTGTATTCATGCGAAGTTACATGCCGAGTTACATACCATCTTTCTTTCGAGGATCGTGTCAGGCAGTCTCTTACAATATTGATCGGGCGGCTCGGCATATGGGTTTCGACCAAGGGGTCCCTCTTGTTCGTCAGCTGGTAGCTCCAGAGAACTCATTACCAACCATTCTTGATGCTAGTGTTCTCGTGCCCGGGCAAAAGCCTTCCTTTCTTGCTTTCAGAACGAAATCCTTCAACTACCTCCAAGTATAACACGTTCTGGCAGAGTGAATTCCTTGTCATCCAGGAATTTGTGAAAGTCGTAGTGGAAAACATCCGTGGTAGGCCTTCTGCTGCGATTTTGGCAAAGCATCCATTGTTGAGGGATACTTCTTCAACCAAAAGAAAATCCGTCGGTCCGGCCGCGGACAGTCCCCAAGCGAAGGAGTGAAGGTCTAAAAATCGCGCAGGTGGTTTCCAGTCAGATTCCACAGTTTTACCGACTTTTAGTTCGTCCAACATGCAAGTATGTATGATTTTCCTCTTGACTTCAGTTGGGCCGTGTATATTCTCGTTTCTTTTATGAGTATCCGTCTTCATATTTTGTCCAGGGTCTCAACAGTGTGAACGCCTTTACCAAACTTGCAAGTAGACAGAAAACATTGCTTCCCGAGACAGAGGATGTCGGTGTTGAGCCTATCCATGGTGATGGGGAACCCGAGAAGGATGACGGTTCGGAGTCCAGTGATGGCGAGGGTAGTTCTTCTGACAACAGTGCTGAATCTTCCTCTAGTCGGTCTGAAAGTGAATCAGTGTGTTTTTTCGCATGTTCCCTTTTTTTTGGAAAACGTCTAATCCGCGGTATTACAGGAGGAAGCCGTTTCTGAAGATGGCTCTGAGATAGAGACTGAGGAAGATACAACTTTGTCTCCAACTGTGGCAACCGTACCGGGCGATCTTGAAATGGATGTTGATCAAGATGAAAACGTCGTTGCTGCTCAGACAAAGGAAAGTACTCGAGTGGCCGCATGTGCGATTGTTGTTAGGAGTCCCTTGCCGGTTGCTGATGTAGTCACAGGCGCCCCTTTTAATCCTCCGTACTTGGTTCCTCATCGGGATCACATGCTGATTGGAGGGTTTAGCGTGCAAGCCAAACATGCGGTACTATACACTAAGATCTGGGAAGACTACGGTAATATTGCCACGACCAAACAAATTACTAGTCGGTATGCGTTGGTTAAGCGTGTGGAGAAAATTATGTCTTCGATTGACGACATGTGCAACGTGACTGGTCATATCATGTTTTCGGGGGATATGGTCACAAGCTGGAGGTTCCATCGTGACATGTGCATAGAGTTTGAGTTCAATGCTCCTTGGTTCGTCAAAGGTTTCTCTGAGGTTGAAAAGATGCTGGCTGAAACAGTCGAAGGCCCTTCTGCGGATATGGTGAAGAAGCAGGAAGTGGAAGTCGAAAAGCTGTCCAGGAAACTAAAATTGAAGAGGGCGGCTCTTCAAAGCGCAAAGGAGGCTCTCGCCAAGAATAGCAAGCCATTGTTGGAAAATTTTCCTTGACCACATTTCTGTTTTTTTTCTTCTGATCTTCTTATTTTAGGTTTCTTTTTTTTTTTTGAAAGGCAAATGAAATGCCTAGTTTATAATTTTGATTTTCTGGATTTTTGAGTTGATAGACAAATGCTACCTTGATGGTTTTGGATTGTTCTTTTGGAATGCATTGTTTTGGTTCTGATTGCAAGTGGCGCAAACGTTCCAGGCAAACCATGGAACCGCGTGTTGGTAGATGACATGGGATGAAACATAACATGACTTATCGGTTTTATCATTCTCGTGAAAACTTGAAATAGAAAACCATGTATTTTGTCTAGGTAACTTACTCGGGTTTTCATCTCTTCCTGTTGAAAAAGGAATCTCCCGGGCGTTAGACCAAGTTTTATGGGAAACGTCGCCATGATCGTAGAAAATCCCCCAGTCATTCCTTGTCGTGTTGCCGATCCCTGGGTGGATCATTCGCTTCTAAACCCCTCGGAAGTCCCCAGTCGTCCTTTGCCGTGTAACGACTGGTAATTGAGCCGCCTGGTAACTGATTCGTCGTTTCCTGAGCGGATTGTTTGATTCTACTGTCTTGACGTCCGGGTCGAGGTACGAGATCGAGGATTGAAAATTGACATCATGACCGAAAGATCAACCTCCCACTGTGGTCGCCAATTGTTTGAGGGTGAAAATGGTTTCTGCTGATTTCGGTAATTTCGTGTGTGTGGGTGAGAAACGAATTTAAACCCTAAACAATGTACTGCAAGGGAGTACTTTAGATTCGAGAGATCAATCTGTACAAATCCGGCCTAAACCAAGAAATGGCCGTTCCAGACTTGCTTCGGTCACAAAAAGGAGGAGAATGGGTTGGTTTTGGGGAGGGAAGCGAAGAAAGTGTTGAGACCAAAGTTGATTCGGAAGAGTAGTGGTTTCACGACTTGTATCAGAAAATGGGAAGCTAACATATGGGAAGCTAGCAAATGTTTCTGAGTGTTGTATTGCTCCTCCCCGAACTTCTTGTTCAGTGGAAATAGGTAAGACCTATTTATACAAGTCGAAGTGAAACGTACTCTGGTCTCATTAAGGAATGGAAAAATGGGTGAGTAAATGGAAGGAGGTGGTAACCGTTAACGCATCGAATTGATGTTCCATAAAAAAGAGTGTTTCACCATTACTCCTTGTATTTACTAACCGCCTCATCCTTATTACACTTCCTTATGACGGGCGTAGGCGTAGTGTACGCCGCACGCCGTAAACCGCCAAACCAATACCCAAAGTGGATCCCCCCAGTTTGTGATATGTATTGATGTCTCGAATGTTTTCGTGGAAAACATGTAGCATGGTTGTTGCCTGGCAAGTCGAGCTTGGGAGACATGCTAGCTTGGTGACCTTCGACGGTCAAGATTTTGCATCTTAAGAGGAAAGGTAGTCGTTGATCGTTGCACGCTTCCGTTTTTGATAGCCGTGTAGGAAAGGCCAGCATGGTGGCGCGGCAGAGTTGGCATGTCATTGGCATGGCATGCCTTGGCGCGGTTTGGCGCGGCCAAACTAGGGTTTTGGGTCAAAGGTTACCATGCGTTGTCTGGTAACCTTGGACGGCTAGGATTTGATCATGGGATTGAAGGGCGACCGTTGATTGTCGCACACCTTCGTTTTAGTAGCCGCATAGGAAAGGCCAGCATGGTGGCGCGGCTAGGTTGGCATGCCTTGGTGCGGTTTGGCGTGGCCAAACTAGGGTTTCGGGCCAAAGGTTGCCATGCGTTGTCTGGTAACCTTGGCCGGCTGGGATTTGATCCTGGGATTGAAGGGCAACCGTTGATTGTCGCACGCTTTCGTTTTAGTAGCCGCATAGGGAAGGCCAGCATGGTGGCGCGGCTAGGTTGGCATGCCTTGGCGTGGCCAAACTAGGGTTTCGGGCTAAAGGTTACCTTGCGTTGTCTGGTAACCTTGGACGGCAAGGATTTGCTCTTGAGATTGAAGGGCGGCCGTTGATTGACGCACGCCTTCGTTTTAGTAGCCGCATATGGAAGGCCAGCAGGGTGGCGCGGCTAGGTTGGCATGCCTTTGGCGCGGTTTGGCGTGGCCAAACTAGGGTTTCGGGCAAAAAGTTATCATGCGTTGTCTGGTAACCTTGGACGGCTAGGATTTGATCCTGGGATTGAAGGGCGACCGTTGATTGTCGCACGCCTTCGTTTTAGTAGCCGCATAGGGAAGGCCAGCATGGTGGCACGGCTAGGTTGGCATGCCTTGGCGCGGTTTGGCGTGGCCAAACTAGGGTTTCAGTCCAAAGGTTACCATGCGTTGTCTGGTAACTTTGGACGGCTAGGATTTGATCCTGAGATTGAAGGGCGACCGTTGATTGTCGCACGCCTTCGTTTTAGTACCCGCATAGCGAAGGCCAGCATGGTGGCGCGGCTAGGTTGGCATGCCATTGGCATGGCCAAACTAGGGTTTCGGGCCAAAAGTTACTATGCGTTGTTTGGTAACCTTGGTCGGCTGGGATTTGATCCTGGGATTGAAGGGCGACCGTTGATTGTCGCACGCCTTCGTTTTAGTAGCCGCATAGGGAAGGCCAGCATGGTGGCCGGCTAGGTTGGCATGCCTTGGCGTGGCCAAACTAGGGTTTCGGGACAAAGGTCACCTTGCGTTGTCTGGTAACCTTGGCGGCTAAGATTTGCTCTTAAGATTGAAGGGCGCCGTTGATTGTCGCACGCCTTCGTTTTAGTAGCCGCATAGGGAAGGCCAGCATGGTGGCGCAGCTAGGTTGGCATGCTTTGGCGCGGTTTGGCGCGACCAAACTAGGGTTTCGGGCCAAAAGTTATCATGCGTTGTCTGGTAACCTTGGACGGCTAGGATTTTATCCTAGGATTGAAGGGCGACCGTTGATTGTCGCACGCCTTCGTTTTAGTAGCCGCATAGGGAAGGCCAGCATGGTGGCGCGGCTAGGTTGGCATGCCATTTGCATGGCATGCCTTGGTGCGGTTTGGCGTGGCCAAACTATGGTTTCGGGCCAAAGGTTACCATGCGTTGTCTGGTAACCTTGGACGGCTAGGATTTGATCCTGGGATTGAAGGGCGACCGTTGATTGTCGCACGCATTCGTTTTAGTAGCCGCATAGGGAAGACCGGCATGGTATAGTGGGGCCGCGGGTTTGGCATGTCGTTGGCACATGGTGCGGCTAGCATGGCTAGGGCCAAGGCAAGGTGCGTTTGTCTTGGCGAGGTGGGGCCAATGGTTTGGCATGCTGTTTGGCACATGGTGCGGCTAGCATGGCTAGGGCCAAGGCAAGGTGCGTTTGGCTTGGTGAGGTGGGGCCAATGGTTTGGCATGCCGTTTGGCACATGGTGCGGCTAGCATGGCTATGGCCAAGGCAAGGCGCGGTTTGGCTTGGCATGGTTTGCTATTGGCGCAGTAGTGCGGCTGGCATGGTTGGTGATGAGTGCCAAATATTGCATATTTATACACCTATTTATTGGCATTTAACTCATCTTTTGTGTTCAGAAATCAGATATTATCCCAAATTCTGTGTTTTCTTTGTTTTCAAGAATAAATATTTGTATTAATTAATTTTGTGTTTTTAGGTAATAAATAAAGCTCGGAGAAATTGAGGAGCCAAAAGAGCGAAGAATTGGAGTCAAGCGTCTATGGAGTAGAAAGCCGAAGCCCGCGCGCGCAACAGTTGCAACCCAACAAGGAGCAACCCATCTACAAGACATGGGCTTGAGCTATCCAAGACCCGACCCGGATCCGAGCCCGTTCACCCCGAACCGTTGAGATCTCGCCTAGCTACATCCTACGGTCGCTCCTTCTTGCTTATCGTCCCTTGATGCATCCGCTCAACACCAAAACAGCCCGTCCTTTACGAGCCGTTCAGATCTCACTTATCTTCATCCTACGCTCGCTACAGCCTCTTCATCAACTCTTGATGCCTCCGCTTCACAACAAAACTCCCTAACCCTATACCCTATTCGACCAAACTCATTTCTTCTTCCTTCTTCTCTTTCTTCACCCAACAACTCGTAGTAACCCATCCTTCTCTTCTCCCTACCCGGTCGCGCGCCGCAAAACCTCCACCTCCTTCTTCCCCATACCCATGGCAGAGCTACCCCTTCACCACCACTCCATCTCGCACCCGCACCAAGATTTCTCTCTCTCAATTATCTCTTTCATAGCTTCTCATCAACCTAGAAGCTAGGTTAGAGATAACTAGAGATAGGGTTTCTCATCAATCAATCAAGGGAGTTGTTGTAGCCGAATCGACAGAGGAAAGCACACGATTTCAAGCAGTATGGGCGATTGGGTACTCTTTATCTTTTCAATTTAAAATGAATTAGGGTTTGGAGTGCATGTATAAATAGAACTGAGGTGAGGATGTTAGAAGTTTATGCCTGGGCTAGCCAGAGCACCACTTAGTGTTAATTTGTGTTAATTTTAGTTTAATTATGTTTTAATTCCATTTATTGGGGTGTTGATGAAACCCTAGTTTCCATGATTAAGCATATCAATCTTCATGTGTTCTTGTTATGATTAAACTGTTTTAGGATTAATGTTTAGTTAACAAATCAAACAATTCTGTGATAGGGTGTACTGTAGAAAGACATCCTATACTAGGGAAGAGTTAATGAGTTATCTAACCAAAGATCAACTTTAGACCTTCAAATGAAGGCACAAGAATACAATTCTAGTTGAGTTGCCTGAGCATGAGACTAGAGGTGGAATCACCACCCTGGTGCTTTACACATTGTCACTGCTTTAGCTTAGAGCCACATCTTCAACCTCAGTCGCATCGACACTCAATCTTTATTGTTCTGTCACTCTTAGAATTCAGTTAGGAAGCCTTAGATCAATACATATCACCACAAGTCTCTGTGGTTCGACCCGTACGTGTGCCCTGTGATCATTGTGTGCTTCACTGAGCTCTAACTGACCTCTGTACATACTGTGAATTACAGCTTTTATCCCTGCATTGTAGTGTAACTTAACTTCCATCATTCTTTGTTTTACTTCAGTTTTTGTAACTTAGTTATAACTTAGTATAGCCGGTAGTCTCATCTTTAGTCAGTAGCCATACTTTTGAACTCTTGTTCACTTGCATTAGCTTGCATTATAGTAACCTGCATCTTAGCTGTAACCCTTTATCACCCCTGTACATCCCTGCACCTTTACTTTAAAGTAGTTTGCATCTGCTCTCTCAGTTAGCATCTGGCCTAGCTTGAACTCAAGCCAGCCTGCTCTTGTGCCTTCCATCTTGGCATTTCTCATCCATCTTTGTTTCATTTCAATTTGTGTCATATCGGCATAAACATCTTGGCATTTCTCATCCATCAAGCATACCCCGTAATTAGCTTAGATCCACTCCTTTGTGGTCGTGCTTCGTGAGTCTCAACTCGCCCTGGTTAACAACTCAGCAGAGTAGTTTAAAACACTTATCATGCTGAAGAATCACCATAGCTAGTTTTGATCAAATTGTGCACATTTCCTTATATTGCTTTAGCTGTGCAATACTGAGAACTGAAGTTGAGTTGTTGAGTAAACAGGTACCTGTGAGCTGTTGAGCAACCCAAGGAAAAGGCGCATAACTTGAACACTGAGCAGCCCCTGTCATTCATATTATTCATGTGCTTGCTGTGTCTGCTGAGCCAACCCAAGGAGAAGCACAGGACTTGAGGTTAGTAATTGAATATTGTAACCCCTGTGCTATGAGAACCATCTGTGCATTATGAGCATGACCTGCGAGCCATTATACCCTGAGTGCATGATAAAACCGTGCTAGGAATTGCTTCATCCCTGTGCATTGTGTGTCGTTTACAGTAACCCTTAGCTTCAGCATCCTCTGTGCTCACCTTTCAGTTACCCTGTGCTCAATCCAGCCCCCTGAAGCTGTGAGTTGAGCTGTAGTTGAGCTGTGATCTGAGCTTACCCTGTGCATGCTCTATTCTGATTGAAAAGAGGGTTAAAATATGTGCAGCTGATGGTATAACCACTTGTGTTGTCAACCCTGAGCTTACCTTTGACAACCTTGAATGATTTAAACTGTGCTGTGCTGAAGGCTGGCTGTGTCACAAGCCAATCTCTAGCCCTTGCATAACAAATTAGCTCCCGCACCTTGTATGCTCTGTAACCCTTAGACTCCATCTGCCCTGCACCCCTTGCATGCTAGACCTGTGAATCTGTGACCTGTTGAGCCTGTTGAATGACCTGAGCACCTACCCTGAGCTTAACCCTCCAGCCCCTGAAGCTGTGAGTTGGTCTGCAGCTGAGGTTTCCAAGTCTATACTTGTGTGGCCTGAGCATAAACCCGTGAGCACCCCTGTCATTTGATCACTTGCCAAGCTCACTGTCATTTTCACTTATGCTAAAACGCATCTCGCAAGCCCCGTGCACAACAACTCTAAGCATAACCGAGCATAACCCCGATCGCATGCTTGAGCCCCGCTAAACCCCGAATCGGTGCTAATTTGTTGATGCCCCGTGAATCATATTCACTTACCACAGACACTCGCCATCCGAGTACTTTTATTGCATGAATTTGCTGAGCTCTGCCCTGTACCCTTATGCATGTTCAACTTTGTGCTAGACCTTGCATTGCTGTTTTTACTTTCCTGTGCACCAAACTGTAATGTGCTGTGCATAGATCTCTTGTGATGTGTTCAAGTTTGAGCAATTGGGTGTCATTTCTTTTGTGAGTTGTTGTTCTTGGGCTGTGCTATTTTTCTGTGAGTCTGTTGTGCTTTGTGCATAGCCAAGCTGTGCTTAAGCTGCCAACAGGCATAACCCTCACACAAACTGTGCTGAGCATAATCCAACCTGCACAACCACTGGGCTGATTCAATTTGTGTGAATTTGTGTTTTTGTTGTTTTGCTCTGTGTATAAGCTTGAGTTACACTCAAACCTGTGTTGTACTCAACTGCAATCTGTGCCCCTCCAGAGCTAAGCACAAATCTTGCATCATCTTGCCAATACCTGCACCAAAGCAACCTGAACACAAGCTGTGCAGTGAACTAAACCCAACCAGCCTCTTGGCTGTGCACATAAACCTGGGCTGTTAAACCTGCCAAAATCAATGGGCTCTGCTCCTTTGCAATCAAGCTAGGCTGAGCATAATTGAAACCCACAGTTCCACTGGGCTGTACTTTCCCAACAAAACCAAATAAGCCCACAAATACCAAAACAAGGAGCCCACATAAGCCGAGTTTGTTGGGCTACTTACAAACCTGAGGCCTGCTGTGCAACAACCCAAATCCCACACAAACCAAATCCCACATAAACCAAACTAAACCCAATAAACCAAACTGAGCCCACTACAACTGGGCTTTTGCATAACCTTTGGGCTGTGCATTTGCATTACTTGGGCTTAGCTTCCCTGTTTTGGAGACTTCATTGGTCATTCATGCTTTATGTGTGCTAGGCTATTTGAGTTGCTAGACCATGTCAGGATTTTGGTCTCATGATCGGGGATGGAAACAAATCCATTAGAGAGCTTGCTTACGGGCATGCTTCACAGTATGAACTCCCACATACCATAGTGATTTTAGGGAATATTATGAGCCTTCTCGTGGCCCCGACTCCACATACCCTAATCATTATGAGCACATGTATCATCCACCACAAAGTTGAAAATGAGCACTTTTCTCATACCCAATCATCACTTTTAGATCAATTAGAAGCTCAAGTATCTCGCTTTAGAAAGGCAATTACATGAGCAACTGTCGAATCTAATCCCCTAGGCAATATGAAATGTATGCTTGTACCTTATGTGGTAGCTTAGACCACCCTACCGAGAACCTGCTACATTTTGCATGAGTTTAGGCGAGCCTAGGGAAAGTCATGACAACCATACACACATGCATCATCCATCACCATGGGAAGTTGAACAATGTTATACTCCCCCAACTCCTTGTATGCAATCACTAATGGAAGAGCTCATAGAGCAAAACAATGATATACTTGGATGGAAAGCATTGAACGAGCATCCCTTCTCTAGTGAACCTTTTGCACAATCATACACTGAATATGAACCTAATCTAGAGGTAGATGAGTGCACTGGAAATGCTCAAATTTTGAATGGGGAGATAAATTTTTGTTATGATGATGATGAACATGATATGTTAGAAGAACATGTATATGCTGAAAATATGATGGAATCTTTTGGTTCAGAAACGTTAGGCGTCTCTTCTGTGAACCCTATGAATGATACTTCTTCTAACATTCATACATGTGATATTAACTCTGAGCTTGGGTTTGTAAAATTCTTCAGTGAATGTGAGCATGCTACACAACTTGTTTGTGATTTAGGAAAAGATGAATCTTCTCGTTGACACTAATGTTCTTTTGGATCATGATATTATTGTTGTGTCGATTCCCGCCCATATCACAATATGTTGCCTCGCTCCGATGATTATGACATGGTGATTGATGAATTTGTCTATGATGGTGAGCATGATTTACCTTCTTCTGACCTTAGGAAAGTGTGTGATGGTGCAAATGATTTTATACATAAAAACAACTTAGATGTACCTAATCTCTCTCCTAAGTCACAGATTGAAACCCCTCCACCAAACCTAGGTGTAGTTTGTAACAAAATTGCAAAACCAACTTTTCTGAAAATGCCTAATTTAGGCCTAGAGCTTTGTGCTTCCCAAGTCCTCTTGGACTATTTTGCATCAAAGTATAACACCTTTAGGGAACCACAGTTGGAATGTGTATGTCTGCCTGTTCTTAGAAAAACTCATTTTGAGTTAGACCTTGTGCATGATGTACCTTTAAATTTGCAAGATTTTGTGCTCAAAAACACACCTGTTGACAAATTTAGGTTTGGGGGAAAGTCATTCCCATATGCAGCCTTACTTGCACTCTCATTTTATATTTGTGTAAGGCTGTTGATGTTTGTATATATTTTCTATTGGGTTGATCCTCAACTCTTTAGATTGTTAGTATATGGTGAATTTTCATTGTATATAATCCAGTAGGACTTGTTAAATTTTTTCTTTTCTTGAATCGGTTGAGTCTTCTTATGCATATTTTGTGCTAATCCGATATGAACTCCGCTGAGAATGTTGGATTCTAGCCTTGACTAATGAAGCTCTAACCTTGCTCCCGCCGACATCCAGTAATCTCTTCCCTTTTCTCTTTTCAAAGATAGTTCTCATGGTATGTGATTGTTTAAATTTTTTCTATCTGTTGACACATTGAGGACAATGTTTGATTTAGGTTTGGGGGTGCATTTGCATTTTGCATTTAGAGTTTTTAGTCTTTCTTTTAATATATATAAAAAAAAAAACTCTTTTTGTAAAAACCTCCAACTTTTAGAGATTTTAGAGTCACTAGCATGCTTCTAGCTATGTTTACATAGAGAATCTGACCGAAATAACAGAAGTTAGAAGTACCGGAGAACACAATCGGGTTTCTTAGTTGATTAGAGCGTTAAAGTTGGATTTAACCATACCGGAGGGCGAATTAGGTGCTGTTTAGATATTCGGTAGTAGAATTGTGATCACCCATAGTGGAGACTACCCATTTTACATCAAGTGAGGCACCAACCTTCAATTTTTTGCAACTTTCTAGAAAAGCTGTTAGAGTGTGTGTCACCGTACGTAAATTCCGGGTAGGAATGGTGAGCTACCCAACTTCGCACCAATTTCAGCACTACTTTTGATCTCTTGAGTGCTATTTTTGTCAATCATGAGGGTGACGTCTAAAGATGAAAACTCCTTCTAAATATCGATTTGCAGTTAGCATCACTCTCTCTCCCTCTCAACAACATCAACAGATTCATAGAAACACATCATCGTCAGCAAGTGGAGCATCATCAGAATATTTGAAGAAAAGTTGAAATAGTCCAAGGTTTATGTGCAACAAAGAAAAGAAAAATAGGATGAGAATTAATGAAGTTTGTGAAATCAAGACAAATGTAAAAAATTGAGTCTTATTGTTTTATTGTTATGTTATAAAAAAAAAAAAAAAAAAAATGTGTATGTTTGTCAAGTTTTTGTGAAGTTCAGAAGTTCATCATCAGCTATTGAAGACCGAAGACCGAAGAGTGAAGACGTTTCTATGAATGCTGAGAGAGTGATATTAATTGCCGATCGGGTGAGAAGGTAGGTGAGTACTCCCATCCTTGCTAATGGTTGATTTCCTTTCTTAGAGATCATCAGAAAAGATTCTTTTTGTCCACACTCTTGTGGAGTCTCCAGAAATTATTTCGGAAGGTTATCCTTCTTACCTACAACGTGTGCAGGATTTCTCTCTTTATTCCTGCCTGCACACATGAGAGACTAAAAAAGCGGTCTTTTTGAGTGCAATTATCATAAAACCCTAATGGTGAGGCAGAAGTCGAGGCTTATGATCACAATCGAATCCGAATTCTTTCATATGGTATGGTTACTTCTCGCTCAACACTTAAGGATGAGAATGCGTTCTTTGGTAGTTCTAACTTCTGTTACTAGCATGCAGAAACTCTATATCCTCATAGCTTCTTGGAGTCTTGAGACTCTTTTACACTCTGAAGTTGGAGAAGGTTTTGTGGGTACACCTCTTGTAAACCCTCACGAGACTACAACTCGTCCACTAGGGACACCTAGGGGTTTAAAGGCTTAGTGCATACGCTAAATGCATTCGAGAGACTGCGACGGGGGTATAGTTAGGATTTCTTAATTTCTGTTTCACTTGAGGACAAGTAAAATTCAGGTTTGGGGGTATTTGATGAGTGCCAAATATTGCATATTTATACACCTATTTATTGGCATTTAACTCATCTTTTGTGTTCAGAAATCAGATATTATCCCAAATTCTGTGTTTTCTTTGTTTTCAAGAATAAATATTTGTATTAATTAATTTTATGTTTTTAGGTAATAAATAAAGCTCGGAGAAATTGAGGAGCCAAAAGAGCGAAGAATTGGAGTCAAGCGTCTATGGAGTAGAAAGCCGAAGCCCGCGCGCGCAACAGTTGCAACCCAACAAAGAGCAACCCATCTACAAGACATGGGCTTGAGCTATCCAAGACCCGACCCGGATCCGAGCCCGTTCACCCCGAACCGTTGAGATCTCGCCTAGCTACATCCTACGGTCGCTCCTTCTTGCTCATCGTCCCTTGATGCATCCGCTCAACACCAAAACAGCCCGTCCTTTACGAGTCGTTCAGATCTCACTTATCTTCATCCTACGCTCGCTACAGCCTCTTCATCAACTCTTGATGCCTCCGCTTCACAACAAAACTCCCTAACCCTATACCCTATTCGACCAAACTCATTTCTTCTTCCTTCTTCTCTTTCTTCACCCAACAACTCTGCAGAACCCATCCTTCTCTTCTCCCTACCAGTCGCCGCCTGCAAAACCTCCACCTCCTTCTTCCCCATACCCATGGCAGAGCTACCCCTTCCCCATAAATCTTAAGCATGTGCCGATTCTTCTGACTGGTCCGGAAGGTGAGGGAGGGGATCGGTCGGTTCCTCCTGGGAACGTAATACGGTTTTATCTTCAGAGGAAAGAGTATTCCGCCTCTCTTATTGATTTCAAGATCTTCGTGAGTCCGTTGCGTTCCTTTGATAAATGGATGCGATTTATGATAAGTTAAGATTATGTAAGAGCTAGTTTAACCAAAGCGCAAATTATTGATGCTGTCGCGGCTTCTGCATTACTTCAAATTAGGAAAGACATCCCGGGTTTGGTTGCTTTCATCTCGTGTGGTGTCCAGATACCCACACGGCTATATGCGGGTGGGGAGAAATGACTATATCCGTAGAAATTGTAGCCATTCTCATTGAATCTTCCCATAACAGAAACCTCAACATTAAGCTGTCAGATGATGAAGAAAAAATGTGTACCACCCTGTTTGAGAAGTCGAAAGGGTTTGTTCGAAAAGAAAACGAGACGAAGTGTTTCTATAGCTGGTGGGTGTCTCAATGGTTTCCTGATGAGCTGGCACCGGATCAAAAGAATAGTACACTCCACGTCGCGGCATTCTTGTCTCTCGTGGTTATCCCGGATATTTTCGATGACGGCTCTGCGGTAAGAAGTAGAAAAGGCCGGAACTCCTCAAATTTGCTATAAGATTGGCGACAGTGAGTCGTTCTCCCCATTGGCGGCTTGTTTCTCGGTTCTCGTACACGCACTTGGATCATCGGGTCGTGGATATGCATGTTTCAAAAGGTTACATGAAAGTGGACTCGTATGTTCACGTTGCTTTTCTCCATGCGTGGCTATGGGAGCATCTTGAAAAATACGCTCCTAAACCATTGGTTTCACTTCCCGCGTCTTGGGGTGGTTCGAGAATACTTCGCTGGTCGAATAGGCGCCCAAGAGCTGGCTCAAACCTGGCTAATTTCCTTGATAATTCGTGCGCCGTTAATTTTCGTCCATGGGCCCCAGTGTTTACATCCATAGTCTAGGTCAATACTTTTGCTTCCGCTCCAAACATGTCTTTGCTTTCTGACGAAGGGAACCTCGGTATCGGCGAGGTTGTATTCATGCGAAGTTACATGCCGAGTTACATACCATCTTTCTTTCGAGGATCGTGTCAGGCAGTCTCTTACAATATTGATCGGGCGGCTCGGCATATGGGTTTCGACCAAGGGGTCCCTCTTGTTCGTCAGCTGGTAGCTCCAGAGAACTCATTACCAACCATTCTTGATGCTAGTGTTCTCGTGCCCGGGCAAAAGCCTTCCTTTCTTGCTTTCGGAACGTAATCCTTCAACTACCTCCAAGTATAACACGTTCTGGCAGAGTGAATTCCTTGTCATCCAGGAATTTGTGAAAGTCGTAGTGGAAAACATCCGTGGTAGGCCTTCTGCTGCGATTTTGGCAAAGCATCCATTGTTGAGGGATACTTCTTCAACCAAAAGAAAATCCGTCGGTCCGGCCGCGGACAGTCCCCAAGCGAAGGAGTGAAGGTCTAAAAATCGCGCAGGTGGTTTCCAGTCAGATTCCACAGTTTTACCGACTTTTAGTTCGTCCAACATGCAAGTATGTATGATTTTCCTCTTGACTTCAGTTGGGCCGTGTATATTCTCGTTTCTTTTATGAGTATCCGTCTTCATATTTTGTCCAGGGTCTCAACAGTGTGAACGCCTTTACCAAACTTGCAAGTAGACAGAAAACATTGCTTCCCGAGACAGAGGATGTCGGTGTTGAGCCTATCCATGGTGATGGGGAACCCGAGAAGGATGACGGTTCGGAGTCCAGTGATGGCGAGGGTAGTTCTTCTGACAGCAGTGCTGAATCTTCCTCTAGTCGGTCTGAAAGTGAATCAGTGTGTTTTTTCGCATGTTCCCTTTTTTTTGGAAAACGTCTAATCCGCGGTATTACAGGAGGAAGCCGTTTCTGAAGATGGCTCTGAGATAGAGACTGAGGAAGATACAACTTTGTCTCCAACTGTGGCAACCGTACCGGGCGATCTTGAAATGGATGTTGATCAATATGAAAACGTCGTTGCTGCTTAGACAAAGGAAAGTACTCGAGTGGCCGCATGTGCGATTGTTGTTAGGAGTCCCTTGCCGGTTGCTGATGTAGTCACAGGCGCCCCTTTTAATCCTCCGTACTTGGTTCCTCATCGGGATCACATGCTGATTGGAGGGTTTAGCGTGCCAGCCAAACATGCGGTACTATACACTAAGATCTGGGAAGACTACGGTAATATTGCCACGACCAAACAAATTACTAGTCGGTATGCGTTGGTTAAGCGTGTGGAGAAAATTCTGTCTTCGATTGACGACATGTGCAACGTGACTGGTCATACTGTTTCTGGGGATGTGGTCACAAGCTGGAGGTTCCATCGTGACATGTGCATAGAGTTTGAGTTCAATGCTCCTTGGTTCATCAAAGGTTTCTCTGAGGTTGAAAAGATGCTGGCTGAAACAGTCGAAGGCCCTTCTGCGGATATGGTGAAGAAGCAGGAAGTGGAAGTCGAAAAGCTGTCCAGGAAACTAAAATTGAAGAGGGCGGCTCTTCAAAGCGCAAAGGAGGCTCTCGCCAAGAATAGCAAGCCATTGTTGGAAAATTTTCCTTGACCACATTTCTGTTTTTTTTCTTCTGATCTTCTTATTTTAGGTTTTTTTTTTTTTTTTTGAAAGGCAAATGAAATGCCTAGTTTATAATTTTGATTTTCTGGATTTTTGAGTTGATAGACAAATGCTACCTTGATGGTTTTGGATTGTTCTTTTGGAATGCATTGTTTTGGTTATGATTGCAAGTGGCGCAAACGTTCCAGGCAAACCATGGAACCGCGTGTTGGTAGATGACATGGGATGAAACATAACATGACTTATCGGTTTTATCATTCTCGTGAAAACTTGAAATAGAAAACCATGTATTTTGTCTAGGTAACTTACTCGGGTTTTCATCTCTTCCTGTTGAAAAAGGAATCTCCCGGGCGTTAGACCAAGTTTTATGGGAAACGTCGCCATGACTGTAGAAAATCCCCAGTCATTCCTTGTCGTGTTGCCGATCCCTGGGTGGATCATTCGCTTCTAAACCCCTCGGAAGTCCCCAGTCATCCTTTGCCGTGTAACGACTGGTAATTGAGCCGCCTGGTAACTGATTCGTCGTTTCCTGAGCGGATTGTTTGATTCTACTTGTCTTGACGTCGGGTCGAGGTACGAGATCGAGGATTGAAAATTGACATCATGACCGAAAGATCAACCTCCCACTGTGGTCGCCAATTGTTTGAGGGTGAAAATGGTTTCTGCTGATTTCGGTAATTTCGTGTGTGTGGGTGAGAAACGAATTTAAACCCTAAACAATGTACTGCAAGGGAGTACTTTAGATTCGAGAGATCAATCTGTACAAATCCGGCCTAAACCAAGAAATGGCCGTTCCAGACTTGCTTCGGTCACAAAAAGGAGGAGAATGGGTTGGTTTTGGGGAGGGAAGCGAAGAAAGTGTTGAGACCAGGTTGATTCGGGAAGAGTAGTGGTTTCACGACTTGTATCAGAAAATGGGAAGCTAACATATGGGAAGCTAGCAAATGTTTCTGAGTGTTGTATTGCTCCTCCCCGAACTTCTTGTTCGGTGGAAATAGGTAAGACCTATTTATACAAGTCGAAGTGAAACGTACTCTGGTCTCATTAAGGAATGGAAAAATGGGTGAGTAAATGGGAGGAGGTGGTAACCGTTAACGCATCGAATTGATGTTCCATAAAAAAGAGTGTTTCACCATTACTCCTTGTATTTACTAACCGCCTCATCCTTATTACACTTCCTTATGACGGGCGTAGTGTACGCCGCACGCTGTAAACCGCCAAACCAATACCCAAAGTGGATCCCCCCAGTTTGTGATATGTATTGATGTCTCGAATGTTTTCGTGGAAAACATGTAGCATGGTTGTTGCCTGGCAAGTCGAGCTTGGGAGACATGCTAGCTTGGTGACCTTCGACGGTCAAGATTTTGCATCTTAAGAGGAAAGGTAGTCGTTGATCGTTGCACGCTTCCGTTTTTGATAGCCGTGTAGGAAAGGCCAGCATGGTGGCGTGGCAGAGTTGGCATTTGGCATGTCATTGGCATGGCATGCCTTGGCGCGGTTTGGCGCGGCCAAACTAGGGTTTTGGGTCAAAGGTTACCATGCGTTGTCTGGTAACCTTGGACGGCTAGGATTTGATCATGGGATTGAAGGGCGACCGTTGATTGTCGCACACCTTCGTTTTAGTAGCCGCATAGGAAAGGCCAGCATGGTGGCGCGGCTAGGTTGGCATGCCATTGGCATGGCATGTCTTGGTGCGGTTTGGCGTGGCCAAACTAGGGTTTCGGGCCAAAGGTTGCCATGCGTTGTCTGGTAACCTTGGTCCTACCGGGATTTGATCCCGGGATTGAAGGGCAACCGTTGATTGTCGCACGCTTTCGTTTTAGTAGCCACATAGGGAAGGCCAGCATGGTGGCGCGGCTAGGTTGGCATGCCTTGGCGTGGCCAAACTAGGGTTTCGGGCTAAAGGTTACCTTGCGTTGTCTGGTAACCTTGGACGGCAAGGATTTGCTCTTGAGATTGAAGGGCGGCCGTTGATTGACGCACGCCTTCGTTTTAGTAGCCGCATATGGAAGGCCAGCAGGGTGGCGCGACTAGGTTGGCATGCCTTTGGCGCGGTTTGGCGTGGCCAAACTAGGGTTTCGGGCAAAAAGTTATCATGCGTTGTCTGGTAACCTTGGACGGCTAGGATTTGATCCTCGGGATTGAAGGGCGACCGTTGATTGTCGCACGCCTTCGTTTTAGTAGCCGCATAGGGAAGGCCAGCATGGTGGCACGGCTAGGTTGGCATGCCTTGGCGCGGTTTGGCGTGGCCAAACTAGGGTTTCAGTCCAAAGGTTACCATGCGTTGTCTGGTAACTTTGGACGGCTAGGATTTGATCCTGGGATTGAAGGGCGACCGTTGATTGTCGCACGCCTTCGTTTTAGTAGCCGCATAGCGAAGGCCAGCATGGTGGCGCGGCTAGGTTGGCATGCCATTGGCATGGCCAAACTAGGGTTTCGGGCCAAAGGTTACCATGCGTTGTTTGGTAACCTTGGTCGGCTGGGATTTGATCCTCGGGATTGAAGGGCGACCGTTGATTGTCGCACGCCTTCGTTTTAGTAGCCGCATAGGGAAGGCCGGCATGGTGGCCGGCTAGGTTGGCATGCCTTGGCGTGGCCAAACTAGGGTTTCGGGCCAAAGGTCACCTTGCGTTGTCTGGTAACCTTGGCGGCTAAGATTTGCTCTTAAGATTGAAGGGCGCCCGTTGATTGTCGCACGCCTTCGTTTTAGTAGCCGCATAGGGAAGGCCAGCATGGTGGCGCGGCTAGGTTGGCATGCTTTGGCGCGGTTTGGCGCGACCAAACTAGGGTTTCGGGCCAAAAGTTATCATGCGTTGTCTGGTAACCTTGGACGGCTAGGATTTTATCCTAGGATTGAAGGGCGACCGTTGATTGTCGCACGCCTTCGTTTTAGTAGCCGCATAGGGAAGGCCAGCATGGTGGCGCGGCTAGGTTGGCATGCCATTTGCATGGCATGCCTTGGTGCGGTTTGGCGTGGCCAAACTAGGGTTTCGGGCCAAAGGTTACCATGCGTTGTCTGGTAACCTTGGACGGCTAGGATTTGATCCTGGGATTGAAGGGCGACCGTTGATTGTCGCACGCATTCGTTTTAGTAGCCGCATAGGGAAGACCGGCATGGTATAGTGGGGCCGCGGGTTTGGCATGTCGTTGGCACATGGTGCGGCTAGCATGGCTAGGGCCAAGGCAAGGTGCGTTTGTCTTGGCGAGGTGGGGCCAATGGTTTGGCATGCTGTTTGGCACATGGTGCGGCTAGCATGGCTAGGGCCAAGGCAAGGTGCGTTTGGCTTGGTGAGGTGGGGCCAATGGTTTGGCATGCCGTTTGGCACATGGTGCGGCTAGCATGGCTATGGCCAAGGCAAGGCGCGGTTTGGCTTGGCATGGTTTGCTATTGGCGCAGTAGTGCGGCTGGCATGGTTGGTGATGAGTGCCAAATATTGCATATTTATACACCTATTTATTGGCATTTAACTCATCTTTTGTGTTCAGAAATCAGATATTATCCCAAATTCTGTGTTTTCTTTGTTTTCAAGAATAAATATTTGTATTAATTAATTTTGTGTTTTTAGGTAATAAATAAAGCTCGGAGAAATTGAGGAGCCAAAAGAGCGAAGAATTGGAGTCAAGCATCTATGGAGTAGAAAGCGAACCCGCGCGCGCAACAGTTGCAACCCAACAAGGAGCAACCCATCTACAAGACATGGGCTTGAGCTATCCAAGACCCGACCCGGATCCGAGCCCGTTCACCCCGAACCGTTGAGATCTCGCCTAGCTACATCCTACGGTCGCTCCTTCTTGCTTATCGTCCCTTGATGCATCCGCTCAACACCAAAACAGCCCGTCCTTTACGAGCCGTTCAGATCTCACTTATCTTCATCCTACGCTCGCTACTGACCTCTTCATCAACTCTTGATGCCTCCGCTTCACAACAAAACTCCCTAACCCTATACCCTATTCGACCAAACTCATTTCTTCTTCCTTCTTCTCTTTCTTCACCCAACAACTCGCAGAACCCATCCTTCTCTTCTCCCTACCAGTCGCCTTTGCAAAACCTCCACCTCCTTCTTCCCCATACCCATGGCGAGCTACCCCTTCACCACCACTCCATCTCTGCACCCGCACCAGTACTCTCTCTCTCAATTATCTCTTTCATAGCTTCTCATCAACCTAGAAGCTAGGTTAGAGATAACTAGAGATAGGGTTTCTCATCAATCAATCAAGGGAGTTGTTGTAGCCGAATCGACAGAGGAAAGCACACGATTTCAAGCAGTATGGGCGATTGGGTACTCTTTATCTTTTCAATTTAAAATGAATTAGGGTTTGGAGTGCATGTATAAATAGAACGAGGTGAGGATGTTAGAAGTTTATGCCTGGCTAGCTGTGAGCACCACTTAGTGTTAATTTGTGTTAATTTTAGTTTAATTATGTTTTAATTCCATTTATTGGGGTGTTGATGAAACCCTAGTTTCCATGATTAAGCATATCAATCTTCATGTGTTCTTGTTATGATTAAACTGTTTTAGGATTAATGTTTAGTTAACAAATCAAACAATTCTGTGATAGGGTGTACTGTAGAAAGACATCCTATACTAGGGAAGAGTTAATGAGTTATCTAACCAAAGATCAACTTTAGACCTTCAAATGAAGGCACAAGAATACAATTCTAGTTGAGTTGCCTGAGCATGAGACTAGAGGTGGAATCACCACCCTGGTGCTTTACACATTGTCACTGCTTTAGCTTAGAGCCACATCTTCAACCTCAGTCGCATCGACACTCAATCTTTATTGTTCTGTCACTCTTAGAATTCAGTTAGGAAGCCTTAGATCAATACATATCACCACAAGTCTCTGTGGTTCGACCCGTACGTGTGCCCCGTGATCATTGTGTGCTTCACTGAGCTCTAACTGACCTCTGTACATACTGTGAATTACAGCTTTTATCCCTGCATTGTAGTGTAACTTAACTTCCATCATTCTTTGTTTTACTTCAGTTTTTGTAACTTAGTTATAACTTAGTATAGCTGGTAGTCTCATCTTTAGCTGTATCCATACTTTTGAACTCTTGTTCACTTGCATTAGCTTGCATTATAGTAACCTGCATCTTAGCTGTAACCCTTTATCACCCCTGTACATCCCTGCACCTTTACTTTAAAGTAGTTTGCATCTCGCTCTCTCGGTTAGCATCCGGCCTAGCTTGAACTCAAGCCACCTGCTCTTGTGCCTTCCATCTTGGCATTTCTCATCCATCTTTGTTTCATTTCACTGTGTCATATCAAGATAAACATCTTGGCATTTCTCATCCATCAAAGCATACCCCGTAATTAGCTTAGATCCACTCCTTTGTGGTTGTGCTTCGTGAGTCTCAACTCGCGCTCTGGTTAACAACTCAGCAGAGTAGTTTAAAACACTTATCATGCTGAAGAATCACCATAGCTAGTTTTGATCAAATTGTGCACATTTCCTTATATTGCTTTAGCTGTGCAATACTGAGAACTGAAGTTGAGTTGTTGAGTAAACAGGTACCTGTGAGCTGTTGAGCAACCCAAGGAAAAGGCGCATAACTTGAACACTGAGCAGCCCCTGTCATTCATATTATTCATGTGCTTGCTGTGCCTGCTGAGCCAACCCAAGGAGAAGCACAGGACTTGAGGTTAGTAATTGAATATTGTAACCCCTGTGCTATGAGAACCATCTGTGCATTATGAGCATGACCTGCGAGCCATTATACCCTGAGTGCATGATAAAACCGTGCTAGGAATTGCTTCATCCCCGTGCATTGTGTGTCGTGTACAGTAACCCTTAGCTTCAGCATCCTCTGTGCTCACCTTTCAGTTACCCTGTGCTCAATCCAGCCCCCTGAAGCTGTGAGTTGAGCTGTAGTTGAGCTGTGATTTGAGCTTACCCTGTGCATGCTCTATTCTGATTGAAAAGAGGGTTAAAATCTGTGCAGCTGCTGGTATAACCACTTGTGTTGTCAACCCTGAGCTTACCTTTGACAACCTTGAATGATTTAAACTGTGCTGTGCTGAAGGCTGGCTGTGTCACAAGCCAATCTCTAGCCCTTGCATAACAAATTAGCTCCCTGCACCTTGTATGCTCTGTAACCCTTAGACTCCATCTGCCCTGCACCCCTTGCATGCTAGACCTGTGAATCTGTGACCTGTTGAGCCTGTTGAATGACCTGAGCACCTACCCTGAGCTTAACCCTCCAGCCCCTGAAGCTGTGAGTTGGTCTGCAGCTGAGGTTTCCAAGTCTATACTTGTGTGGCCTGAGCATAAACCTGTGAGCACCCCTGTCATTTGATCACTTGCCAAGCTCACTGTCATTTTCACTTATGCTAAACCTGCATCTGCAAGCCCTGTGCACAACAACTCTAAGCATAACTGAGCATAACCCTGACTGCATGCTTGAGCCCTGCTAAACCCCGAATCGGTGCTAATTTGTTGATGCCCCGTGAATCATATTCACTTACCATGCACTCGCCACCTGAGTACTTTTATTGCATGAATTTTTGAGCTCTGCCCTGTACCCTTATGCATGTTCAACTTTTTGCTAGACCTTGCATTCTTTGTTTTTACTTTCTGTGCACCAAATGTCATGTCTTTGTGCATAGATCTCTTGTGATGTGTTCAAGTTTGAGCAATTGGGTGTCATTTCTTTTGTGAGTTGTTGTTCTTGGGCTGTGCTATTTTTCTGTGAGTCTGTTGTGCTTTGTGCATAGCCAAGCTGTGCTTAAGCTGCCAACAGGCATAACCCTCACACAAACTGTGCTGAGCATAATCCAACCTGCACAACCACTGGGCTGATTCAATTTGTGTGAATTTGTGTTTTTGTTGTTTTGCTCTGTGTATAAGCTTGAGTTACACTCAAACCTGTGTTGTACTCAACTGCAATCTGTGCCCCTCCAGAGCTAAGCACAAATCTTGCATCATCTTTCCAATACCTGCACCAAAGCAACCTGAACACAAGCTGTGCAGTGAACTAAACCCAACCAGCCTCTTGGCAGTGCACATAAACCTGGGCTGTTAAACCTGCCAAAATCACTGGGCTCTGCTCCTTTGCAATCAAGCTAGGCTGAGCATAATTGAAACCCACAGTTCCACTGGGCTGTACTTTCCCAACAAAACCAAATAAGCCCACAAATACCAAAACAAGGAGCCCACATAAGCTGAGCTGTTGGGCTACTTACAAACCTGAGGCCTGCTGTGCAACAACCCAAATCCCACACAAACCAAATCCCACATAAACCAAACTAAACCCAATAAACCAAACTGAGCCCACTACAACTGGGCTTTTGCATAACCTTTGGGCTGTGCATTTGCATTACTTGGGCTTAGCTTCCCTGTTTTGGAGACTTCATTGGTCATTCATGCTTTATGTGTGCTAGGCTATTTGAGTTGCTAGACCATGTCAGGATTTTGGTCTGCGACTGGGGATGGAAACAAATCCATTAGAGAGCTTGCTTACGGGCATGCTTCACAGTATGAACTCCCCACATACCATAGTGATTTTAGGGAATATTATGAGCCTTCTCAGGGCCCTGACTCCACATACCCTAATCATTATGAGCACATGTATCATCCACCACAGGTTGAAAATGAACACTTTTCTCATACCCAATCATCACTTTTAGATCAATTAGAAGCTCAAGTATCTGCTTTAGAAAGGCAATTACATGAGCAATCTGTCGAATCTAATCCCCCTAGGCAATATGAAATGTATGCTTGTACCTTATGTGGTAGCTTAGACCACCCTGCTGAGAACTGCTACATTTTGCATGAGTTTAGGCAGTCTAGGGAAAGTCATGACAACCATACACACATGCATCATCCATCACCATGGGAAGTTGAACAATGTTATACTCCCCCAACTCCTTGTATGCAATCACTAATGGAAGAGCTCATAGAGCAAAACAATGATATACTTGGATGGAAAGCATTGAACGAGCATCCCTTCTCTAGTGAACCTTTTGCACAATCATACACTGAATATGAACCTAATCTAGAGGTAGATGAGTGCACTGGAAATGCTCAAATTTTGAATGGGGAGATAAATTTTTGTTATGATGATGATGATGATGAACATGATATGTTAGAAGAACATGTATATGCTGAAAATATGATGGAATCTTTTGGTTCAGAGACGTTAGGCGTCTCTTCTGTGAACCCTATGAATGATACTTCTTCTAACATTCATACATGTGATATTAACTCTGAGCTTGGGTTTGTAAAATTCTTCAGTGAATGTGAGCATGCTACACAACTTGTTTGTGATTTAGGAAAAGATGAATCTTCTGTTGACACTAATGTTCTTTTGGATCATGATATTATTGTTGTGTCTGATTCCTTGCCCATATCACAATATGTTGCCTGCTCTGATGATTATGACATGGTGATTGATGAATTTGTCTATGCTGGTGAGCATGATTTACCTTCTTCTGACCTTAGGAAAGTGTGTGATGGTGCAAATGATTTTATACATAAAAACAACTTAGATGTACCTAATCTCTCTCCTAAGTCACAGATTGAAACCCCTCCACCAAACCTAGGTGTAGTTTGTAACAAAATTGCAAAACCAACTTTTCTGAAAATGCCTAATTTAGGCCTAGAGCTTTGTGCTTCCCAAGTCCTCTTGGACTATTTTGCATCAAAGTATAACACCTTTAGGGAACCACAGTTGGAATGTGTATGTCTGCCTGTTCTTAGAAAAACTCATTTTGAGTTAGACCTTGTGCATGATGTACCTTTAAATTTGCAAGATTTTGTGCTCAAAAACACACATGTTTACAAATTTAGGTTTGGGGAAAGTCATTCCCATATGCAGCCTTACTTGCACTCTCATTTTATATTTGTGTAAGGCTGTTGATGTTTGTATATATTTTCTATTGGGTTGATCCTCAACTCTTTAGATTGTTAGTATATGGTGAATTTTCATTGTATATAATCCAGTAGGACTTGTTAAATTTTTTCTTTTCTTGAATCGGTTGAGTCTTCTTATGCATATTTTGTGCTAATCCGATATGAACTCCGCTGAGAATGTTGGATTCTAGCCTTGACTAATGAAGCTCTAACCTTGCTCCCGCCGACATCCGGTAATCTCTTCCCTTTTCTCTTTTCAGCATAGTTCTCATGGTATGTGATTGTTTAAATTTTTTCTATCTGTTGACACATTGAGGACAATGTTTGATTTAGGTTTGGGGGTGCATTTGCATTTTGCATTTAGAGTTTTTAGTCTTTCTTTTAATATATATAAAAAAAAAAAAAACTCTTTTTGTAAAAACCTCCAACTTTTAGAGATTTTAGAGTCACTAGCATGCTTCTAGCTATGTTTACATAGAGAATCTGACCGAAATAATGAAGTTAGAAGTCTTAGGAGAACACAATCGGGTTTCTTAGTTGATTAGAGCGTTAAAGTTGGATTTAACCATACCGAGGAGGGCGAATTAGGTGCTGTTTAGATATTCGGTAGTAGAATTGTGATCACCCATAGTGGAGACTACCCATTTTACATCAAGTGAGGCACCAACCTTCAATTTTTTGCAACTTTCTAGAAAAGTTTGTTAGAGTGTGTGTCACCGTACGTAAATTCCGGGTAGGAATGGTGAGCTACCCAACTTCGCACCAATTTCAAGCACTTCTTTTGATCTCTTGAGTGCTATTTTTGTCAATCATGAGGGTGACGTCTAAAGATGAAAACTCCTTCTAAATATCGATTTGCAGTTAGCATCACTCTCTCTCCCTCTCAACAACATCAACAGATTCATAGAAACACATCATCGTCAGCAAGTGGAGCATCATCAGAATATTTGAAGAAAAGTTGAAATAGTCCAAGGTTTATGTGCAACAAAGAAAAGAAAAATAGGATGAGAATTAATGAAGTTTGTGAAATCAAGACAAATGTAAAAAATTGAGTCTTATTGTTTTATTGTTATGTTATAAAAAAAAAAAAAAAAAATGTGTATGTTTGTCAAGTTTTTGTGAAGTTCAGAAGTTCATCATCAGCTATTGAAGACCGAAGACCGAAGAGTGAAGACGTTTCTATGAATGCTGAGTGAGTGATATTAATTGCCGATCGGGTGAGAAGGTAGGTGAGTACTCCCATCCTTGCTAATGGTTGATTTCCTTTCTTAGAGATCATCGAAAAAGATTCTTTTTGTCCACACTCTTGTGGAGTCTCAGTAAATTATTTCGGAAGGTTATCCTTCTTACCTACAACGTGTGCGGGATTTCTCTCTTTATTCCCCTTACGCGCACATGAGAGACTAAAAAAAGCGGTCTTTTTGAGTGCAATTATCATAAAACCCTAATGGTGAGGCAGAAGTCGAGGCTTATGATCACAATCGAATCCGAATTCTTTCATATGGTATGGTTACTTCTCGCTCAGCACTTAAGGATGAGAATGCGTTCTTTGGTAGTTCTAACTGCGTTACTAGCATGCGAAACTCTATATCCTCATAGCTTCTTGGAGTCTTGAGACTCTTTTACACTCGAAGTTGGAGAAGGTTTTGTGGGTACACCTCTTGTAAACCCTCACGAGACTACAACTCGTCCACTAGGGACACCTAGGGGTTTAAAGGCTTAGTGCATACGCTAAATGCATTCGAGAGACTGCGACAGGGGTATAGTTAGGATTTCTTAATTTGTTTCACTTGAGGACAAGTAAAATTCAGGTTTGGGGTATTTGATGAGTGCCAAATATTGCATATTTATACACCTATTTATTGGCATTTAACTCATCTTTTGTGTTCGTAAATCGATATTATCCCAAATTCTCGTGTTTTCTTTGTTTTCAAGAATAAATATTTGTATTAATTAATTTTATGTTTTTAGGTAATAAATAAAGCTCGGAGAAATTGAGGAGCCAAAAGAGCGAAGAATTGGAGTCAAGCGTCTATAGAGTAGAAAGCCGAAGCCCGCGCGCGCAACAGTTGCAACCCAACAAGGAGCAACCCATCTACAAGACATGGGCTTGAGCTATCCAAGACCCGACCCGGATCCGAGCCCGTTCACCCCGAACCGTTGAGATCTAGCCTAGCTACATCCTACGGTCGCTCCTTCTTGCTCATCGTCCCTTGATGCATCCGCTCAACACCAAAACAGCCCGTCCTTACGAGCCGTTCAGATCTCACTTATCTTCATCCTACGCTCGCTATGACCTCTTCATCAACTCTTGATGCCTCCGCTTCACAACAAAACTCCCTAACCCTATACCCTATTCGACCAAACTCATTTCTTCTTCCTTCTTCTCTTTCTTCACCCAACAACTCTGCAGAACCCATCCTTCTCTTCTCCCTACCAGTCGCCGCCTGCAAAACCTCCACCTCCTTCTTCCCCATACCCATGGCAGAGCTACCCCTTCCCCATAAATCTTAAGCATGTGCCGATTCTTCTGACTGGTCCGGAAGGTGAGGGAGGGGATCGGTCGGTTCCTCCTGGGAACGTAATACGGTTTTATCTTCAGAGGAAAGAGTATTCCGCCTCTCTTATTGATTTCAAGATCTTCGTGAGTCCGTTGCGTTCCTTTGATAAATGGATGCGATTTATGATAAGTTAAGATTATGTAAGAGCTAGTTTAACCAAAGCGCAAATTATTGATCTTTGTCGCGCTTCGCATTACTTCAAATTAGGAAAGACATCCGGGTTTGGTTGCTTTCATCTCCAGGTGGTGTCCAGATACCCACATGCCTATATACGCAGTGGGGAGAAATGACTATATCCGTAGAAATTGTAGCCATTCTGCTGAATCTTCCCATAACAGGAAACCTCAACATTAAGCTGTCAGATGATGAAGAAAAAATGTGTACCACCCTGGTTGAGAAGTCGAAAGGGTTTGTTCGAAAAGAAAACGAGACGAAGTGTTTCTATAGCTGGTGGGTGTCTCAATGGTTTCCTGATGAGCTGGCACCGGATCAAAAGAATAGTACACTCCACGTCGCGGCATTCTTGTCTCTGTGGTTATCCCGGGATATTTTCGATGACGGCTCTGGTAAGAAGTAGAAAAGGCCGGAACTCCTCAAATTTGCTATAAGATTGGCGACAGGAGTCGTTCTCCCCATTGGCGGCTTGTTTCTCGGTTCTCTGTACACGCACTTGGATCATCTGGCTGTGGATATGCATGTTTCAAAAGGTTACATGAAAGTGGACTCGTATGTTCACGTTGCTTTTCTCCATGCGTGGCTATGGGAGCATCTTGAAAAATACGCTCCTAAACCATTGGTTTCACTTCCCGCGTCTTGGGGTGGTTCGAGAATACTTCGCTGGTCGAATAGGCGCCCAAGAGCTGGCTCAAACCTGGCTAATTTCCTTGATAATTCGTGCGCCGTTAATTTTCGTCCATGGGCCCCAGTGTTTACATCCATAGTCTAGGTCAATACTTTTGCTTCCGCTCCAAACATGTCTTTGCTTTCTGACGAAGGGAACCTCGGTATCGGCGAGGTTGTATTCATGCGAAGTTACATGCCGAGTTACATACCATCTTTCTTTCGAGGATCGTGTCAGGCAGTCTCTTACAATATTGATCGGGCGGCTCGGCATATGGGTTTCGACCAAGGGGTCCCTCTTGTTCGTCAGCTGGTAGCTCCAGAGAACTCATTACCAACCATTCTTGATGCTAGTGTTCTCGTGCCCGGGCAAAAGCCTTCCTTTCTTGCTTTCGGAACGAAATCCTTCAACTACCTCCAAGTATAACACGTTCTGGCAGAGTGAATTCCTTGTCATCCAGGAATTTGTGAAAGTCGTAGTGGAAAACATCCGTGGTAGGCCTTCACTGCGATTTTGGCAAAGCATCCATTGTTGAGGGATACTTCTTCAACCAAAAGAAAATCCGTCGGTCCGGCCATGGACAGTCCCCAAGCGAAGGAGTGAAGGTCTAAAAATCGCGCAGGTGGTTTCCAAATCCGATTCCACGCTTTACCGACTTTTAGTTCGTCCAACATGCAAGTATGTATGATTTTCCTCTTGACTTCGGTTGGGCGTGTATATTCTCGTTTCTTTTATGAGTATGCGTCTTCATATTTTGTCCAGGGTCTCAACAGTGTGAACGCCTTTACCAAACTTGCAAGTAGACAGAAAACATTGCTTCCCGAGACAGAGGATGTCGGTGTTGAGCCTATCCATGGTGATGGGGAACCCGAGAAGGATGACGGTTCGGAGTCCAGTGATGGCGAGGGTAGTTCTTCTGACAACAAATCTTTGAATCTTCCTCTAGTCGGTCCGAAAGTGAATCGGTGTGTTTTTTCGCATGTTCCTTTTTTTTTTTTGGAAAACGTCTAATCCGCGGTATTACAGGAGGAAGCCGTTTCTGAAGATGGCTCTGAGATAGAGACTGAGGAAGATACAACTTTGTCTCCAACTGTGGCAACCGTACCGGGCGATCTTGAAATGGATGTTGATCAAGATGAAAACGTCGTTGCTGCTCAGACAAAGGAAAGTACTCCAGTGGCCGCAGGTGCGATTGTTGTTAGGAGTCCCTTGCCGGTTGCTGATGTAGTCACAGGCGCCCCTTTTAATCCTCCGTACTTGGTTCCTCATCGGGATCACATGCTGATTGGAGGGTTTAGCGTGCCAGCCAAACATGCGGTACTATACACTAAGATCTTGGGAAGACTACGGTAATATTGCCACGACCAAACAAATTACTAGTCGGTATGCGTTGGTTAAGCGTGTGGAGAAAATTTGTCTTCGATTGACGACATGTGCAACGGATCGGTCATATTGTTTACGGGGATGTGGTCACAAGCCGGAGGTTCCATCGTGACATGTGCATAGAGTTTGAGTTCAATGCTCCTTGGTTCATCAAAGGTTTCTCCGAGGTTGAAAAGATCTTTGGCCGAAAAATCGAAGGCCCTTCATGGATATGGTGAAGAAGCAGAAGTGGAAGTCGAAAAGTTTGTCCGAAAACTAAAATTGAAGAGGGCGGCTCTTCAAAGCGCAAAGGAGGCTCTCGCCAAGAATAGCAAGCCATTGTTGGAAAATTTTCCTTGACCACATTTCTGTTTTTTTTCTTCTGATCTTCTTATTTTAGGTTTTGTTTTTTTTTTTGAAAGGCAAATGAAATGCCTAGTTTATAATTTTGATTTTCTGGATTTTTGAGTTGATAGACAAATGCTACCTTGATGGTTTTGGATTGTTCTTTTGGAATGCATTGTTTTGGTTATGATTGCAAGTGGCGCAAACGTTCCAGGCAAACCATGGAACCGCGTGTTGGTAGATGACATGGGATGAAACATAACATGACTTATCGGTTTTATCATTCTCGTGAAAACTTGAAATAGAAAACCATGTATTTTGTCTAGGTAACTTACTCGGGTTTTCATCTCTTCCTGTTGAAAAAGGAATCTCCCGGGCGTTAGACCAAGTTTTATGGGAATCGCCATGACCGTAGAAAATCCGAGTCATTCCTTGTCGTGTTGCCGATCCCTGGACGGATCGTTCGCTTCTAAACCCCTCGGAAGTCCCCAGTCGTCCTTTGTCGTGTAACGACCGGGTAATTGAGCCGCCTGGTAACTGATTCGTCGTTTTCCCGAGCGGATTGTTTGATTCTACTTTGTCTTGACGTCCGGGTCGAGGTACGAGATCGAGGATTGAAAATTGACATCATGACCGAAAGATCAACCTCCCACTGTGGTCGCCAATTGTTTGAGGGTGAAAATGGTTTCTGCTGATTTCGGTAATTTCGTGTGTGTGGGTGAGAAACGAATTTAAACCCTAAACAATGTACTTGCAAGGGAGTACTTTAGATTCGAGAGATCAATCTGTACAAATCCGGCCTAAACCAAGAAATGGCCGTTCCGGACTTGCTTTCGGTCACAAAAGGAGGAGAATGGGTTGGTTTTGGGGAGGGAAGCGAAGAAAGTGTTGAGACCAGTTAATTCGGAAGAGTAGTGGTTTCACGACTTGTATCGAGAAAATGGGAAGCTAACATATGGGAAGCTAGCAAATGTTTCGAGTGTTGTATTGCTCCTCCCCGAACTTCTTGTTCGGTGGAAATAGGTAAGACCTATTTATACAAGTCGAAGTGAAACGTACTCGGTCTCATTAAGGAATGGAAAAATGGGTGAGTAAATGGGAGGAGGTGGTAACCGTTAACGCATCGAATTGATGTTCCATAAAAAGAGTGTTTCACCATTACTCCTTGTATTTACTAACCGCCTCATCCTTATTACACTTCCTTATGATGGGCGTAGTGTACGCCGCACGCCGTAAACCGCCAAACCAATACCCAAAGTGGATCCCCAGGTTTGTGATATGTATTGATGTCTCGAATGTTTTCGTGGAAAACATGTAGCATGGTTGTTGCACGGGCAAGTCGAGCTTGGGAGACATGCTAGCTTGGTGACCTTCGACGGTCAAGATTTTGCATCTTAAGAGGAAAGGTAGTCGTTGATCGTTGCACGCTTCCGTTTTTGATAGCCGTGTAGGAAAGGCCAGCATGGTGGCGCGGCGGCGAGTTGGCATGTCATTGGCATGGCATGCCTTGGCGCGGATTTGGCCATGGCCAAACTAGGGTTTTGGGTCAAAGGTTACCATGCGTTGTCCGGTAACCTTGGACGGCTAGGATTTGATCATGGGATTGAAGGGCGACCGTTGATTGTCGCACACCTTCGTTTTAGTAGCCGCATAGGAAAGGCCAGCATGGTGGCGCGGCTAGGTTGGCATGCCATTGGCATGGCATGCCTTGGTGCGGTTTGGCGTGGCCAAACTAGGGTTTCGGGCCAAAGGTTGCCATGCGTTGTCTGGTAACCTTGGTCGGCTGGGATTTGATCCTGGGATTGAAGGGCAACCGTTGATTGTCGCACGCTTTCGTTTTAGTAGCCACATAGGGAAGGCCAGCATGGTGGCGCGGCTAGGTTGGCATGCCTTGGCGTGGCCAAACTAGGGTTTCGGGCTAAAGGTTACCTTGCGTTGTCTGGTAACCTTGGACGGCAAGGATTTGCTCTTGAGATTGAAGGGCGGCCGTTGATTGACGCACGCCTTCGTTTTAGTAGCCGCATATGGAAGGCCAGCAGGGTGGCGCGACTAGGTTGGCATGCCTTTGGCGCGGTTTGGCGGGCCAAACTAGGGTTTCGGGCAAAAAGTTATCATGCGTTGTCTGGTAACCTTGGACGTCTAGGATTTGATCCTGGGATTGAAGGCGACCGTTGATTGTCGCACGCCTTCGTTTTTAGTAGCCGCATAGGGAAGGCCGCATGGTGGCACGGCTAGGTTGGCATGCCTTGGCGCGGTTTGGCGTGGCCAAACTAGGGTTTCAGTCCAAAGGTTACCATGCGTTGTCTGGTAACTTTGGACGGCTAGGATTTGATCCTGGGATTGAAGGGCGACCGTTGATTGTCGCACGCCTTCGTTTTAGTAGCCGCATAGCGAAGGCCAGCATGGTGGCGCGGCTAGGTTGGCATGCCATTGGCATGGCCAAACTAGGGTTTCGGGCCAAAGGTTACCATGCGTTGTTTGGTAACCTTGGTCGGCTGGGATTTGATCCTGGGATTGAAGGGCGACCGTTGATTGTCGCACGCCTTCGTTTTAGTAGCCGCATAGGGAAGGCCAGCATGGTGGCCGGCTAGGTTGGCATGCCTTGGCGTGGCCAAACTAGGGTTTCGGGCCAAAGGTCACCTTGCGTTGTCTGGTAACCTTGGCGGCTAAGATTTGCTCTTAAGATTGAAGGGCGCCCGTTGATTGTCGCACGCCTTCGTTTTAGTAGCCGCATAGGGAAGGCCAGCATGGTGGCGCGGCTAGGTTGGCATGCTTTGGCGCGGTTTGGCGCGACCAAACTAGGGTTTCGGGCCAAAAATTATCATGCGTTGTCTGGTAACCTTGGACGGCTAGGATTTTATCCTAGGATTGAAGGGCGACCGTTGATTGTCGCACGCCTTCGTTTTAGTAGCCGCATAGGGAAGGCCAGCATGGTGGCGCGGCTAGGTTGGCATGCCATTTGCATGGCATGCCTTGGTGCGGTTTGGCGTGGCCAAACTAGGGTTTCGGGCCAAAGGTTACCATGCGTTGTCTGGTAACCTTGGACGGCTAGGATTTGATCCTGGGATTGAAGGGCGACCGTTGATTGTCGACGCATTCGTTTTAGTAGCCGCATAGGGAAGACCGGCATGGTATAGTGGGGCCGCGGGTTTGGCATGTCGTTGGCACATGGTGCGGCTAGCATGGCTAGGGCCAAGGCAAGGTGCGTTTGTCTTGGCGAGGTGGGGCCAATGGTTTGGCATGCTGTTTGGCACATGGTGCGTCTAGCATGGCTAGGGCCAAGGCAAGGTGCGTTTGGCTTGGTGAGGTGGGGCCAATGGTTTGGCATGCCGTTTGGCACATGGTGCGGCTAGCATGGCTATGGCCAAGGCAAGGCGCGGTTTGGCTTGGCATGGTTTGCTATTGGCGCAGTAGTGCGGCTGGCATGGTTGGTGATGAGTGCCAAATATTGCATATTTATACACCTATTTATTGGCATTTAACTCATCTTTTGTGTTCGTAAAATCGAGATATTATCCCAAATCGTGTTTTCTTTGTTTTCAAGAATAAATATTTGTATTAATTAATTTTGTGTTTTTAGGTAATAAATAAAGCTCGGAGAAATTGAGGAGCCAAAAGAGCGAAGAATTGGAGTCAAGCATCTATGGAGTAGAAAGCCGAAGCCCGCGCGCGCAACAGTTGCAACCCAACAAGGAGCAACCCATCTACAAGACATGGGCTTGAGCTATCCAAGACCCGACCCGGATCCGAGCCCGTTCACCCCGAACCGTTGAGATCTCGCCTAGCTACATCCTACGGTCGCTCCTTCTTGCTTATCGTCCCTTGATGCATCCGCTCAACACCAAAACAGCCCGTCCTTTACGAGCCGTTCAGATCTCACTTATCTTCATCCTACGCTCGCTACTGACCTCTTCATCAACTCTTGATGCCTCCGCTTCACAACAAAACTCCCTAACCCTATACCCTATTCGACCAAACTCATTTCTTCTTCCTTCTTCTCTTTCTTCACCCAACAACTCGCAGAACCCATCCTTCTCTTCTCCCTACCGCCGCGCCGCAAAACCTCCACCTCCTTCTTCCCCATACCCATGGCAGAGCTACCCCTTCACCACCACTCCATCTCTCGCACCCGCACCAAGATTTCTCTCTCTCAATTATCTCTTTCATAGCTTCTCATCAACCTAGAAGCTAGGTTAGAGATAACTAGAGATATGGTTTCTCATCAATCAATCAAGGGAGTTGTTGTAGCCGAATCGACAGAGGAAAGCACACGATTTCAAGCAGTATGGGCGATTGGGTACTCTTTATCTTTTCAATTTAAAATGAATTAGGGTTTGGAGTGCATGTATAAATAGAACTGAGGTGAGGATGTTAGAAGTTTATGCCTGGGCTAGCCAGAGCACCACTTAGTGTTAATTTGTGTTAATTTTAGTTTAATTATGTTTTAATTCCATTTATTGGGGTGTTGATGAAACCCTAGTTTCCATGATTAAGCATATCAATCTTCATGTGTTCTTGTTATGATTAAACTGTTTTAGGATTAATGTTTAGTTAACAAATCAAACAATTCTTGATAGGGTGTCTTGTAGAAAGACATCCTATACTAGGGAAGAGTTAATGAGTTATCTAACCAAAGATCAACTTTAGACCTTCAAATGAAGGCACAAGAATACAATTCTAGTTGAGTTGCCTGAGCATGAGACTAGAGGTGGAATCACCACCCTGGTGCTTTACACATTGTCACCGCTTTAGCTCGGAGCCACATCTTCAACCTCGTCGCATCGACACTCAATCTTTATTGTTCTGTCACTCTTAGAATTCAGTTAGAAGCCTTAGATCAATACATATCACCACAAGTCTCTGTGGTTCGACCCGTACGTGTGCCCTGTGATCATTGTGTGCTTCACTGAGCTCTAACTGACCTCTGTACATACTGTGAATTACAGCTTTTATCCCTGCATTGTAGTGTAACTTAACTTCCATCATTCTTTGTTTTACTTCAGTTTTTGTAACTTAGTTATAACTTAGTATAGCTGGTAGTCTCATCTTTAGCTGTAGCCATACTTTTGAACTCTTGTTCACTTGCATTAGCTTGCATTATAGTAACCTCGCATCTTATTCAGTAACCCTTTATCACCCCCGTACATCCCCGCACCTTTACTTTAAAGTAGTTTGCATCTGCTCTCTCGTTAGCATCCGGCCTAGCTTGAACTCAAGCCGGCCTGCTCTTGTGCCTTCCATCTTGGCATTTCTCATCCATCTTTGTTTCATTTTGTGTGTCATATCAAAGCATAAACATCTTGGCATTTCTCATCCATCAAAGATACCCCTGTAATTAGCTTAGATCCACTCCTTTGTGGCTGTGCTTCTGTGAGTCTCAACCTGCCCTGGTTAACAACTCAGCAGAGTAGTTTAAAACACTTATCATGCTGAAGAATCACCATAGCTAGTTTTGATCAAATTGTGCACATTTCCTTATATTGCTTTAGTTTGTGCAATACCGAGAATGAAGTTGAGTTGTTGAGTAAACAGTGTACCGTGAGCTGTTGAGCAACCCAAGGAAAAGGCGCATAACTTGAACACCGAGCAGCCCCCGTCATTCATATTATTCATGTGCTTGCTGTGTCTGCTGAGCCAACCCAAGGAGAAGCACAGGACTTGAGGTTAGTAATTGAATATTGTAACCCCTGTGCTATGAGAACCATCTCGTGCATTATGAGCATGACTCCGCGAGCCATTATACCACGAGTGCATGATAAAACCGTGCTAGGAATTGCTTCATCCCCGTGCATTGTGTGTCGTGTACAAGTAACCCTTAGCTTCAGCATCCTCTGTGCTCACCTTTCAGTTACCCCTGTGCTCAATCCAGCCCCCTGAAGCTGTGAGTTGAGCTGTAGTTGAGCTGTGATCTGAGCTTACCCTGTGCATGCTCTATTCTGATTGAAAAGAGGGTTAAAATCTTGGCAAATTTCTCTGGTATAACCACTTGTGTTGTCAACCCTGAGCTTACCTTTGACAACCTTGAATGATTTAAACTGTGTTGTGCTGAAGGCTGTCTGTGTCACAAGCCAATCTCTAGCCCTTGCATAACAAATTAGCTCCCTGCACCTTGTATGCTCTGTAACCCTTAGACTCCATCTGCCCTGCACCCCTTGCATGCTAGACCTGTGAATCTGTGACCTGTTGAGCCTGTTGAATGACCTGAGCACCTACCCTGAGCTTAACCCTCCAGTCCCTGAAGCCGTGAGTTGGTCTGGCACTCGAGGTTTCCAAGTCTATACTTGTGTGGCTCGAGCATAAACCTGTGAGCACCCCCTGTCATTTGATCACTTGCCAAGCTCACTGTCATTTTCACTTATGCTAAAACTGCATCTGCAAGCCCTGTGCACAACAACTCTAAGCATAATGATGAGTGCCAAATAGTGCATATTTATACACCTTTTTATTGGCATTTTACTCATCTTTTGCGCTTATAAATCAGATATTATCCCATATTCTGTATTTTCCTTGTTTTTAAGAATAAATATTTGTATTAATTAATTTTGTGTTTTTAGGTAATAAATAAAGCTCGGAGCATCTGAGGAGCCAAAAGAGCAGAAGAATTGGAGACAAGCGTCTATGGAGCGGATAGCCCAAGACCGCGCGCGAATCGCTTGCAACCCAATAAGGAAGACATGGGCTAGAGCTACCCACGACCCGGATCCGAACCCGCTCACTTCGAGCCGTTGAGATCTCACCCAAATGCATCACACGGTCGCTCCTTCGCTCACATCCATTTCTCAATGCCCGCTCAACACCAGATCAAGCCAAAACCGCTTACCTCCCTGAGCCGTTCAGATCTCCATCAGCTCCATCCGACGCTCGCTAAGCCATTCTCATCGACTCCCGCTGTTCATGCCTCACAGCAAATTGCCCATACCCCTATACCCTAATCGAACTGCCCCATTCTCTTCTCTTTCTTTCTCTTTCTTCTCCCGTCGCTCTCACCTCTGCAAAACCCAGTCCACCACCATCTCCACCCCTGACAGAGCCGCCCTCACCGCCTCCATCATCACCAACCGACAACTGCAACAGCGGCACCTTCCTGCTACCCTTCTCTACCTCGAGTTATCTATTTCTTAGCTTCTACCAACTCTAGAAGCTAATTTAGAGATAACTAGAAGTTAGGGTTTCCACCAACATCACAAGCAAAGCTATCAGGGACGACGTGACAAGAAAGGAACACGATTCAGAGAGTATGGGTTCGATTTACTTTTCAATTAATTTCAATTTTTAATGAATTAGGGTTTGGGAATTTTGAGGAACTGCATGTATAAATAGAAGAGGGATGAGATGATTTTAGGCACTTTGGATTAGCCAAAGTCTTTGTCAATTAGGTTTAACTTTGTTATTTTTCAGTTTGAATTTAGTTGCTAGGGTTTGAGATGAAACCCTAACCTCTCACTGTGTGTTTCATACTCCATATGATTTCTTGAATGCTTAACTATTTTTAAGATGAAATTTGATCTTAGCTTATCAACCCTTAGCGACCGTACTTGCCGCGTCTCCGATAGACGCCGTGCACTTGCGGATTATAACATGTAGGTCATAAATTATACACTTCTTCGGGCCTACCAAGTTTATGGCGCCGCTGCCGGGGACTTGGTGTGTGCCCTTTGATTTTCGGCTAATACATCACGAGTTTCATCCTTCCTCTCGTACATACTCACCTTGTGTTATTTCTTTTAGTGTAACTTAGCTTGTTTTACCATTGCATCCAGTTTTCTTTTGCCGCATTGCATCTTAGCCGCATTCACCCCGCATCATTAGCATAACTTAGTGTGCATTACAATCATAATTTGTGCTGTCCTTAGCATCTTGGCCTTTTGACCCGAGCTATAAGCCTCTCGTAGCCGTAGCTTAGTGTCACTTGTCACTTTTAACTCCCAGTCAAGGTCCAAAGCACGGCCATCTTGGCTGCATAGTTGCACAAGACAACCATCTTGGTCGCATAATTGAGCATAGTTTTTCATTATAGAGAACTAATTCTTTGTTGAGCTACAGTGCCGGGCTGTGTTTGTCAGTGCAACTCAGTGTCTTCTTGTCTCTCTGTCTTGCTATGCAAGCCAACCTGTGGAAGGTAAAGGCGCAGAATACGCTTTTTGTTGGAGCTTAAAATGGTTGGTTGTTCTAGAACTTCGATGAACCTCAATTTTTATGAATAATAAACCATGTCTCCCGATAACCTAGTCGCTTAGCAAGATATTGCCCAACCCCTTGCAACATAGAGTGCTTGTTTTGTTCAACCTTGCAATATTTGAAATTCGTGCAACTGGGCCCGAGTCGTGAGCATATCCTTGCAGCCCCTTTGAGCCTTTGTGTGCCCCGTGATGTATGCAAACAATCGAGTCACTTTTATTGCGTGAAGTTGCTTACTCGCCCGTACTGTGTGCATCCCTCCGAGCCGAGGGTAGCCAAAAGCCGCACCGCGCTTTAGCCTGCAAGTGTTGACCAAACCCCTCGCAATCGAGCATTTGTAAGCTTGTAACTGTGGTGCAATAAAGTGTGAGCATTGAAGTCACCTAACCTCCAGCCCCCCGCAGCTGTGAGTTAGGCAAGATTTGAGCCGTGAGTTGTGTAATCTGTGAGTTGTGCAATCTAAGCTGTGAGTTTGGGCAATAGTGATCTGTGCATAATAGTGTGTAACTGAGAATCTGTGAGTGCCAAATAAAATTTGGTGAGTGCCACTATTTGATGAGTGCCACTATTCTCAGTTGCATAATCCTGCTAGTATAACTGTGTAAAGTCTGAGAACTGAGCTTGCTGTGAATTGTGCACAGCTCCAGCCCCTGAAGCTGTTGAGCTGGTGTTGCCTGGTTAGCCTAGGTTAGTGTAGCCGCATAACTTTTGTCAACACTGAAGCTAGCCGCATAACCATTGTAACCCAGTTGACATGACCTTGTGAACCTTAAAATTATTGGCATGATCGCATGATACAACCCCGTCGATTGCACTGCATTGTCAACTAGCTTGTTGAGCTGTTAAGCCAAACTGTGATGCCCCCAAGCCGTTGAGCCAAGCCGCGACAACCCCTTCGCATGATCAGCCTGTCAACCAACATTGCTCATTTGAATCCTTGTAGTTTGCTCATTCCCCTGTGATAATTTTGATAGATTTGTTGAATTGTTGCTCTTCATTGGCAAATTACCATGAGGGCTTAACTCTGAATGTTGTGTGTGATCACAAAGCCCAGCTATAATTGCTCTGTACCTCTATGCATGTTTACCCTGTGCTCAATCCAGCCCCCGAAGCCGTGAGTTGAGCTATAGCTAAGCCGTGTTGTGATCTCGCCAATCCTTGTTGTGAGTTGTATGTTGTGTTGCTCTTTGCCATCCTAAGTCGTGATGTGCAAAGCACCCCGAGTGCTCGTAAATTGTGTGTGATTTGTGTTGTGAATTGTGTTTCACTAGACCGTGCATAAACTAAGCCGCACATAACCAGTGCTCAGCCGTGTCAATTTTTGGTCGTGTCAATTTTTGTGAAAACTCGTGAGCCGTGTGCTCACTGAAGCTCTCAACCCGGGCCGAGCATAACCTAGAGCCCACACCCAAAATCGAAGCCTTCATAGTGGCTGGTGACCGACCACCTGGTGTCACTGAAGCCCACCCACTGGGCTGCTTACACATGAAGCCCAACCACTAGGCTAACTGAACCTGGGCTTACACCAAACCAGCCCACTGAACCCGATCTGGGCTGATAAAAAAAAACTGAAACCCAGTCCACTGAGCTAAACCCAACCTGGGCTTTACAGAACCAAAACTCAGCCCACAATCAATTCTTCGGGCTGATCGACCACACCCGCTTGGGCTCGCCGAACCCAAGCCGGGTGTCTAAACCACAATCGGGCTATATATTTTTCGGCCTAACTGGTCCTGTGGCCAAACTAGGCTCCGACCATCTAGGCTAAGCCCCATCTGTTGGGCTGTTTAGCATCAACTGGGCTGGACTTTCCCACATAAACCAAACCAAACCCACAAAAACCAAAATGAATCCCAAACAAACCAAAACCCAATAAACCAAATCAGCCCATTTAAACCAAAATTTCCCACAAAAACCAAACAATCAGCCCACACAAACCAAATTCCCACATAAACCAAAGCCCATTTTCATGTTATATTTGTTAATGTTTGTACATATTTTCTATTGGGTTGACCCTCAACTCTTTAGATGTTAGTAAATTTTTGTAGGACTTGTTAATTTTTTCTTTCTTGAATCGGTTGAGTCTTCTTGTGCATTTTTTTTGTGCTAATCCGATATAATCACCACTGAGAATGTTGGATTTTGCCTTGACGAATGAAGCTCAACCTTGCTCCCGCCGACATCCGGTAATCTCTTCCCTTTTATCTTATCAGCATAGTTCTCGTGGTACGTGAATGTTTAAATTTTTCCTATCTGTTGACACATTGAGGACAATGTTTGATTTAGGTTTGGGGGTGTGATTCGCATGTAGAGTTTTTAGTCTTTTTGGTAGAGTTTTTAGTCTTTTTTGTTTTTAGTCTTTTTTTTCCTTCTTAAAAAAAAAAAAAAAAAAAAAAAAAAAAAAAAAAAAAATTCAAAAACTTTTTGCAAATAAAAACCTCCAACTTTTAGAGATTTTAGAGTCACTAGCATGCTTTTAGCTATGTTTATATAGAGAATCCGACCGAAATAACGAGAACTTGGAAGTGGAGAAAACATAATCGGGTTTCTTAGTTGATTAGAGCGTTAAAGTTGGATTTAACCATACCGGAGGGCTAATTAGGTGTCTTTGTTTAGATATTCGGTAGTAGAATTGTGATCACCCATAGTGGAGACTACCCATTTTACATCAAGTGAGGCACCAACCTTCAATTTTTGCAACTTTCTAGAAAAGTTGTTAGAGTGTGTGTCACCTTACGTAAATTCCGGGTAGGAATGGTGAGCTACCCAACTTCGCACCATTTTCAGCACTACTTTTGATCTCTTGAGTGCTAGTTTTTGTCAATCATGAGGGTGACGTCTAAAGATGAAAACTCCTTCTAAATACCGATTTGCAGTTAGCATCTCTCTCTCTCTCAATCAAGCCAAGACCCATAGAAACACATCATCGTCGAAGCGGAGCATTAGCGGAATATTGAAAGAAAAATTGATATAGTCCAAGGTTTATGTGCAACAAGGAAAAGAAGATGAGAATTAATGAAGTTTGTGAAAATAATGTTAGTTGTTAGTGTTTGTTAAAAAAAAAAAAAAAAAAAAAAAAAAAATCAATCAAAATGAGTTGTATTATTTTTATTCCATGTACTTGAAAAAAAAATAAATAAATAAATAAATAAAAAATAAATAAATATTAAAAAAAAAAAAAAAAAATTAAGTTTTTGTGAAGTTCAGAAGTTCGTCATCAATAGTTGAAGACTGAAGACCGAAGACCGAAGATTGAAGACGTTTCTATGGTTTCTTATGAGAGATTGATGTTAATTGCCGATCGGGTGAGAAGTGAGTGAGTATTCCCACCCTTGACTAATGGTTGATTTTCCTTTCTTAGAGATCATCGAGAAAAAGATTCTTTTTGTCCACACCCTCGTGGAGTCTCCAGATTTTATTTCGAAGGTTATCCTTCTTACCTACAACGTGTGCGGGATTTCTCTCTTTATTCCCCGCCGCACACATGAGAGACTAAAAAGCGATCTTTTTGAGTGCAATTATCATAAAACCCTAATAGTGAGGCGAAGTCGAGGCTTATGATCACAATCGAATCCGAATTCTTTCATATGGTATGGTTACTTCTCGCTCAAAGACTTAAGGATGAGAATGCGTTCTTCGATAGTTCTAACTTCATGTTACTAGCATGCGAAACTCTATGTCCTCATAGCTTCTTGGAGGCTTGAGACTCTTTTACACTCGAAGTTGGAGTAGGTTTTGTGGGTACACCTCTTGTAAACCCTCACGAGACTACAACTCGTCCACTAGGGACACCTAGGGGTTTAAAGGCTTAGTGCATACGCTAAATGCATTCGAGAGACTGCGACGGGGGTATAGTTAGGATTTCCTAATTTTGTTTCACTTGAGGACAAGTAAAATTCAGGTTTGGGGGTATTTGATGAGTGCCAAATAGTGCATATTTATACACCTTTTTATTGGCATTTTACTCATCTTTTGCGCTTATAAATCAGATATTCTCCCATATTCTGTATTTTCCTTGTTTTTAAGAATAAATATTTGTATTAATTAATTTTGTGTTTTTAGGTAATAAATAAAGCTCGGAGCATCTGAGGAGCCAAAAGAGCAGAAGAATTGGAGACAAGCGTCTATGGAGCAGATAGCCCAAGACCGCGCGCGAATCAGTTGCAACCCAATAAGGAAGACATGGGCTAGAGCTACCCACGACCCGGATCCGAACCCGCTCACTTCGAGCCGTTGAGATCTCACCCAAATGCATCACACGGTCGCTCCTTCGCTCACATCCATTTCTCAATGCCCCGCTCAACACCAGATCAAGCCAAAACCGCTTACCTCCCTGAGCCGTTCAGATCTCCATCAGCTCCATCCGACGCTCGCTAAGCCATTCTCATCGACTCCCGATGTTCATGCCTCACAAAGAAATTGCCCATACCCCTATACCCTAATCGAATCGCCCCATTCTCTTCTCTTTCTTTCTCTTTCTTCTCCCGTCGCTCTCACCTCTCGCAAAACCCACCCACCACCATCTCCACCCTCGACAGAGCCGCCCTCACCGCCTCCATCATCACCAACCGACAACCGCAATCAATGCGGCACCTTCCTCGCTACCCTTCTCTACCTCGAGTTATCTATTTCTTAGCTTCTACCAACTCTAGAAGCTAATTTAGAGATAACTAGAAGTTAGGGTTTCCACCAACATCACAAGCAAAGCTATCAGGGACGACGTGACAAGAAAGGAACACGATTCAGAGAGTATGGGTTCGATTTACTTTTCAATTAATTTCAATTTTTAATGAATTAGGGTTTGGGAATTTTGGGGGAACCGCATGTATAAATAGAAGAGGGATGAGATGATTTTAGGCACGTCTGGATTAGCCAGTGCTGTCAATTAGATTTAATTGTTGTTATTTGTTTTAGTTTAATTTGCTAGGGTTTCATTGAAACCCTAATTTCCATGTTGTGTTAAATTCGATGAACTATTCTTGAGTGCTAAATTATATCGAGAAAACTTCAATTTTAGCTTTCCATTGCTTTACTCTCAAAGGCATATCATGTATGCATTGTAGTTAGGCTTAAACCGCATTGGCTAGGCTTCACTCAAGCATTAGACCCAAATGCTAATTCCTTTGATTAGTTATACTTGATTAGATAACTAATGCTCGGGTTAGTACCCTCACTGTTATTTGAAGCTTTACATGGAGAAACCCCTTAGATAGGTGGTGGGTTTGACACCCCCCTTATCGAGTCACAAGGCAAGAAAGCTCAACTGAGTTGACACACAATAGGAGTTAGTGGTGGATTTGGAGACCTTAGTAACACTTATTCTCACCGTTTACCTTAGTTTAGGATCACATCTAAAAATCAGCCGTATCGGCAACAAAAATATATGCTGTCACATTGTCACTTAGAACTCAGTTGAAGCAGCCTTAGATCAATATCAGAGCACCACAAGTCCTTGTGGGATCGACCCGTACGTGCCCAGTTCTACAACCAAGACACCGTGCACTTGCGGTATTTCCGTAGGCCGTAAATTTATACACATCTCCGGGCCTACCACATAACTGAGCATAACCCTGACTGCATGCTTGAGCCCTGCTAAACCCCGAATCGGTGCTAATTTGTTGATGCCCCGTGAATCATATTCACTTACCACACACCTCGCCAACCTGAGTACTTTTATTGCATGAATTTGCTGAGCTCTGCCCTGTACCCTTATGCATGTTCAACTTTGTGCTAGACCTTGCATTGCTGTTTTTACGTTCCTGTGCACCAAACTGTCATGTGCTGTGCATAGATCTCTTGTGATGTGTTCAAGTTTGAGCAATTGGGTGTCATTTCTTTTGTGAGTTGTTGTTCTTGGGCTGTGCTATTTTTCTGTGAGTCTGTTGTGCTTTGTGCATAGCCAAGCTGTGCTTAAGCTGCCAACAGGCATAACCCTCACACAAACTGTGCTGAGCATAATCCAACCTGCACAACCACTGGGCTGATTCAATTTGTGTGAATTTGTGTTTTTGTTGTTTTGCTCTGTGTATAAGCTTGAGTTACACTCAAACCTGTGTTGTACTCAACTGCAATCTGTGCCCCTCCAGAGCTAAGCACAAATCTTGCATCATCTTGCCAATCCCTGCACCAAAGCAACCTGAACACAAGCTGTGCAGTGAACTAAACCCAACCAGCCTCTTGGCTGTGCACATAAACCTGGGCTGTTAAACCTGCCAAAATCAATGGGCTCTGCTCCTTTGCAATCAAGCTGGGCTGAGCATAATTGAAACCCACAGTTCCACTGGGCTGTACTTTCCCAACAAAACCAAATAAGCCCACAAATACCAAAACAAGGAGCCCACATAAGCTGAGCTGTTGGGCTACTTACAAACCTGAGGCCTGCTGTGCAACAACCCAAATCCCACACAAACCAAATCCCACATAAACCAAACTAAACCCAATAAACCAAACTGAGCCCACTACAACTGGGCTTTTGCATAACCTTTGGGCTGTGCATTTGCATTACTTGGGCTTAGCTTCCCTGTTTTGGAGACTTCATTGGTCATTCATGCTTTATGTGTGCTAGGCTATTTGAGTTTCTAGACCATGTCAGGATTTTGGTCTGCGACTGGGGATGGAAACAAATCCATTAGAGAGCTTGCTTACGGGCATGCTTCACAAGATGAACTCCCACATACCATAGTGATTTTAGGGAATATTATGAGCCTTCTCAGGGCCCTGACTCCACATACCCTAATCATTATGAGCACATGTATCATCCACCACAGGTTGAAAATGAACACTTTTCTCATACCCAATCATCACTTTTAGATCAATTAGAAGCTCAAGTATCTGCTTTAGAAAGGCAATTACATGAGCAATCTGTCGAATCTAATCCCCCTAGGCAATATGAAATGTATGCTTGTACCTTATGTGGTAGCTTAGACCACCCTGCTGAGAACTGCTACATTTTGCATGAGTTTAGGCAGTCTAGGGAAAGTCATGACAACCATACACACATGCATCATCCATCACCATGGGAAGTTGAACAATGTTATAATCCCCAACTCCTTGTATGCAATCACTAATGGAAGAGCTCATAGAGCAAAACAATGATATACTTGGATGGAAAGCATTGCACGAGCATCCCTTCTCTAGTGAACCTTTTGCACAATCATACACTGAATATGAACCTAATCTAGAGGTAGATGAGTGCACTGGAAATGCTCAAATTTTGAATGGGGAGATAAATTTTTGTTATGATGATGATGATGATGAACATGATATGTTAGAAGAACATGTATATGCTGAAAATATGATGGAATATTTTGGTTCAGAGACGTTAGGCGTCTCTTCTGTGAACCCTATGAATGATACTTCTTCTAACATTCATACATGTGATATTAACTCTGAGCTTGGGTTTGTAAAATTCTTCAGTGAATGTGAGCATGCTACACAACTTGTTTGTGATTTAGGAAAAGATGAATCTTCTGTTGACACTAATGTTCTTTTGGATCATGATATTATTGTTGTGTCTGATTCCCTGCCCATATCACAATATGTTGCCTGCTCTGATGATTATGACATGGTGATTGATGAATTTGTCTATGATGGTGAGCATGATTTACCTTCTTCTGACCTTATGAAAGTGTGTGATGGTGCAAATGATTTTATACATAAAAACAACTTAGATGTACCTAATCTCTCTCCTAAGTCACAGATTGAAACCCCTCCACCAAACCTAGGTGTAGTTTGTAACAAAATTGCAAAACCAACTTTTCTGAAAATGCCTAATTTAGGCCTAGAGCTTTGTGCTTCCCAAGTCCTCTTGGACTATTTTGCATCAAAGTATAACACCTTTAGGGAACCACAGTTGGAATGTGTATGTCTGCCAGTTCTTAGAAAAACTCATTTTGAGTTAGACCTTGTGCATGATGTACCTTTAAATTTGCAAGATTTTGTGCTCAAAAACACACCTGTTGACAAATTTAGGTTTGGGGGAAAGTCATTCCCATATGCAGCCTTACTTGCACTCTCATTTTATATTTGTGTAAGGCTGTTGATGTTTGTATATATTTTCTATTGGGTTGATCCTCAACTCTTTAGATTGTTAGTATATGGTGAATTTTCATTGTATATAATCCAGTAGGACTTGTTAAATTTTTTCTTTTCTTGAATCGGTTGAGTCTTCTTATGCATATTTTGTGCTAATCCGATATGATCTCCGCTGAGAATGTTGGATTCTAGCCTTGACTAATGAAGCTCTAACCTTGCTCCCGCCGACATCCGGTAATCTCTTCCCTTTTCTCTTTTCAGCATAGTTCTCATGGTATGTGATTGTTTAAATTTTTCTATCTCGTTGACACATTGAGGACAATGTTTGATTTAGGTTTGGGGTGCATTTGCATTTTGCATTTAGAGTTTTTAGTCTTTCTTTTAATATATAAAAAAAAAAAACTCTTTTTGTAAAAACCTCCAACTTTTAGAGATTTTAGAGTCACTAGCATGCTTCTAGCTATGTTTACATAGAGAATCTGACCGAAATACAGAAGTTAGAAGTACTGGAGAACACAATCGGGTTTCTTAGTTGATTAGAGCGTTAAAGTTGGATTTAACCATACCAGAGGGCGAATTAGGTGTTGTTTAGATATTCGGTAGTAGAATTGTGATCACCCATAGTGGAGACTACCCATTTTACATCAAGTGAGGCACCAACCTTCAATTTTTTGCAACTTTCTAGAAAAGCTGTTAGAGTGTGTGTCACCGTACGTCAATTCCGGTAGGAATGGTGAGCTACCCGACTTCGCACCAATTTCAAAGACTACTTTTGATCTCTTGAGTGCTATTTTTGTCAATCATGAGGGTGACATCTAAAGATGAAAACTCCTTCTAAATATCGATTTGCAGTTAGCATCACTCTCTCTCCCTCTCAACAACATCAACAGATTCATAGAAACACATCATCGTCAGCAAGTGGAGCATCATCAGAATATTTGAAGAAAAGTTGAAATAGTCCAAGGTTTATGTGCAACAAAGAAAAGAAAAATAGGATGAGAATTAATGAAGTTTGTGAAATCAAGACAAATGTAAAAAATTGAGTCTTATTGTTTTATTGTTATGTTATAAAAAAAAAAAAAAAAAAAAAATGTGTATGTTTGTCAAGTTTTTGTGAAGTTCAGAAGTTCATCATCAGCTATTGAAGACCGAAGACCGAAGAGTGAAGACGTTTCTATGAATGCTGAGAGAGTGATATTAATTGCCGATCGGGTGAGAAGGTAGGTGAGTACTCCCATCCTTGCTAATGGTTGATTTCCTTTCTTAGAGATCATCAGAAAAAGATTCTTTTTGTCCACACTCTTGTGGAGTCTCCAGAAATTATTTCGGAAGGTTATCCTTCTTACCTACAACGTGTGCGGGATTTCTCTCTTTATTCCTGTACACATGAGAGACTAAAAAAGCGGTCTTTTTGAGTGCAATTATCATAAAACCCTAATGGTGAGGCAGAAGTCGAGGCTTATGATCACAATCGAATCCGAATTCTTTCATATGGTATGGTTACTTCTCGCTCAACACTTAAGGATGAGAATGCGTTCTTTGGTAGTTCTAACTTCTGTTACTAGCATGCAGAAACTCTATATCCTCATAGCTTCTTGGAGTCTTGAGACTCTTTTACACTCTGAAGTTGGAGAAGGTTTTGTGGGTACACCTCTTGTAAACCCTCACGAGACTACAACTCGTCCACTAGGGACACCTAGGGGTTTAAAGGCTTAGTGCATACGCTAAATGCATTCGAGAGACCTGCGAGGGGTATAGTTAGGATTTCTTAATTTGTTTCACTTGAGGACAAGTAAAATTCAGGTTTGGGGTATTTGATGAGTGCCAAATATTGCATATTTATACACCTATTTATTGGCATTTAACTCATCTTTTGTGTTCGTAAATCGATATTATCCCAAATTTTGTGTTTTCTTTGTTTTCAAGAATAAATATTTGTATTAATTAATTTTATGTTTTTAGGTAATAAATAAAGCTCGGAGAAATTGAGGAGCCAAAAGAGCGAAGAATTGGAGTCAAGCGTCTATGGAGTAGAAAGCCGAAGCCCGCGCGCGCAACAGTTGCAACCCAACAAGGAGCAACCCATCTACAAGACATGGGCTTGAGCTATCCAAGACCCGACCCGGATCCGAGCCCGTTCACCCCGAACCGTTGAGATCTCGCCTAGCTACATCCTACGGTCGCTCCTTCTTGCTCATCGTCCCTTGATGCATCCGCTCAACACCAAAACAGCCCGTCCTTTACGAGCCGTTCAGATCTCACTTATCTTCATCCTACGCTCGCTACAGCCTCTTCATCAACTCTTGATGCCTCCGCTTCACAACAAAACTCCCTAACCCTATACCCTATTCGACCAAACTCATTTCTTCTTCCTTCTTCTCTTTCTTCACCCAACAACTCTGCAGAACCCATCCTTCTCTTCTCCCTACCAGTCGCCGCCTGCAAAACCTCCACCTCCTTCTTCCCCATACCCATGGCAGAGCTACCCCTTCACCACCACTCCATCTCTGCACCCGCACCAGTACTCTCTCTCTCAATTATCTCTTTCATAGCTTCTCATCAACCTAGAAGCTAGGTTAGAGATAACTAGAGATAGGGTTTCTCATCAATCAATCAAGGGAGTTGTTGTAGCCGAATCGACAGAGGAAAGCACACGATTTCAAAGTATGGGCGATTGGGTACTCTTTATCTTTTCAATTTAAAATGAATTAGGGTTTGGAGTGCATGTATAAATAGAACTGAGGTGAGGATGTTAGAAGTTTATGCCTGGGCTAGCCAGAGCACCACTTAGTGTTAATTTGTGTTATTTTTAGTTTAATTATGTTTTAATTCCATTTATTGGGGTGTTGATGAAACCCTAGTTTCCATGATTAAGCATATCAATCTTCATGTGTTCTTGTTATGATTAAACTGTTTTAGGATTAATGTTTAGTTAACAAATCAAACAATTTCCGTGATAGGGTGTCTTGTAGAAAGACATCCTATACTAGGAAGAGTTAATGAGTTATCTAACCAAAGATCAACTTTAGACCTTCAAATGAAGGCACAAGAATACAATTCTAGTTGAGTTGCCTGAGCATGAGACTAGAGGTGGAATCACCACCCTGGTGCTTTACACATTGTCACTGCTTTAGCTTAGAGTCACATCTTCAACCTCAGTCGCATCGACACTCAATCTTTATTGTTCTGTCTCTCTTAGAATTCAGTTAGGAAGCCTTAGATCAATACATAGCACCACAAGTCTCTGTGGTTCGACCCGTACTTGTGCCCTGTTTTACATTGAAGACACCGTGCACTTGCGGTTATCACTCGTAGGCATTAATATAAACATCTTTCCAGGCCTACCAGTTGGCATGCCTTGGCGCGGAGATGTGGCTGGCACGGTTTGCCATTGGCACAGTTGTGCGGCTGGCATGGTTGGCATGCCTTGGCGCGGTAGATGTGGCTGCACGGTTTGCCATTGGCACAGTTGTGCGGCTGGCATGGTTGGCATGCCTTGGCGTGGTAGCATGAGGGTTTTGTACCGGTGATGTCAATCAATGTTAGGGGTTCTGCCGTGGAACATGATACATAGAAAGAAAAAAAAGGTACCCTGGTAATTCTTACGTAAGCATGCTGATCGATTCCATAAATGTGCTAATGGTCATAATGACGTCATGCCAGATGTGCGGTTTTACGATTTTAACCCTAGGCTAAAAGCCACCATCAACACATATATACCCTCAATTCTTCCTCCTTTTTAATTCTTTCGCCTTTCTCCATCTATCTTTTCGCCTTTTTGCGCGTCCTTCGTAGTTCTTCACGTCTATTTGACTGCAAATTTCGCACTATTTGTATCACCTTTGATTTCTCCTACTCCACTTGGTATTGGGAAGCGCAAGCATGGATGTAGGGTTGATGCTACGCCTTTTATCCCATGTACCCATGGTCGCCCCATGAGCATATTGTAAGGTGACTCCACGTCAACTACACATAACGTTACCTGCGTTTCTATCTCTCCTAGAAGTATTCGCAAGATTATTTCGCCTTTAGGTTTTGTAACCGCATGTTAAAACCGTGAATGTTATATTTTGACCGCGTCAGATCTGCGTCACTGTATCCCATACTCTTGAATGCGTGGTAAAATAAGATGTCAACAGAACTTCCCGTATCTATCAAAGTTTTATCTACCACCGATTCCTCTGATTTGTTCGCGCTTTCCTCTTTTCCTTCTTTTCTTGCAGCTAAAGTGACAACTAGGGGATCTGTTCGTTTTAAGCTTTCTTCCGGTATATCATCTGCCGCGAATATTATTCGATGTTTTTGCCATTCTTTCAAGGGCGATTCTTTGTCTACAGTCATGATCTTCCTTCCTTTATAATCACGCTTGTGGATCCTTCCTGTAATCCCTGCATGAAAATCTGCTACACTCGTAGTCGATTTTGTTATAGAATTACACTGTATACGCCTGCTTCCTTTCTTTGTTACAATATTTTTTATTTCTCGTGCTGATACTTTTTGTTCTGCCTTGTTGTGTTCTCTCCTAGATAACTCCATCTGTTGATGCTATTTTTCCGCTGATAATCCTCTTTTTCTTTCACTCTGTGTTCCGTTGATTTTTCTTGTAATGATAATAGGATCCAGAAACTATAACCAGATTTCAAAATTAGATCTTAAAAACTGTAATAAAGGTCTTGATGATCAAAAATCTCCCAAAACTCCTCTTAAATATGGTAAAACACTTGAAACAATATATATTCCTTTTAAATGACTTAACAGGCAGGGATCATCCTCTTCTTCATCCAAGCTATTTCTAGCGCCAAAATGTAGTTGCAGGAAATCCTACAACTAACACCCAAGTAAATACTCAAGATGAATCTAAGACATTATGAGGAAAACACTAAATCATTTCATTAAAAGATAGGACAAATACAATATGGGTGTATGAAAACCCTAACTTGGGAGATAAACAACTTTCTCTCTCCTAAAATTCTTATCTCAGCTCTCAAAAAGATCTCTCCCTATTACAATGGCTTCTGGTCCCTTTATAGGGGTTACATAGTGGAGGACAGCTAATAAACCCCATATTTTCGGATATGGGAGGGCGTTATAATCGCCCTTGATTATAGTTTCCGCGCTCTCTTTTTAATTGCCGCGCTGGTCTTCACACTTTTGGTGTGACTTGGTGACGTCATCCAATCCGTCATCAGAAATATAGTGAATGCGTCATATTCGCCCGCTATTAAATGATATCCTCGCCTTACTATTAGGTGCGCGATATTTTGCACCCACAACCTGTTAGGGTTTTGCTCTATAAACAAAATAATGTGGCTGAAAACAGACTTAGCAACAGTTTTTGAAGCAGAAACAATGATCTATTATTTTCAAAACCATGGCTAAAAGGCAGTTTCAGGAATAGAAGGTCTACACGGTTTACATGGATTAGGAAACTTATATGACTGTTCGGAGGAGTGTTTTCCAAGTTTGGAGTTTCCTAATTAAGGTATGAGGCTATTCTTAGGAGTTCTCCAAGACTTGGGGAGCAAGGATGTAACTACTATATAAGAGAGTTTATATGCTGAAGGGAAATCATTCTCTTGATTATTCTCTTGAGAATCCTCTCAATAACGAGAGAGATCGAGGGTCACAACCATTGTGTCTTATAATGGTTGGTGATGGTAAAAATCTAGGTCAGAAGAGTGACTTGTGGAAAGAGCGGGTATGAGAGAAATCTAGGAATTCTTGGGTTCATATATGAGAAGTTAGAATTCATGATGTTCTTTATGTTCCTTTTTAAAGTGGAAGCAACCATGATGATGGAGGTTTATGGAATAAGAAGAACAAAAGAAGAGGTAAACTCTTCGTAATATGTCTTGTTGTTTCTAACTTTCTAAGTCGTTTATCGCTAATGGGTTATATAACTAGTTGATTATATTAAGTGTGTCGATGTAATAACTTGTTATGATAATGAAAGATTATCTGGATGGTTTTGGCCGCGGATGTAGCATACAAAGAGTGATTGTGTCGTGTGTGATTGTCTATTATCGTATTCGTTATATGTATTATGAATCATGTTAATCTAAAGATGTAAGTAAAATATTCGAGCTAAGTTATCTAAAGTATGATGTTTTATGGAATTTACTTCTATGACAACATTCCGGTTCGAGATGAACGTACCCTCGGTTTCCTGAAAAGTGGTGCGGTGAAGGTGATTCGGTAATTCGAACAAGAGGTTTCAAATAATGGATCATCTTGGCTCGTAGCGGAAAGATATAGTTTTTGAAGATGATGAGTCGATCAAGGTTGAACAAATAATGAGACGACATCAAGAAAGATTCGACAACTTTACTTGATGTAACTATGATTCGTGTAGCAGGTGTTTATTTTTAAGGGAAAATATCGTTCAAAAGTATCAATTGGTGTCTGCAAATATAACCAGGAGACTGTTTTATGACACGATAGTGCTATGTGACAATCGTTCATACACAACATATGAAAATTGTAACATGTTTCGTTTACATGGAGGATGACTCAAGATTGTTGGTTCTTATAGTTGGTGAAATCTGGGCGGAATTGTTTGGATAACTCAGTTCAAACAATGCCAAGTGTTTTTTTTTTTGAACGCAAAGGTTAAGATTTTATTGATATAGAGCTCAATTACAACCTGCTTCCAAAAACTGCAACGGTTAAGATTTTATAATACAGTTACAACCTTAACTGCTTCCAAAATTGCGTCCCAATTAGAGACAATATCTCTGAAAGTATAGCGGTTAAGCCATGAATTCAACTCCCCCATTGATAGATAAGGGCTATTTAACGTTTGGTACCCAGCAAATGTCCAATACCTAGCTTTGGTACCCAAATTCCAAATATTAAGCGTTGGTACCTAGATTTAACAGAGACTGTTTGGTCAAACCGTTGACTCAACTGAGTTAATAATTCAGTAACAAAATATTTGTTTTTACAATATTAGCCTCGGGATTTATAACAGTGACTAGATGTGTCCCAACATCCCGTTAAAGAGATACATATATGTTAATTTCTGCATATCATTAATCCTAACAGTTCATTCTCTATACCACTTGAGTTGAGTAACCCCAAAATAGCTCTATTTAGTGAACTTTCTAAATATGGAGGCTAGGATCGTATACAAATGTGAACTAGGACGGATAGATGCTAGGGAAAGATGGACCAAGTTTCCAGTACGAGTTGACAATGCAATCAAACCAGTGAGATTTCAAATTTAAGCAACAGAACCGTGAACTTTTGCACCTAAAAATCAGTGGAAAATCTGATGTGTTCAATGAGAATTCAATGCAGTTAAGAATAACAAGGAATTGAAGAATCGATCTTGTAGTAATTTTGGTTGATTTCAGTTGTGATAAAACAGCAAAGAAAAAGACATCTGCCATTGGTTTTCTAATGATTAATGGTTTAGATTTTTGAATGTTCAGAGTCTTGCATAGTTTAAGAAGGTTTGGTACTTACCTAATTAGGGTTTTGAGGCTTATAAATTGCAGGGAAAGAACTATATAAGGGGGAGAAAACGCAGCAGAAAGACCTCCCCATCACCAGAAAGACGACTGTGAAGTGCTTGACAAAATTCCCCAATCAGTTTCAGTCACCAACTCACCAGAATTCCACCTGTTTTCGACTACTTCAACAGCTCGAGTCACCAACGTAAATAACACTTTCAACTCCTCCACTTTCATACGACCACCAACAAGCAAAAAGTACAAAAACATCGAGTAAAGATGATATCAATTTGTGTTTGTAAATTATGCAACGATTAGGAAAAGAGGTTCAAATCGTAATAGGATTTAAACTTGAATACTGATGTGAGAAGTCATTTCAAGAAGAGGGTTATAGTCGTGGTTTCATGGATAAATGGCTTGAGTTGCGGGGGTGTTGGATCGGGTTTATATAATCTTCTCCTGCTACAACGCCTCAGTAAGGTCATGATTCAATTTTTCACTTTCTTTACTTTTGTTACTATGTTGGTATTCTAGGTTTGAATAAGTTCGATTGAACTGATTACCCGATCGTCTTAGGTTTGGTAGTGGCGCTGGTTTTATGGTGAATGATGTTGGTTGTGGCAGCGAACTTGCAGGGTTCAAAGGAGGAGGAGGAAAGATATTGGGGGCACATATCAGCCACCGGATTAATACATTTAAACCGCAAGATTAATCTATACAAGATCACACTTTTTTTTAGAATGTCACGTGCTAACGGATTGTTTACGGTGTTACATGATTATTAATTTTTTTTATTTATACAACGAAATGTTAAGTCAACAGTTTGACCAAACGGTCTCCGTCAGATCTAGGTACCAACGCTTAATATTTGAAATATTGGGTACCAAAGCTAGGTGTTGGACATTTACTGGGTACCAAACGTTAAATAACCCGATAGATAACTCTCTTGATTTCTATCACCAACTCCTTTTCTCTATGCTTTTATTTGCCATGACTCTCCGGTTTCTCTCTCCCCACAAGACCCATCAAACGGCAAAAGGGAGGATGTACCATACTTTTTTTTGCTAATCCCTTACATCTTGAGGTATGTCAGAGACGAAATTGATATGTGATTTTTGATTTATGCACCCAAGTAGCATCCATGGAATTAGAAAATTGGGACTAGATACTCTTGGAGAATCTGCAGTTGATCAGTATGTGGTTAACCTCCTCATCTTCTTCATTGCAGAAACAAAAAATTGTACTTGTTATCTGACAACCTCTATGGTTTAAGTTGTCTATAGTGGGGATAACATTATGTAGATCCAACCAGACCAAAATTTGAGTTTTTGGCGGGACTTTCTTGTTCCAGACAAGTTTAAATTCATCTTCCACACCTTGATTTTGTTGTTGCAGTAACCACATGTAGCCCTCTTTGGAAGGCTAAACTGATGCAGATTTGTAGCTGATGGAATATGACACTGCTAACAAGGTATGAGGAGTTCCAATTAAGGTTAATAAATTATCAACCTCTGCTTTTACCTCATCACTTGGAGTTTGTTTGAGTTGTAGTTTCCAGGTTCCATTATGTATTAAATCAACAATTTTTACCTCTTTCTTCATTGCTGCCTTGTAAGCCTTTTGATGTGTTGTAGAGAATGGTACTTGCGACTTCCAAGGATCTAACTAGAATTTAGTTGTTGTTCCATCTCCAATGTGCATCTCCATATTCCAATGCAATCCTCCCTTTTCATTCTCAATTCCTTTCCTGAATCCTCTTCCATAAGAGTCTTTATAATCAGTCTGCTTTTATTCCTGGTCGTCAAATCACTGACAATATCATTGTGGCCCATGAAATTTTACATTCCATGAATATTTATAAAAATAAAAAAGGAAATATGGCTTTAAAAATTGATTTGTGAAAAGCTTTTGACAGAATCGAATGGGACTTTCTTAATCAGACTCTTATCTCTTTTGGTTTTTGTGATGATTGGTCTCAAATGATTATGCAATGTATAACCACCACTTCCTTCTCTGCTCTTTTAAATGGAGTGCCTGGTGAAAAATTCTTTGTGTCTAGGGATCTCCGTCAAGGTGACCCGCTTTCACCATACCTCTTTATTATTTGCAAGGAGATGCTCTCCAAGCTTCCTTTAAAAGCTGAAAATGATAAACAAATTTCTGGGATTAAAGCCCCCTCAGCCTTCCACTTGTTTTTCGCTGATGATTGCTTTCTCTTTTCTAAAGCTAGTTTGTATAAAGCGAAAAATATTATAAACATTCTCAACGTCTTTGGGGAAATGACTGGTCAAGTCATTAACTTTCAGAAATCTGGTTTACCCCTAAAATTCATAATAAACATTGTAAAATCATTTCCAAAATTCTTAAAGTTAGGAAAATCTCTAAGAATGATAAATATCTTGGAACTTCGCTCTTTTTTTATAGAAATAAAGTTAACAATTTTGAACTTTTATTAAATAAATTATTATGCTTGTCTTCAAGGTTAGATATGAAAGATGTTTAATCATGCTGGTCGCACTGTTTTCATTAAAAATGTTCTCAGTGCCTACCCAAATCACCAAATGCAATGCTTAGCTTTCCCTAAACAAACTTTAGACAACTTAGACAAAATTCAAAGAGATTTCTGGTGGCAAAAGAAAAAAAAAAAAGAAATGTTACTATCCTAAAGCTTGGCCTAGCATTACGAAAGACATTAGACAGGGAGGTCTAGGAATTAGAATCCCCCATAAGCACAATCTCGCCTTAATCACAAAATTGGCCTGGAGGTTGATTCACAATCATGATCAACTTTGGGCTAAATTTTTTAAGCATAAATGCTTCAGAAATCATAATCCTTTAAGAAAAACCAGAAAATATAAATCTCTTGGATTTGGTCTAGTATTAGAAAAGGCCTGGAAACCATTAAGTCTAACAGTGTTTGGCAGGTGAATAATGGAATCGACATTAACATCTGATCTGATCTTTGGCTTCCAAATCAGTCTGTCTTTCTCACTCATGTTACTATAGATAATAACATGCCTGGAATAATTAGTTAACTGATAAATATTAACGGAACCTGGGATATGAATATTATTTCTAAGTATATAAATACCTCTTTTCATAATGCCATCAATTCCCTTGATAAATCTGACAGGATCAGATGGATTTCCACTAGATCAGGAGAACTTACTACTAAATCTGCTTATAATTTTCTCACCAAACTCAACATTGATAAGAATGAAGCTTCATTTTGGAAACAAATTTGGAGTTTAAACATCATGCCTAAAGTCAATATGTTTTGTTGGAAAATTGTCTCTGGTGCTTTTTCTGTAGGTCGTAAAATGTCTAAATATGTTAAAGATGCAAATCCTTTTTGTATTCTTTGTAACTGTCATACTCTTGAAGACGAAATGCATTTGTTTGTTAACTGCCCTTTTTAAAAAAAAGGTCTTGTATTTTTTGGTTTAAATAATATTTACAATTATAAATGCCAAAATGATATCTTGCATTGGTTTAAATTTTGGATGAATAGTAAAGCTTTTAAAGATAGTCATGACAAAATTTCTTTCATTATTTGGTCTATTTGGAAATTCAGAAATAACGTTAATTTTGATAAGATTTTTCTTGGAAATGTCTCTCTCTTTCATGTTAACTTTCTTATGTTGTAGCTCCGATGATTCTTTATCTCTCCCTGCACGTGTAATCCATTTCTCTTTCACTCCATGATTCTGTTTTAATATTGAGATAAGGTCCATAAATTTGGTTTTTGGGGAAAAATGCCGATGCATTTTTCCCCAAAGATACACATGCAAATAATCATTTAAGGAATAAAAAGTTATAAAAATACGAATAATTTGATATTTGTATTTACGCTCGTTGGATTGGCTTTTCGAAAACCTATCTAAATATATAAAATTTGTCAAATTCTTACGTATGGTTGGTGAGATATGTTATTTTGCAGTTAGTTTGACAATTATACCCTTAAAGTCGAATTTTAACATTTTTATTCATATGACCCTCCTTCTTTTTTATGGGCCATTTCAATGAAATGAGTTAGAGAATTTTTAAGACCGATTTTTTGGGGACTACTCAAAAAAGGTGGGGGACTACTTTGTGATACAAATGTCCACCCTACATTATAAGGGGTGTCCTAAAAGATTAGGGAAGACTAATCTTCCCTTATTCTAATTAAGGTTATAACTAACCCTAATAACCCACTAATCTAACCCACTACCCACTAATCTAACCCACTAATTAAAACCTAAATTAAAAATTAAAATCAGTTTCAAAACTGATTATTTTCTTTTCTTCTTCATCTTCTTCATCTTCTTCATCTTCTTCTTCTTCTCCTCTTTTCCTCTTCTTCGTCAACATCGACATTAATCGTCGATTCGAAAAATTTTCATCGTCGATTAATCAATCTTCATAAGCAATGAGTGCCAAGAAAACACCCAGACTTCCAGGATTGAGTCCGGGACTCCCACGTATAGTGAATCTCCCAAAAGAATTGCTAATTCAAAAACAACTTGAAGCACCGTTCAGAGGCAAAATCAATCATCCAACAGCAACCAAGAAGTCTGATTCAAGTGAAATGCAAATCCGTGGGTAATTTCCTTCATACCCATTCTTTTCAATTCGTTATTTGTTGAAGAAATCGATTAGAAATCATCAAAACCCATTGAAAATGGTAGTTACGATGAGATATTTTGGCTTAGGAGAATTTTTGTGTAACCCTAGAATTGCTAACCGAACTTCCAAAAATAAGAACAGAGTTCGGTGTGCTCGTAAAAAATAGACTAATATCCGGTGACCGAACTACATAGTTCGGTCGCTCGCAAAAAAATCTCTCGTGAATCGAACTCAATTTTTCCTTTGAAAGAATGAGTTCGGTTTTGTCGATAATTTCTCTTGCTAACTGAACTTTTGAAATATTTAGTTCGGTGTGTTCGCAAAAAAACCTCTCGTAACCGAACTAAATTTTTCAAAAGTTAAGAATGAGTTCGGTTTTGTCGATAATTTTTATGGCTAACCGAACTTTTGAAATATGTAGTTCGATTACCTTGCAAAAATTTTTTTGGTAACCGAACTATAGTCTGTTAACTTCAAGTGTTGTGATAGATAAATTATCCCTATGACCAACCCACATCAGGGAAATGGGTGTTTTTGTCCGCACAAAAGAAGTCTAAAGAAGAGTAGTTGACTTCGTTGAGGGAGAAATTAGATAATCTTACGGTGGATAAGGTGGTATTTCACCCATACGTTGTACCCGATGATGTCTCTGTAGATGAAGATGATCTGAATGGTTACTCTATCTACACCGCTTACTATGGGCCCATTTGGTATCCTAACGGCTACGCAATATATAATCCAAGGAGAATACTAAGACAACTTTCTTGCGTCCAAATGGATCCCGACGTGGAGGAGGAAAATTTCACTTTGCTGGTTAATGGAACAAAGAACACCGAGAAATATTTTGAGCCAAAACATGAACCAACTCCTACGGTGGCACATTGGAATGCATTTGGTGACTACTACTTACCTAGAGGTGACTTTGTACCTGTTGAAGGAGATATGTCTGCATGTGATGATGATTATATGGAGTTCTATGAAGAAATTAGTCATCCTTTTGTGATAAATAAAGAACAACAAGCTAAGACTGATGCGGCGAAGGCAAAGGCAAAGCAGAGGGAGGCTAAGAGAGCTCTTAAGGAGATGCTTATTTATGGAGAAGAAGCTAAAAGGTTATGGGATAATGTGGTAAGAAAATTTCTTTCTCTTATACTTTTCGGTTGTTTAAAATTGGAAAATATATTTACTTGTGATTAAAATGGAATTAGGTGGCGAAGGGTACGAAATTGTTGAAGAAATGGATGGCTAAAATCAAAAGTGGAGAGCCGATGTTGACTAAGGAACAAACCGACTACTACAAGGAGTGTGAGGGTCTTATAACTAAAAGAATGGTGGAGCCAAGTAGGTCTAAGAAACTGAAGAGGGGTCGACAACAAGATGAAGGTTCAAGTCGCGCTGTGGAGGAGATGAAACCCCAAGTGATGAGGAAGTTCGTCCTAAAACTCGTGGTAAACAAGGAGGTGGTAAGAGGGGTCGACAAGGAGAAGGTTCAAGTCGCAATGTGGAGGAACCCGGTCGAGGAGATGAAACCCCAAGTGATGAGGAAGTTCGTCATAAAACTCGTGGTAAACAAGGAGGTGGTAAGAGGGGTCGAAAACAAGAAGGTTCAAGTCGCGCTGTGGAGGAAACCGGTCGAGGAGATGATACCACAAATGATGAGGAATTTCGTCCCAAAACTCGTGGTAAACAAGGAGGTGGCAAAAGGGGTCGTAAAAGTGGTCGTTAGTGATTTCGTATTATTTTAGTTTCAAAAAACATCTTAGTTATGGATTTCGTATGGTTTAATTTGGTATGTTTATGTTTTTTAAACAATTACTTAAGGATTTCGTAGTTTGGTATGTATAACACTTTTATATTTGTTTTAGAACCTTGTTTGTGTATTCAATTTTTATTGGGTTTTTGTTTTCAATGTTATAAGACTGAAATGTTGAAATACGGTATGGTTTTCGGTAACCTGCGATTTTTAAACTTGTAACCGAACTAGTAGTTCGGTAACCTATGACAAATTCATGGCCACCGAAGTCATAGTTCGGTAACCTGTAAAATTCTACCAGGTAACCGAAGTCATTGTTCGGTTACCTCGCAACTTTTTCATTGGCTACCGAACTACTTTATAGGCTGAAGCAGTTAGCCTTCATCCATAAGATATTAATTCGGTTAGCAAAACATAATATGTTAGGTAACCGAAATTTTCTCTGGAGACTCAAATTTTTGCTATTGCACATGTTGGAAAACTCATTCTCTTGATGCAGAAATCACATAAACCAACTCTTAGGTTTGTTTTGGAGTGTTTTTGGAATCGTATATATGCTCAGTTTGAGTGTGAGCCTTCACAAAAAAGTTCGGTGAAGACATGTATTTATCACCCAACCGAACTAGTTGTTCGGTTAGCAGAGCATAATATATTAGGTAACCGAACTATTCTCTGGAGACTCAAATTTTTGCTATTGCACATGTTGGAAAACTTATTCTCTTGATGCATAAATCACATAAACCAACTCTTAGGTTTATTTTGGAGTGTTTTTTGAATCTTATTTGAGAAAGTTTTGTTCTTCCTATTTGTCTTTCCTTTATAAACATAACCCTTCCTCTCGTGGCTTTTATGGGATCACCGCTTCTCTCACAAACCATTTCAAAGCGAGTTTTGCTTTCTCTCCCATTCAATACTAATACGCACATGTCTTTTTGTGCATGTTGTCTAGCCCAACTCTTTGCATCTTCCGGATTTTTGAATACCAAGTCATTCATGTAGTGATGGGATGTGTCATCGTACAAAATACCAACTGGGGAAGGTTGGTTTTCCATTGGTTCTATTGGATCACATGGAACCTACAAGTAATAGCACAACGTCAATACCATAAAAAAATTCTTACAAGTTCGGTAATGTAAATTTTTTATCGACCCTACCGAACACACGGTTCGGTTATGTAGTTTCCAGAAATAAATTGGGGCCTTACCGAACTCGATCTTTAGATTTTCTATGTATAAGTTCGGCAATGAAACTGAAAAAATCGACTAAACCGAACTCGAAGGTTCGGTTTGAAACGCTTATTTATATTTTCTGCGACATTACCGAACATAAAGTTCGGTAACAAAAGTTCTGATATCGACTCAACCTAACAATGCACTGTAAACTTTATAAAAATAGTTCGGTTACATGTTCTGGAAAAACATAACTGAACTCTAAAAAACCGCCATTAACATGTAGTTCGGTTACCTGCGTCTGCTAAATTTAGTAACCGAACTACACATTAAGAACAGTTCGGTTACCTCGCAAGCTAAATTTGGTAACCGAACTAGGTTGACCTAACCGATTTTTTTCCAGAAATTTTGAGTTTGGCCAAATTTTTGCACAATTCAAGCTACATTAACTAAATATGAGGCATACCTGAGTACCCATAGCTTCATCTTCAGTTGTGGCTGATAAAATCCATCATTTGTTTGGGTAGCTTGAGTTTGGGGCAAAAAGCTTTCATCATCTAACAAATAACTCATTTCCGGATCATTAGAAGTATTGACAAACACACTATGAGGTGAAGGGGGTTCTGATTCTGAGGATGAGGTATCATCACATGAATCACTCAAATCATAATTATTAAAAAAAATTTTTTGGGTACACCCATCTTCTTCTTCTTCATATCACCCATCTTCTTCTTCTTATATCTCAATAATAATGTTATAACAAAACAATCCCACTAATATAACTCACTAATCACTAACTAATCAATTACTAATCATTACACTAACACTAATTAATCATCACACTAACTAAGTTTATCATTAAGGGTAAAGTAGGTATTTAAAAAAAATCAGATAAGGGGTGATTGAAAATTACTACCAATAACCACCCCAAAAACTTGAGAGTAGTCCCCCCATTTTTTGAGTAGTCCCCAAAAAACGGTTCATTTTTAAATGAGCTTTAAGCCCACGGCCATAAGAGTAAGAAAGAGTGGGGAGAGGGCCAAACACTTAATTCCCACTTCATGGAGTTGTCTTATTTTGTAACTTGGACTTATTTTGTCAAAACATTTGTTTAATGCTCTTTTCCAGCTCAATAAAAACCATAAACAGATGAGATAAAGGATGAAATAAATCTGAACTATTGGACAAATTATAACTGTCTGTTAGCATTCTTAGGTTGGTCGTACATCTATCTGTGCAGTGTGTATTGTGCTGATGATAATTACAAAATTGATTATATATTGATAAGGAAAAAAAAAAAAAACATAAAAACTCACATCTATACAAGCCAGACAGAACACAAAATCATGGCTGAACCTGTCTGTGTAAAGCTGGTCTACAGCAATTGTTTGTATATTAAGATAATGATTTGTATGTGTATATTAAAGCTTTCTAGTCTTCCCATTACCTGCAAAACGCAATTGTAAATGTTAAGAATTGGAACGGGGGAAGACGATGTTATAAACAGAAGAAGCTGGACACAAAGTAACATACCAAAAATACTAGTAGATTTTAAAGGAAAAATCTGTGTTGCTGATGATGAACCCTTCATTTTCAGATCCCTTGACTTCCTGTTTTTATTTGTTTTTTCAGCTTTTTCCGGAGTACTTGATTCCCCAAGCGACACAGCCATTCCTTTCTTTACCTTCTCATGATATACCACAGGAGGTGCAAGCCTTAACTGGGGCACATTTTCTATTTGAAAACTTTTCTGAGCTTTCTTTAGACTATTCAAGATCTCAAACTGCATATATTTATAGATCAAAGAAAAACTGTTGATGAGACGCTGAATTAAAAAACTGCCAGAGCATAAAAAAGAAAAAATATTGTCACCATTTTCACTAATGAGTCGGTTCTTTTTTAAGTTCTTTTTCCTCCATTATAAATATGAATATGAATGTCATGAAATTTCTAATAGCTCCGCCAAAATGCAGTTAAGGTTTGTCTATTCACCAGATCAAAGAGGTCATGACTCACTATCTCTTAAAGATAGCTAGATTCACGGTCCATCCTTTACTAACAGTGACAAGTTAGGTTTAGATGTTTCATAAGGAACTAGTTTTTATAGGGATGATCTATACGGGATAGCATGATCATCACAAAATCAGCATCAATCCCATGGAAGATGCAGAAATAAGGTGTCATGTGGCAGTTAGAATAAGCAGGTGTAAGTGAAGTGTTCCTGATTCAGAAACGTTGATTACCCGTGAGATCTGATGAAGTCCATAAGGTTCAGCGTCAAATTCATTAGTGTGATGAACAGAAGTGTTCCCTTGGGTTCTCTGAGATCTTGGTGAAGAATTCTTCACTAATCCAGTCTCTGTAAGTATTGACTTGCTTCTAGCTCGTCCGGTCTTCTTCTTCGGGATACAAATAGGGCATCCCACTGAGTAACGACTCGATGTTTCATTTTCTTGAAATTCACACTGGAGATGAGTTGCATGTCCACAACTGAATACTCGAATACCAGAGGTCGAATATCTTTTGGTAAGGGAGGAATTGCAGATACAGCAAAGTGGATTCTGTGGTGCATAACCGTGAGAAGCTCCCTTCTTGAGTAAGCTCATCGTATAAAAAGTATCATCCTCGATCAATGATTTGGCAGTGTCCTAAAATGTCAGTAGAAGGTCAATGCGAAGAGAGAAGGATATTGTATATTCTAAAATGTTTTTAAATATACTTTGGAAGCATGATTCCTAATTAAATATTAAAATGCCGTATAAAATGCTTACAAAATAATATGGTAATTTCGCTTTCAACTTTCATCTAAAGTTTTCCAAAATATAATGACCAACCACCTCCCAACTTCACTCCCAAACTTACCCGACCTTTTCTAGTAATCTTGTGCAGATCACTAATGGCCAAACACCAATTTCAGGTGGTAATATATAAACATAAAGTCTAAAGTTCTAAGAAATCACAACTAATCTTATTTTAGATGGGTGTTCAACAGTAGACCAACACTACAAAGTACGTCAGTGAATACGAGGAGGGATACATACCAGAATTCGTCTCTCAAATCCATAGGTTCCCAGCAATCCCGAAATGGTGAGTTTATAATCGCCAAACTCCTGGCTGCCATTATCCGCTAGGAGCTTAGCCATGATTGACGGAAGGTGTACATATCCGATCATTCCATCAACAACCTCCCTGATGAACTGAGCAAAAACTTTTTTGAGAATATGAGCACCTCTGTGAGATTTCAATATCCTCCATTTCTCCACCAATGCTTCCTTGTCCTCTTGCAAACCAAACAGGAATTCTCCATTGCCAACAAGATTTACTTTGGATATCATTTTATTATCATAAGAATCTTTTAAAGGGTCACAAAACCTGCATGCATCCCGAGGATGAACACAGTCAAAAGAGAGTCATATCTGAAGAAGGTTGAAGTAGATTTCCTGGCTCCAATCATAGAACAATATACACAAGTGAAAATGAGTATGGTGGATGTATCAACTTACCAGTCAAGCAACTCAAACCATAGGGACTCTGACTCCTCGGGATCTAAGCGTAGGGTATTACGCTGGCATAAGCCGATCGAGGCATGCAGGATATCAAGTATAGATTTTACCTGCATAACATCAACAACCGTCATACAGATCAATTCAACCAACTTAGTAGCGGTAAGGTTTACATTTATCTACAAACCTCTTCCATCCTCATAACAAAGTTTAGATGCTCCGCCTCAGGGAGGCTAATTGATGATATGTCAGAAAATATACTTTCCACGGCAATTCCGAGATTTTCAAAGTTGTCTTTGAGCCCCGAAAGAGTAAGTAGCAAAGCACTTCCAACATCACCAACTCTTTCTAATAAGAAAGCAGCTGCATCGATGACCCCGTACTCTTGACATAAACGCAAACACTGCTCCAGCCTATAACTTTCAAATGTCTCCAAAAATTTAAGAACAGACATCCGTTCGTACTTGCACAGAAGCTGCACAAGAAAATGGAACACATGCTGAGAACTTGACATGACAGGGGATTAATGATATGCAAACACAGTTTGCTTCACGTGGAGAGACACGCGTACTTGTACATGCAGTTCCTAGAAACTTGAGAGTTAAAAAAAAAGGGGAAATATTTCACCATTCTCTTTGATACCCACCTCGAGATAAAGTTCTACTAAATCGTCAGTTATATTGACTGGATTATGTTGTAGAAGCTTTGGGAGATCAGAGATTCTTTTCAAATAAGCCTCCACCATTTGCTCTTTCCCTATCCTTCCACATGGCACATCCAGAATATAACCCTTTTCCAAAAATGAAAAATCAAGTTTCCCCGACAGGTGAGCTTCAATGGTTGTTTTTAAATAAAGAAAAAGGCTTTCTGAATGAGGACGGAGTTCAGATAGGATACGTTCACTTTCTCTACTGAAATGGTCCACGACCAAAAAGAATGCCCCCTCCCTGAAACAACAAATGAAAGTTTGTAAATCAAATCTCACATATGCAAAAATAACAGCAATATCACAAAAAGTAATGCATACAAGGTGTAAATTTATGAGCTATTCCAATATTTACCTGCTTAAGATAACTAGCTCAGATATTCGGGAAAGGACAGCAGAACGAAAAGTTGCTGACTCATTATCTCTTTCTAGTAACATGTTGATAAAAGAAAATGCATGAAGGGGCTCCTCCAGATCTTTCATATAGGCGTCCAAAGAAGCAATATGCTGACCTCTACTAGCATATACAAAGCCACAAACCTGTATATGTCATGAAAGTCAAACCTATGAATATTGTTTATGCCTTCTGATAGAGAGTAAATAAGATTAGTGAAGGCATCAAGATCGAAAGGAAATAGTTCAATGGCAACGGATTTGTAATGTAGTAGACGATCTCATGAACTTTGAAGTTGTTGCAAATACCTGGTAAAATTGGGCCATTTCGCTCAGATGCAACACATAAGATGACTCCCAGTCTGTTTCAGAAACTGCTCTTAAAACGGCAAGCACTTGCTTCTCTCTACTCTTAGAATTTTCGGTTTTCACATTGCGAGGGGACAAAGTAGTTTCTGAAATCAAGTACTCCAATACACGACTCAATACGGGCTTTGAAACTGTAGCTCTTTCCCATGTAATGAAGTAGGAAATAAATTCAAGCAGATGACCAATGTCTTCTTTTGAAGGCCATATTCTTAGGGAACCAGTACCTTCCACGCACAAACCGTCGACTTCTGAGATTTTTACATCAAGAATATTTGCAAGAGAGTTTATTGTATGCTGTACCATCAAATTCTGATTTTCGTTGCTCTTCTCACTATTCTCTTCATTATCCTCCATATCTGGATTGGTCGAATCAAGGTCAGATTTAGGAACTTCCAAGAAAGCAAATCTCAGAACTTCCAATGTTGCTTCAGTATCCAACCACAAGAGATGGTACAGGTTTGGGCAAGCTCCACTGGGAGATTTACAGCCTGTTGCAAGCTCTGAAACCATAGCTTTTGAGTCTTCTAGAAGAAAGGATACAAGTTCTGTTCTAACCGAAGGCAATCGGGTGGGAGAAATGGTGCCGTGTCCTGAAAGTAATTCTTAAGAAATTCAACATCAACTCAAATAATTTACTATTTTGTCACCAAGAGAATATTGAAGTTCATTACCACTCAACAGCAGCATGGTACTTTCAAAGTTTTCCTCTCTCTTGTTGAGGTGCATGTTCTCGCATATATAGGTATAAATATAACTAACATAGCAACAATATGATACTTTTCTAGGTTTCCATTTACTTGGTGCTTCAAGGTTCTTCTTACACACAGATAGAAACAAAAACAGAAACAAATATCACACATGCACAAGTGTGTATGGTTCAACATTCTTGATAATGAAAGGAATAAACTGAGATCCTAAAAGGAATAATAGCTTCATATACTCATATTTGGAAAGGTTGAACTCTTTAACCTAGAAAGCTTGCATGTTGAAGACTTGATGAATGATAATGTTTGACTTTTTTTTTTTGTTTGGCAATTAAAGATCAACACCAAGGTATTGAAAGCGTGAAGCGGAGCGTGAAGCGTTTTTCATTTTTAGGAAGCGATGCATATGTCGAAGCGTGAAGCGTCGCTTCATGGTTGATGTTTGAAGCGAATGTTTTCTTATAAATAAATTAGTCGTAACTAGTAATTATAAATTTACTGGGAAGATAATATCTATATAAATTTTATATAAGTCTAATTTTTATCAAAAACAAAGCGTGTGTACACCAGTTCAACCTACTCCAGACGAGTGGGAGATGAGGTGCTAAATTCCCCCTTAAAACATTCGTATTTTTCTTTTCAAAGCCTTAAAAATTAGGCGAAATTTTTAAAGCTTCATGAAAGATGCGCTTTACATGATCGTTTAGGAGCGAAATGCTGAAATTTGAAGTGAAGCGTACGCTTCATGAAAGATGCGCTTCACATGACCGCTTCAAAGCGAAATGCTTAAATTTGAAGCGAAGCGTACACTCCGAAGCGTGAAGCGTACGCTTTTAAAAACCATGATCAACACCAAAAAATCTCATGCAATTTTACTTGCAAGTATGAAAACAACGGAACAGGTCAAGAGCATACCTGGAGGAAAGGCAAGACCTGTGAAGCAATATTTTAGATATACAAGCATCCTGTACCTGTTAGCAGAATTCATCAGGAAGCACCAGTTATTTAGAGAACGGAAACAGGGGTCAAGCTACAATAAAATTTATAAGAAAACATAAAAAATTTACGAAAAACTAAGAAGAATATTAAGTTCATTAATGCTTATGATAAACTCATGTGGAAGTAACTAAGGTGAAGGATAGGAGAAAGTTCCTAACATGCGTGAATATATTGTGCAACGAAGAACAATAATAATACAACATAAATTAAACCACACAAATCAACCAAAGATTAACATTAAAACGGCCTACAGCATGTATGGCCAAAACAATTAGTTCTCTACTTCGTTCCCAGTATTCCATGTTTGTTGAGAGGACTGTTTTTCCTCCCAAGTTCCAACTAAGAATTTGATAGTAAAACAGAACAATTCTTGGACATAAGAATTTATTAAGCAGCTGTTTACCATGCAATGTTCGTGGTTTTTTAAATTATTTTCTAACTTATATTGGGAATATGGAAATTCCTTTTTCAAATTTTAATATATCTAAAGCTTACCTATCTTTGGAAAATAACAACGGTTTCTGAAAGATAACATTTTTTTAACTTTCTGACACTAACTTTAAGTTGGGATACTATATTCATTTAATCTTATAATCCCATATAAGATAATAGCAAGTTTAAAGTGTTTTCAGAGATTAAACATATAAGGGTGCAGATAATAGCATATTATCCCATCTATTTGTTAGAGTACATTCAGTAGAAAGTGATAAGTTAACGAAAGATACCCAATGGCAAGTGCATTTTCTCTTTTGCTACTCTGTACAACAAGCAAAAGTTCCTCAAGAGGTGCTTTGTAATCATCCAATCCTCGGTTGAACAGATAAATAAGAGCTCCATATAGTCCATGTTCTCGGCATAACCTTACTACCTATGACACAAATTCGAATTATACGATTCAGTGATTTAGTAAATTAATAGGATAATTCATAAATGGGTCCAAAGGGTTTTAAGATTCAATATGACTAATGAATTTTACTGGATTCAAAAATACCTTTGTATGCATATGATTCTTACCTGATTGAAATCCAATGATGAAATGTCCATGTGAAGAACACACTGTTCAACACGTTGCAGCCATCCTTTGCTGCTGTAATGTTCAACCAGTGCTTGCATAATCTGCAAAACCAGTAAAACAGTGTAGTCAAAACATTTTTGCTTAAATAAAAGGTTAACACTTGGCACAAAGTTAAGGCTTTTAGAAGCCTCCACTGGAACGATTCATCACCAACACAATGAAGTGATAATTCGAACAGAAAAGTCTGATTTTTTTTATTTTTTTGGCACTTTAAGGCAAATTTTCTCATTTAATATGATCCAATAACAAACAGACGCAATAATCACAAACTGAAAGAAAATATGTATAAGATGAGAAAACAAAAGCAAAAGAGAAGAGATAAGAGAAAAAGTTACTTACAACTAAGACACTCCCAATTAAACTAACTAAAAATAAAAGAGGTAAGAAATTGATTAGCCAGCTATACCTCTGGAGGTAAACATCCGAGCATATCTTTCAATATATATGGCTCTAAAAGCTCCAAGAATGTTCCTGTAAAAAGAGAAAACTGGGAAGTCAGCCAAAACAATGCAATAATCTTAAGGTGCACAGTTGCACTTTTGCAGGAACATAGCTTATTTGTTTCGAACAGTGAAATAATTCTAGTACAGACACTGAGATATGATAATTCTCTCTTTCCTGATAAGTTAATGCTTACCCTAACTTTCCTGATAAGTTAATGCTTATCCTAAAGTCAGGTAGTTGAAGTATTAAAGATTAGAGAATTGCAACTACTCCAGCACATAAACAGAGGATTAGTAAAGATTTTCATACTATTTGAGAATGACAAACATAAGACTCATAATCTTCTCATATGAAAGTTCATTAAGATACGAAATCACTTGATTTTCTCTACGAGATCAAACTTTGACTAGGTTGACAATGAATCGACAAATCATAGATCATTGGATGCATCATTTTTTGATACCTACCTCCATGTTGGACAGCCACAAACTTGGAGAAAATTTTGTCAAAAAGGATATCGACTCTCTTGATGTGGACACAAAATTCTACAGCAACACCACCGACCCTTGCAAATTGCTCTTCCATCTCTGACTGCACGGAACTACTACTACTCTTTGCATCATCAACTTGTTCAGCCTTTCCTACTTGGTTGTTAAATGCCACTGAAATATAGGAAAATGATTCATCTACATAAGATAAAACCAATTCCACCAAATATGGCATTACAGCCTCCCGTATGGCATCAACAGTTCTAGGAAGATCAATAACACCATGTGCTTGACCATCATAGAGCCTCATTGCCATTTCTAGTGCACCCATCCAGTCACCTGCCATTTGCAAAACCTGAATGCGCTCCTTCCAGGGAAGAAGACGAGAAATTATAAGCTGCATAGACCCAATCACATATATAGTAGCTCCTCTTACAGCAACACAATTGTGATAAGTCTTCTCAGGATTCCCAAAAATATTATTTAAATAAGTTTGATAAGTAATGAGGTTGTCTACTATAGAACCATCTACAGAAAAGCTCGAACGATGAAGCTCCATCCCTTCCTTCGCAAATAGACAGAGATGGCCTCTCAGGGTCAAGACCACCAATATCTGAATAAGAAATGAGACTCGTAAGTCATGATAACTTATTATTTCTTATATGTTAGGATCATTATTTGCTTTATGCATGATGAAAGCACTGAGGCGGACGCGGGACATGGACATGACACGACCCACGCACGTAGACGCGGCAATTTCTCAAGAAACTAGGATGCGGACATGCTATAAGATCAAGGGTACTTTCTACAAAAATGTATGCAATGTGAATTTGAGTTATTAGAAATACTAATAAATTGTTGGCAAACAGAAATTTTGTGAATGAACAAGCATATATGCCATCGCGAAATCCTTTATACCCGGTATTTGAGCATTGCCAGTACATAATTATACTAAAATTGTGCATGGGATATGCATGTGATGTTCTGATGTGTCCATGGTGCGTCCGAGTGCGTCCGAGAGTCAGACATGCAACTATTTTAGGAGCTTCTGTGATTCCTAAAAGCATGCATGAATATGCATCCAATGATCAGAATGAGAACAAGGTGACATTTCAAGATGCTGCAACATAATACACCCTACAGAATTGTATTGTAAATATGCCACAGAAGTATTTTAGTAAAGGCCGTGTTCCACAGAAATATATAATAAAGTTAAAATAAGAGGGTTGTAAGGCCTGATTTTTTCCATATTCCACAATACTTGGCTTTTCTACCAAAATTTAAAATTTATTTCTACCAATTATAAGATGCTCTTTATTATCAAATAAATGTAATTTCAGTTTTATCTTTTCTCTTCTAATATAATTATCCGTTTGTCACTGACACCTAAATTTGATGTTTATTATTCCAACTAGGGACATATACCCCAGCTTACCTGGTCGTCCAACCATGCCACACCTATTGCCGTACTATCAAGGGTCCATTCCCTGTATACTTTCAGTTCTTTTTTAACCAACTTTGCAACTTGGACTTTGCGATCCCATGCTATAGCAAGCAGTGAAGCTCTGTCTGGTGGCTCGCTAGACGTATTCTCTGGTGAGGGTATTTTTTTAGATACGATCAAACACAGAGATCTGAAATGAAGCGCTTTCATTCATACCTGCAGATGAATCTTGTGCCTGCAACGTACATTTCCATGCAGTGTAAGGCATGGAACCTTCTCGGACTCCATCCGGCTTAGGGAGTTGAGCATAGACTTCCAAGTTGGAAGTGAGCCTTACCTACAAGGAAGATATCTCAACAGGTTGGCAAGCAAAAATATATATATATATATATATCACCAGAGCATATAACAACAAACAAGACAAATCTTGAATATCATCTTAAGGGATCCATACCACCAGAGCATTTTGATGGGTAGCAAATATGACCACACCTTGTTCGGCCAATGAAGATGCTTCACTGTCACTGAAGAGCTTCCAACCTGCCTTAGATCCAACTACACCACCCATCATGCTACCTATACCACTTGTGGAAGCTGTAGCATTTTTGAAGGCAGATGATAAAGCACCCTCAGAGACATCAACTAGAAGAGGAGAAGCAGACAGCACAGTCCCTGTTCTTTGACCATCAAGAAGGCACTATTTGATGAACGGAGGGTATAAAACTTGTCAGAACTAGACGAGAAAAAATAATGATGCACAAATTTTCAATGAAACACTACAAGGGGAGTTTTTACCTACCTTTGTTTCAATGGTAAACCGGTAAAACATTGGAACCACTGAAATCACATGTAAAAGGACACGCCCTTTACAGTCACCAGTAACGACTTTAAAATTGCGTGTAGCTTGAGAATCTTGACCTAGAAACAGAGTGTGCACCACTGGTGATGTATGTTCCCCAGAGATAAGTTTTACCACTTGTGCCTTCTGCACATCCCAAAATATTATATGACCATCACCATATCCTGCTAAAAGCAGATCACCTTGATGATTGAAGCACATCGAAGTAACTTGCGACTGAGATTTGTCGGCTTGAGAACCAAGATACAACATCTGCAACATATGAAAAATATTCTCAATAAGAAAAGTGTCATTTGAAGTAAATGCAGCAATTAAAGCGACAATATGTAATCTTGAACCCATGGAAAACCATCCAGAAGCGGATGGTTTAGTACACCAACTTTTTATTTGCTAAAATGAAGAGTGTCCGACATATACACGAAGTGCTAAGTATTAAGGACTTAACATTATGCTAATGTAAATGGTAAGCAGATTCTTTCTATAGTGACGTTGAAAGCAAAAGGTCTACTGGAGACCCCAATGGACAATACTATGCTAGTTAAACTTTTCAATATTTTCAGGGTTTAAACAAGGACTGGGTCACTTGTTGGGATGTAATAGCGTTCTACAGTAACAAAGATAATTCTCAAGGAACAACCAAGACAACATTTTAATTAAGGTAGCTAATGTTACCTTGGGATCCATATGGTCGGCATGATAAGGAGAATATTTACTTGGTGCCACAAGTATAAGCCCTTTTGACATACCCACGGCAATATAATTTGCATGAACTGCTACTGAATGAGGAGACCCATGGTCGCTCCTGAATGCTTGGGATGATACTTTTCGTGTAATCATATTATCCAGATCAATCTGCAAGTACCCAACCGCAGGGGGGCCCCTCCGAATACCCTCAAGCCTCATCGGCTGTGCTGCCACACCCTCTTCCCAATCCAAACCAGAAAAGGCATGCTTTTTCTCAATTTCCTCAGCTAATTCCAGAGGCTTCAAAGGAGAGCATGATGTTTTCACTGTCCAATCAGAACTCCTCTTACACTCCGATCCAAATAAACTATCGTTAACGAGCTCACTAACACTACTTTTTGCATTAGTTTCATCTACCGAAAGATTTTCTTCTCCATCTTCAGCACTATGACCAGTATAATCCTTCGACTCAGTATTCTTCAATGCCTGCGACTTTACTTCCTCGCCCATATTGTGAACCTCTTCACGCTCAACAAAAGAAGAAACATCCTCCGCTTCGGCAGAATCAGGTGGAGAAAATGTAGGTCTCTCATCCATTTTTCCATCAGATGGACTTTCAATATGAGTACCAATATGCCCTTCAACAACATGAACAGAATCTAAGACTACAGAATTATCATTCGAATTCGAACTACTCTCTGCCACACATGAAGAATCTACCCTTGATTCTCTGTATTCAGTAGTACCACAAGAATTTAAACCCTTAAGACCTAACCCAATTTTACCCACTTCAGAAATTGTTGATTGTCCTTCTATAACCTTTTTAACTGGACTTTTCTCAGGTGAAACCTCTCCTCCTGAAGCATTTTCACTGAAACGTGCTTCCACTACCGGTTCCAATGAAGAGGAGGACGACAAATGGCCAACTATCCCATCTCCTCCCGATTCTCCATCGATTTGATTAGTTCCAGATCCAACAGCTTCTGGAGATGTTAATCCTTCTAAATATACACCATTATCTGACTGAATCTCCAAAGAACTACGTTCTTCAGCTCGAAGATATTTCTCTCTGCGAGACTTAATAGCAGCAGCATGAGGAGTAGGAATCAAACGAGACGCTGCAGTAGCAGCAGCAAGTGCTGCTCCTGGTTTAGGGTTAGGCTTAACACTACCAAATAAAGGGGGTAAAGGTCGTGATAAATTCCGCCCTAACAACATAGAATTCCCTGAATTTCTCCTACTAATGAATGAACTGCTGACAGTATTCTTTTCATCTAGTTTTAACGATCCACCGGAATTACCAAGAGATGATCTTATAACAGAGATTTCATCAAATGTATTTGAAATTCGAGAATTTGAAATTAGGGTTTCAAAACTATCACTTACGGAAGATGATGAAGCAGAAACTTCTTCATGTGATTTCGGGTGAAAATTGTTTGAATCGATAAGATTATCAGACAATTTAAAAATTGTTGAAGAATCAGTGTCATCAGAATCAGAGTCGTTAAGAAGAATTTCATCAACGGTTCGATGAGGGATGATATTGTTGTTAAGATCATCATCGTCTTCATCACCGCTAGTTTGTAATTGTAGAAACGAATCTAGGTCTAACGCCATTGGAGCTTTATTAAACTTCTTTGTCATAGCTGTCGATGAGAAAGAGAAAACCTGTTTTTTAAAGTTGAATTTCTGGATTCTTGTTTGATCGCCATTGTAGAGAGTGGAGAAACAGTAAAAATGAATTTTGGTGGGAAGATTTACCAGTGTAAAAGTCTTCTGTATTTGGCAAATACTGCGGACGGAAATGCTAAAATGGAAACCTCATATAGGGGCTTCAACTTCCAGTAGAGGGACTTCACCCACGATAAGAATGTCTATCAAATTGGGTAGGGGGTGTCTTAATGGGATTTATAATGTCTAAATTACCCTCCCATCTTTAAGGGCAATTCCTACCGCAATGGCCAAATTCATTTTTTTGTTGAGCCAGGTGGATGGCCAAACTGGCTTTTCCACTATGGTAAAGCACTCGGCGTTAGATCACTAAGCGCGCGATCGAAATACAAACGCTAGCGTTCGTGGATAAAGCGCTGACGATCGTTGCTCAAACGTTGGCGTTTGTACAAGACTCGCTGGCGTTTGAACCAAGGTCGCCAATGGCTACTTTCCAACGGTCACCGGAACGGCTAGTTTCTGCCGGATAGTTTCTACCTCCATAAATACGGCTCGAGTTTGATCTCACAAATTCACAACAATCTTTCATCTGATCAATCTTTTCTTTCAATTGCTTTCAATTTTCAACCATGAATTCTGATTTTGATTCTTCTGAGGAAGATATGGCGATGGATGAAATGTTGTATGAAGAAGATGAAGAAATGTGTGTGGAGTTTTTGCGTCAAATGGATGAAGATGCAGATCAAGATAGAAGAAGGCGAAATTTTATGTTACAATTACAATCCTGGATCATACCAAAGTCTTTAGAGCCATATGAAGTTGCGACTAGAAGATGGACGTGGCGAGATCGACATTTTTACCATGAAAAGATGATGCATGATTATTTAATCATGATTGTGTCTATTCCGATGAGGATTTTCAGCGACGATTCTGCATGGGCTGCAACTTGACGCAAAGGATTACTGCCGAGCTTTGTCAGGTACAACCTTTATTTAATTATCAGTATGATGCACGACATGTACGAGGCTTTAGTCCCAAACAAAAGGTCACTGCGGCCCTCCGTATACTATGTTACGTACGGGGTACCAGCGGATTCCACGGATGATTACATCCGTATTGGGAAAACAACCGCCTTTAGGTATCTCAAATTGTTTTGCGAAACAATAGTCGAGCATTTTGGTCCAACCTTTTTAAGAAAGCCTACTCAGGAAGATGTTCAAAGAATAACTGCAGAAAACACCGAGAGGGGTTTTCCAGGAATGTTAGGGTAGTCTTGACTGCATGCACTGGACGTGGCATGCGTGTCCGATTGAATGGGCAGGCCAATATAAGGGTCATTATCCAAAACCAACTGTAATTTTGGAACTTCAGCTTCTTATGATTGTTGGTTTTGGCATGCCTTTTTTGGACTCCCGGGTTCAAATAACGATCTCAACGTTTTATATAAGTCACCATTGTTTGAAGATCTTAAGAATGGGGTCGCGCCGACTGTAATTTCACCATCAACGGTCATCACTACACTCAGGGTTATTATGTAGCAGACGGAATCTATCCAGAATGGTCAACTATGGTTCAAGCTTATAAATAGGTAGGTTTTGGACCGACGTCTTCAAAGGATATGAAGTACTTTAACAGCCAACAAATGAAATGCAGAAAGGATGTTGAACGTGCTTTTGGCATACTGAAAAGGAAGTTTTGTGGACCTTTTAGCAAGTGGGATAAAGTCACTTGATGACCTTCTAGCAAGTATGGATTAAACTTGTTAAGCACCCTCAGAATAGTGAAACAAGTTTTATGTTGGAAACTCGTTTTGTGGGATCTTTGCCACTCTTCCCGACATCTTCGTTCCACATCAGGTTCGCCTTCACCACTTTTTTTGTTGTTCCACATTTGAGTGACCAAAGCTACATATTCACTAACGACTGCTGAAATTGTGTGAAAACGATGAGACAACCCATCGCCATCACGTCTATTGGGGTTACCTGTTTCTTCACAAAAAATTTGTAAAATCTTATCATAAAAGTTTTTTTTTTTCTTGATAAATACCATTGATGTCATCTAATGTATATAATACATAATTTCTGCAAAGTGACTCGTCTTCATCCATTGTATACTTGACACCACGAATTCTTGTGTTTCGTGGTGTTTCTTGTTGTGTTTCTTGTTGTGGTGTTTGTTGTGGTGTTCGTTGTTGTGATCGTTGTTGTGAGGATGCCATATTTGTTAGAAATTAAATTTATAGATTGAGTTGATATGAATAGTTTTGTTTGGAAAAAAAATAATTATAGATGATGTGAAATTGTGTAATTTTGAGGTAGTGATGAAGAAGGTGTGAGTTTTAAGTTTGGGGATGAAATGAATTTATAGGGGAAAAAAAAAGAGCATCAGCCGTTGGATTGAAGTAGTCGTTGGCGCTTTTAAGAGGAACGCGGCGTTTAAGCCAAAAACGCTGGCGTTTTACTCAAGAGTGCGCGCTGGAAAGAAAAGCGCCAGCGGTTTTGGCTCAAACGCCAGCGCTGGAGAGAAGCTCGCACGGCCTTTCATCAAGCGCGCGCTACATGTTCCAACTCAATGAACAAACCAAAAAATTTGTTGGTTTGAACATCCATTTTTCATGTTTGTTGAGTCCATAGTGGGAGCAAAATGAACAAACTCAAAGTTTGTTCATTCTATAGGAACTGCTCCAAAAGGACTGAATTAGCCTCTCATTTTTACTTGAAAAGACTAAATTGCCCTCCAATGTTTTTAACCTAAATCAATAAAAATCATTTTTCTTTCTTTCTCCTTTCTTTCTCCATCAGTCGTAACCTCTCCTTCATCATTTTTTTTTCATCGTCTTCGATTAATTAAAATTTATGTCAAAGATGTGGGAGAAGAAAGTTGATAAAGATTGTAGTGATTATAATCAATCACATCCTCCACTCGAAGAACAACAATTTCAAACACCTAATCCACCGGTCAAATTAACGGGAATGACTTATGTGAGGTATGTTTTGAGAAACCTACCTAGGATTTTGTTTATTTTGTGTTCGATTAGGTTAAAAATAATCAATTTCAATTGCAAATTTCTGCAAATTAGGGTTGCAGGTGAAAATTGAAGTTCAAAACTAGGGTTGCATGTGAGGTTACAGTTGGTTATACTTCAATTACCAACCGTAATTTAAGAATTTGATGGTGCTACGGTTTGTAAGCGATGAACTACGAACCATAGATGAGAAAATCTTAAAATGAATGTCCAGTTACGATTTTCATTTGCAATTGTGACTTAATCTACGGTTGGTGTCGACACCACCATCACGAACCGTTAATATTCTTGCATGTCTCACAAAAAGTTTTACGGTTTGTAGCTTCACCACCATTACCAACCGTAAAAGTTTCCGAGTTTTAAAACTGTATTCTCAAATACATTTTTAAGGTTCAAAATTTTGGTTAATATACCAATCATAAACTAGTTACGGTTGAACTCGTTCTTCTATTTACCAACTGTAATTTGTTACGATTTTTTTTGGTGGTCATCTATCCGACCGTAATTTCTATTTATAATATTTTTTTTTAACTTTTTCCTTTGGAACTATTTCCTTTAACTCCTCCATCTTTTTTTCCGCTTTCATCCAAACCTTTTCCTTTAACAACAACTTTGCTTCTTTCTAGTTATTTGGAGAAAAAGATCGGGCCTTTTCCTTTAACATCAACTTTGATTGTTGAAATTTCTTGAGAAGGAAGCTCGAGTTTTCCTTGTACATTTCGGCGACTTGGTTCTCCTTGTTCCATTTGACCTCTTCTTCGTTTGTTTCTACCTTGAATATCCTCCTCCATCTCATCCTCCGCTTCATAGAACTTTTTCAAAAGCTCAAAACCCGAAGGATCTCTTTTCTTCGATTCTTCTAACATTTCCTTTTCTTTTTTCCTTCCTATGTACCTCTTTACTTTTGTAGATGGTCCCCCATTTCTCTTCCCTTTATGTGGTTCCTTGACATCGGACCTAGTTTGTGGATATACGAAGTTACTCAAGTTACTAAACCATATTTGCCTTTGTCCCGGGGTTAATGTCGGCTAGTGATTTTCCGATGTCGGTATCGGCAAACGTTCCCCCAAAATCTTGTCCACCTATTGTTTCATTAAATGATAGTTGTTGCCAAAAGGGATCAACATCTTGTATCGAGATCACGTTGTCTTTGTAATTGGCTATGACATGCCGACATGGGACTCCCAAACTTGTCATTTTAGGGAAAACACACTCTTCTCCTTGGAAGTTTCTCAACTCAAAATGTTGCACTTCATACATAATCTTATCAATTGCACAATGCGATACTTTGAAAGTAATTCCCTGAAGCCAAGCATTGTATAACCATTTGGTGTGTTTCTAGATCGGTTTTTTTCAAAATGCGTAATAAATCTATCGAGATCACGATGGAGATAGTCGCGCATGGATTGGAATACCGTAACAAATCCACCATTACAACTACGAAGCTTCTTCTTTAACCGGTTGTGAGACGATTCCGCCGTAATCGTAGCTTGGTTGTCAAAGTGTTTATATTGGCTCGTGAAAGTCGCTACAAACTTCTCTTTGTGCGGAATCAACCAATTGTCCACCAAATATTTCACAAGACTTGGGATAACTTTTCCAATGAGCCAACAACATACGAGATCTTTCTTCATAATCTTCCATGGTGATAGAATATGTTATGGCTTCCCACTCATTTTGTAAATTAGCCCGTTTTAGTTCCGCCAACTTATCATCCTTCTAGAATTTTTCTTTCGCTTCCTCTTGTTGATCTAATCGGTACATTATTTATTCTCTCCATTTTATTTTTCTTTGTTGGACGAATAATGGTCTTGCACTTAGTTTCAAAACTATTCCACAAGTGGAACGTGCAAAAAAGGTTATGAGCATCCTGGAAAATCCTTGTTATTGCATTCATCAATGCTTGTTCCTTGTCGGTAATAATCACCTGTTGAGTATATCCCTCTACGTATAATAACTTCACTTGTTCTAGTGCCCACACATAACTCTCCTCGAGCTCGTCTTTCAATAAGTAAAAAGCAACACTTAAAGGGGAGTTGGTGGAAGTTTGTCCAACAAAATTCAAGACCGGAAGCTCATACTTGTTGATTTTGTACGTGCAATCCATTAGATGCACTTGATTGGAGCATTGTGCCAACTTTATAAACTCAAGATGAGCCAACAGAAGATGCTTTATTTCTCGTCTTTATCATGAAAAACCGAGTAATTATGCTTCTCCTCAAAAAACCTTAATTGTTGCATTTGGTTCATTTCTTCCTCACTTTTCAATTTTGCTTTGGCTTTGTAGATAGTCGACAAAGTAGAAACATTTTGTGGGTTTTTATGCTTTATGTGACCGAGGATATCAATTGGTTTCATACGGTTTACAGTAATGGAACATACGGTCTCCTTTTCTTCTTCAGTCAGTCGTGCCGCATAAGGATGCATTAGCAAAGTATCTGGTATTAGGTGGTTGTGACGACCGCATACAACTTTCTCCAAAAACCATACTTTTTCCGCGTTGATCTTAAATTGAAGCTTGAACGGGCATCCGATCTTCTTAGTGAAAGAAGTATTTTTCCTCTTCGTCTTTGTTTCATACACGGTACCCTTTTTTGCATGACTTTTATGCTTTCCAATACACTCGCAAACTATTTGAAAACGCCGGTCATTAGTTTAACCATTACGAACTATCACAAACATAAACTTGCCTCATTCTCTAGCCCATTCCTTTGCATCGTTTTTCTCCTTCCACGTCTACAAAATATGTCCAAGAACAAAAAGTTAGAAAACAATTTAGTAATATGAAATTTATAGAAATGAATTCCAAAGAATGGACGACGTATGTATTATAAGCCTACCAAGTCGTTTAAATAGTAAAAGGTAAAATATTCGGTGAGAACTTCGTTTGCTGCAGGTTGTTCATCCAATGAACTAGCTTCTAAATTCCTACAAAACTAGAAAATAAGAGTAATAATATAGATATTGCAAGAAAACTAACATCAAAACAAGAAAATATAACAGTGAAATAGTGCAAATTACACTTAGCGTCGTCTGGTCGTCTACCACTCCGACTTATGCTAACTGGTCCTACCAGCGTGTTACATAGCTCTGTAGCATCTCTTTCTATTCTTGTCGTAGATAGAATAGAGACCTGACCAGAGTATGGAAGTTTGTGTTGTGCATGAAATACGTCGGAAACTTGAGGATGATGACGACTAAGTTGTGTATTGATCCCTTCTGTAGATGATGGTACCACAATCTAGCCTTCTTATTAACATCACTCGAAAACTGTTAGAGCACTGCTCGGTCGAACTCGCAAGCGTTGCTATCTCAAGCTTGTTTGTTAATGTTAGTGATCAAAACTATAAGTTTTGATTTCTAGTCTACTTATAGTGATGTCTCAGACTAGGATAGATTGTGTAGTTGAGCATTAGACTTCACGGCATTCATCAGTTGAAAACGAAGAACTACTAAGGAGAGCTTGTGGAACTTCATCAACAAAAGGTATGTGGAGACTAAAACTCATATATCACTTGGAAAGTCTATTTCTACTATATCTCCTATATTGAGACAAAAGTCGTATTACTATATAGTTGTCGATTATACACATTTGAGATTTCGAGCTGAGGTTAACTCGCTTACATATTTCTCGAAATATGTGTTGGTAAGCTTTCGCTTCAACCAAGTTCATCTTATATTCTTGACGAAAGTCAAAAGATGATCATGTGAAAATTGTCGAGTAACATCTTACATGGTTTGTGTGATACAATCATTTGATGTAGACTTGGAATGTTTCGTTATGATTATTTCAATAACTTGAAAATTGCTTCGATGCTAATAGTGTGTGAAAACGACTATTGTCATCCTATAAGAAAGTTTCAATGATTGAAATAAAGTTTAGAACTATTGCATTATAAACATAGTGTGCATTCTTGCATGTATGTGATCCATGACCGGAACTAAAGTATGCATACCCGTATGCGTACTTGTAGTTGTGAAATTCCGTGTACCAAGTACGCATACTTGCGTGAGGTATAGGTCAGGGAATTTCTGCTGGGGTTTGGAAGTGTACTTAAGTGTGCGTACCCGTTCGCATACTGGCGAACCCATACTCAGACCGACTACTTAAGTATGCGTACACGTTTGCATACTTGAGTGGTTAAAGTTCTAAAAGCGGTTGGTACATGAACTAATACATTTATATATTAAGGAATGCATTCTTTGCAAACCGTGGCTATAATGTTCAAGAATTGATTCGAGTGAATCAAAACGATTTTGCTTTGTTTGTGTTGTTGTATACTTCTATGAGAATATAGCAATTGAACAACTCTTTAACTAGTTTCATTTGAGTCATTTGAACTAGTTATGGTTAAGATGAATAAGGTTGATATGAGAGTGTTCATATAGCTAACCTCGGTTAACTACTGTTGAGCCAACATGGTGTACACGTTTAGGTACGGTCACATAAACCTAAATGAGGGTACATTTCATCTGTGTATAACAAGCTAAGTTCGATCTAAAGGTTGAAAGATATTAGCTTGAATCTAATCAGGTTTTCATCGAACATTGAATATTGAATGCTCTGTTACAAAGGTAATTTAGATTGCAAACCATGATTTGAAAACTATATAAAGGAGAACTCTAGCAACTTGGAAACCTAATCCCCACACCTCCTGTGTGATACTAGTTGTATAAGCTAGAGTTGATTCTCCTTTAACCTTAGGTTTTTCACAAAACCTTGCAGGTTAACGACTTAAAGACTTCATTGGTATTGTGAAGCCATACCCAACTATTTTCTCTATAGTTGCGTGTTCTGATCTTACTTCTACTATCGTGATTGAGTATTATCTTTCCTAAGATTTGCTTGAGATTTATCTCCGATAGTTAAGATTAAAAGTAATCACAAACATCTCTGTCTCATAGTTTGTGATTCCACAATATCTTGTTTCGCTACCATACAATTAAGATTATTATGAGGTGATTGATAATACTAGGCTTTTCTTCGGGAATATAAGTCCGGTTTATCAATTGGTTCATGTTCACCTTGATTTATCAAAAGACGGAACAAAACTCGTAGGTATTTCTGTTGGAGACAGATTTATCTATTCCAATAGACTTTTCACGTGTGAGACATGATTTGTTTATCAAGTCTTCGACTTTGGGTCGTAGCAACTCTTGGTTGTGGGTGAGATCAGCTAAGGGAATCAAGTGCGTAGTATCATGTTTGGATCATAGACGTAAGGAGCGCAACTGTACCTTGAATCAGTGTGAGATTGATTAGGGTTCAACTACAGTCCAGTCCGAAGAAGTTCATTGGTAGTAGGCTAGTGTTTGTAGCGGCTTAATACAGTGTGGTGTTCAAAGCTGGACTAGGTCCCGGGGTTTTTCTGCATTCGCGGTTTTCCTCGTTAACAAAATTCTGGTATCTGTGTTATTTCTTTTCCGCATTATATTTTGTTATGTAATTGAAATATCACATGTTGTGAGTTGAATCGATCAATTGGTAAATCCAACCTTCGGTTGTTAATTGAAATTGATTGATCCTTGAACATTGGTCTTCAGTACCGTTCAAGTTATTTCTCTTATATTCAATCGAGCTCGCAAATTCCTATTTGTTGATTGCATATTGAATTGAGAGATAAAGATATAAAACTCTTTGATATACTTTTCTCTAGATTGAGTATGATTGTCTAGTTGATTCTCTTTAAAGTATACTAGAGTTTGTCTATTCAGATTGCCAAACGAAATATTGGGTGTGGTTGTTGTACCCCCGCTTTTTCAAAAACATCTGCATAAAATAATTTTGCTGCGTTCTCATTGCAAAAATGCATGTTTACAATCTCAGAGGTGAGCTAGCGGTTCCGAGCTTCTGTCGAATAGCTTGAATGGTGGCATGATGTGAAATTTATTTTAGATACACGTCCCTCAAGAAGTTCGTCGCATAGTGGTGATGCTTTTGCATTATCGATATAGGTCTTTAACTTCTTATTTTTCGCGTTCATCGATGATATTGTAGTGCATCTTGTAATTCTTTAATTATCTTTAGCACGCTCATTACTTTTAGCATTTTTGCACACCCTCTGGATAAGCGTCACCTCCGTAATACTCTTATGTACTTTGAGAGTATGCCTACGAAGAGTCTCCATCGTTGTCTCTTTCCAGCACGTTATTTTACATTTCTCATATCTAAGCTGCTCTGATCTCAATTTTTTGCGTTAGTTCATCTAGTCGCTCTATCGTCAGATCTTTTTCCTCTGGTATCGCATCTTCCTGGTGATCCATCTGCTCTGGTATTGAACCGTATGTCTTTGTGTGGCCTTCTTCCGCCATACTTTCTTTATTACCAGTGGCTTTTTATTTGTCGCATCAATTGGTTCTTTCGCCATTTTCTCCGTGCGGGTAGTCGTTTTTGCTTTAGGTGGTGCGTCCAGCCTCCGTGCCACCTGATATTCGGCTATGCTTCTGGTACCCACGTTTGTATGTTAATCTTGAATATGTTTGTATTATTACTCTTATTGGTTGGTCCAGCTTTGAGGTTCCGCTTCCCACGGGCCTTTGCTATTTTTATATGTGCCTTCATATGAGATGTCGACTTCCTCCGACTATCTGTCTATTGCTATGGCTTTTCCTTGCCTCTTGATGGGTGACGTAACGATTCTGATGACAGTGGTGTTTTCTTATGATTGCTGATGGCTTTCCTACTTGCTTGTCTATCCTAACATCATGGCTTTGCAAGACAGACGTTGGTACGCTGTGTTGATCCCACGTGATATTCTCTCGTAATTTTTCTAATATGTTACGCTTTATGAGTTTATTTAATTTTCATCTCAACAAAAGGAAGGTCAAAAACCATTTTCCCGACTGCATAAGGTTGAGTTGAAAGATACCTTTAGTCGGTACCAAAATAAAGTTGCTAAAAAACTAACCATTACACCCAAGCATAGATAAAACTCACTATTAAGCTATTACATGAGTCAATAGACACTAGATAAGGAACTTGCACTTGATTGATAAAATCTTCAAGTTTGGGTTCTTAGCTTTGAGGTTAAGGTTACATATTTATAGGATTGAAGAAGCACCTCCTTAATGATCAGGTTCTCCTTAAGGTGGTATATTAGCTACGTTACTGATGAGATTTTGCACAGTGGTAAATAAGGGTTTGTTTCAGAACATGTGAAGTTTGTGAGTTTAGATTTAAATTTTTAAGACTAAAGAAAATAAAGCAAGTAAAAGTTGATGTGAAAAACGGTTGAGAGTACTGAGGCTAAGGGTCCCACCATTCACCAATATTTATGTGATTCAATATTAACTTTTTATCATGCAATTCTAGACAATATAGCTCCAACCGAAAGAAATTGTGAATCTAAATTATTACCTATATTAGATTTTCAAAACAACAATTGTTAATCGCAAGCATGAAGCATCAAAAGTCCTAAACTAAGCATACTCCATCAAGAGAAAACACAACTAATTAATAAAAATTATTTGCTCAATTTTCATTCGGTGCAAATAATCATAAAGAATTGCATAAATTAATTTAAATTTTTTTTACCATATAATTATTGAAAGAATGGCTTCGTCTGTTGCCCCAGAGATTGGATTTAGCTCCTCATGTTGGAAACTAGCTCAAAGTTCATTTTTTTGCTCAAAAGTGTTTACAAGAGGAGAAAATATAAGAAAACTGAGATTTGCAACGCTGTAATGGTGTTACAAATCAACTATTACAATTGAATTGATTGTTACAATGGAAACTACAATGGAAACTATACTCTGGAACTGGGGCTAAAGAACAGTCTCATAGAGGAAAATAGATCACGGTTAAAAAAAACGACAAACACTAAGCATAGTATGTTCGTCTTCTTCCTCTCATCTCTGCCAGTGATAAATCAAATCACTGCAACTCAGTTTATTGCTCTATACTGCTCCCCAACTCCCCCCCCCCCCCCCATCTACAACATCCCAACGGGCTATTTATACATCTCAACAATAACATATCTCGTCTTAATTGCAAAATATTCTTCATTATTCTCCATGCAAGGTACGAGAATTATCTTCCTTTTTTTTTATCCCTGATTTTGATTTCCACACGCTCTGCAGTTGTTAAATATCCGTATTTATCTTCTACACGCTCCATATGGTTTCTTAACTTTGCAGTGCATGTTTCAAACTCACTACAGCCCACAGAATCCCGTGATTATCTCACATCGTACACGTACTCCCCTGCTTCCTTCTCTCCGAAGATGTATCATAAGTTAACCGGTTTTAATGGACTTACCATCCTTGTTTAAGTGTAACAGGCCCATTCCAATTGATTGCACCGATTTAATCTCCCTAAAAATCTTCCAAATCCAAAACAACATATCTCGGGTTTTCAAAAGTCGTTTTCCCGCCAAAATTGTTATTTACGAGGAAGAAGATGGTCAGCCCTTATCCAACATCTGGGGTGCCTTTAGCAAGTGGGTGCCCCTTTTCAACTTTTATGTCCCTTATCCAAAATGCGGGTCCCTTTAGCACTTGCCCTCCGGGTGTCTTTATCAACTTTTCGAGACGATTTTTCCAAAATGCTTATTTCTCAAAAAAATACCTTCAAACACATAAAATATCACAGTAAGGACGAAATCGAGCACTAACGCTATAAAAAATTGAGAACAAATCAGACACAAAAATATGTCTATCACATACATTCTAGAGTATTCTAGACTTGGAATTGGGTTTAACGCCTACACTTAATACCATCCTTTTGGGCTTAGGAAGACATGTGGAATATGGTATCCACAATGATGATGACCATGAGTTGTTTGCAGGTTATTCAAGTGTACAATTAAATCGCTTGTTTGCAACACTAAAGTTAGATTTTAGAGTCTTAATCGTTAGGAGAAATTTGAATCACAAAACATACAAGTTGATTAAGTTACACTTTGAGAGCTTATTCAATGCGGTTTAATTGGCAACAAAAAAAAAAACGAGTAGAGAACTTATTATACGAAGTGACATTGGAGTCAAATAGATTAGTTGACTGCATAACTTTTCTAGGGTTGTTACTGAATGCGATTCAAAGACGATTGTGCTCGTATTATTGATTTGATTCATGTTTCACTAGTGGGTAATTATTCCTTGATCAATTTTATCTTCATCGTTTGCGTTAGTATTTGTTTTTGTAGCTTTGAATTAGTTTCATACAAAAAATTGAATTGACAATGTTAGCTCAACCCTCCCTAAGAACAAGCCTGCTTATCACTGTGTTACTAGTTAGTGTAAAGAGATTTAAAGAATATTTTTTGTGAGTTTAGCATCTTGTCAATTGATAGCTGGAGTTAAGTATGTAGCCATGAATTTCACAAGGATCGTAACGTTCGGCTAGTGATAGACACATTTTTTTGTCTGATTTGTCTCAATTGTCTATTTTGTTAGTACCTATTTTTGTACCAATATTATGTTTTTATGTCTTTGTAGGTATTTTTGAAGAAATCAACTTTTGCGGAGAAATTGGTTCGAAAAGTGATGTTTTCCACCCTAGTGAAGTGTTATTGGCACCCAAGGAAAATTACTAAATGAACCTGGAAAATGTTAGAGGCATTTCAAGGATAGTTATTAAAGGGATCCCCATATTGGATAGGGGGCACCCCATTCTTCTTCACGGCTTGAGCAGGAAATGGCTGGAAAAATATTATTTGAGAATCAGATTTTTGGAATTGCTTTGAAGAGATTCTGTGGAGATTTTCTTGCGGTTTAGGATTGATATCATCCCGTTTCATGGAAACTGAAATGGTAAGTTTGTTGAATTCGAGGAAAAAGGAATATTTTCACAGTTGATAGAAAACCAAGGAATGAGAATATCTCGGGTATTCCACAAGTCAGTTGAGATATTTTTTTAGAGGATTTCGTGTGCTGCAGCGAGTTATACTCAATCAAGAGACGTGCAATATCGTGTTTGGAGTGTGCGGGTTGTTAACATACGAGATAATGACATAAAAAAAGGGAATTATTTCCGTGAAGAATATAATGAAAGTTAATGCAAGAGTTTGTGGAGAAATTACGAAGATTTTGGGGTCCTGTGAGGTTATAAATAGTTGTTGAGAGTCAGAGAACAGACATGAAGTGATTGTGGAGGCTACGAAGTGAAGAAAATTAAGTTAGAGAATTTTTTGTTGTTGCTGCAAAACCAAGAATACGAAGAACAAAGGCTGCAGTGAGCAGACGTTTATTCTAGTGTCTTAAATTTTGAATTTTTGTAACATTGAAACCGCAACGCTTATCTACTTTGCAACGCATATTGTAACATCCAACTCTGTAACCCCCATAAGGCATTGAAAATTCTCTGTGTAAATTTTAATTATTCTTTGTCAACACCATTTGAGCAATAAAAAATATTTTGAGGAGCTAAACCCCATCATTGGGACAATGGAGGAAGCTGTATTTCATCTTTTTGGTAAATTTAAATATTTCTTTTATAACTTTTTGCATTGATTTTAACTGATTTATGATTTCTATTAATTACTTGCATGTGACTTTGTTTGATGGCTCATGCTTAGTCTTAGGTACTTTTGATGCGCCATAATTATAATCAACAATTAATGTTTTATGAAATCTACCTTTGGCAAAGAATTAGAGTTAATCTTTTTTTTTGTTTGAGCTATAAATATCTAGAATTAATGTGTGAACCACATGAATATGAAGAATAGTGAAATCCTGAGTCCCAGTCTCTCTTCATCATGTTACCTTCTTTTGCATAATTTTAGTTTTAGTATTTTTTATTATTAAGTCTTAAAACCAAAAAAAATTTTACAAGTTTTTTTTGTTGTTAGCCGAATTTAAATTTGTAACTAAAACACAACTTCAACTTTTGGGGGATTCAAACTAAGTGAATCAATTCAAAAACTTTAACAAAATGTATTATGAGAATTGCATGAAATAGATACACATTGCCTCTAATCTATGAAGATTCAACTTGAGAAGATTTTCTTAGGTGCTCGAGTAGGAATGCAAGACAAACATTGTTTCAAGTGTATTGGTTAACCATGTAGGGATCATTCAATATAGCAGATTATTTGTGTCCATCCTATTTTCAAAAAGGTTCGAGAAGATAACATTCCCTAGAGTATATACAATAAGTATGCGGTCGCGGTATGTTTAATTTTGTCAACGTCCATCCCCAAACTCTTCTCTATCTATCTGTTTCCTTATTGTTAGAGCAAGGCTCGGTTGAACCCACCAAGCGTTGGTATGTCAAGTTTGGTTGTCATATTTTAGTGAATCAAAACTCATGTTAAGAGTCACTTGATTATGTACTAGAGTTAAACTTCATATAGGTTAGCTTGAAAGTATTAGGATATGAGACATTACAAGTATTGCGAATACTTGAAGATGTGAAGAAGCAAGGAGCTACAACGACAACAATCATCCTTCCACTTGAGGTTAGTGATATTTTACTTGAACTGTTTCATTCCCTAACGTATCTTTCAAGTCGTGCATATTGAAAACATATAGCTGCGAAGCATATTTGAACTCTAGATAGACATAGTATTAAGGAATACAATACGAGGTTTATTGCTTAACCATTAAACTTTGTAGATAAGACATCGCCATAATCATTTGAATGCTATTGTGATTATGTATGGTATGAGGTGAGGATTTCATCCTAGGGAACAATGTTTACATGTGTTCTAAGGAAGTAAGTTCATAAACTTGTTTGTGAACCGAAAAGGAAATTGCCAGGTGTTATTGGTTTTGTTATTCATTGCATATCTTATGAACAACCAATATGTGTGATAGAGTATAATCGCTCACAACTTGTTGTAAACTTGGTAGAACTGTTCACAAAGGCCTGACTTATGTATAGGTATAACTTTTATTAGTAAAACCGATCTTAACTTAAGTAATCACCTGTGGTATGATCGGATTTTGTATGTCTGGCCTTGTAAGGGAAAGGGAACCGATTCTTGTAAGGGAAAGGGAACCGATCCTAGTAAGGGGTGCAATACATCAAAGGGAACCGATCCTTGTATGGGGTGCAGCAAGGTTTATAGCAGAAAGGGGAACCGATCCTATGGACATGTGCAACACATATAAGTTAGATACCATATATATGTGAGGAACCGATCCTAGTACCTAGTCAACCGAACTTTTGGGAAGCTAGTGTGACTATGCACAATACTCACATGGAGGTAGAACCGAAACTTGTTTTGGTAGAACCGTAAACCCATGATTGTGATTGAATGTTGGTTTGATCAATCACATAGTTCTTGAAAGTCAGATGAACCAATTCTAAACTTGTTTGGAAGTGTGGCAAATCGGTTTCAAGGTTGTAAGCTGTGAAAGAGAACTTACAAAGTTAAGATGTCGACAAACTTTGAACACGTCTTTGTGAATGTTTATTTCTATAATTGTTCAAAGATATTCCTTAACGGCTAAGGGAAGAGAATCCCAGGATCGAAACATAAGTAAGTTAAGAATCTTTTAATTAAGGTTATTAATTTCATTTTGTAGGGAAATTACAGAATTAGTAATGTGCATTTACTAATTAGATTTTCCGAGAGATTTCGATCGTTATTTTTGGACAGAGCATTTCCAAGAATTATGAAAACCGAATCTGTGCTTTTATAAATATCTTGAGAATATTTTCGGTTTTGTAAATTCCTTGGTGTCCAAACTTCCTTGTCTATAAATACACGAAGTTTGCCTTTCTAGCAAACTAATCCTTCGTAACAACAGATTTACTCTTTTGTTGTTGTTCTCGGGTGTAGCCGCCTATTCGGAGAGGAGAGTAACCTAATTAGGAGAAATCTCTTACGGCCGCTCAATTTAAAGTCTTCTTTGGGATTGAGAAGCTCTAGCGCGACCCGTTGGTGGGAAACTAGATAATTGCGGTTTATCTTTGTTTTTCGATTGATTTGATTGACTAACGGTGGTTGAAATCTGATTGCACCTAGTTTATTTATTCTTGAGAATCTTCTCTTCTGATATAAGATTCACTCAAACTAGTTCAGAGTTTCGACATGGATCTTTAGACTGTTGTTAGTTCTAAAGACGATCTTGTGGTAATCCATTGTTAACAGACTCCGTTCTGTGCGTGATTGATCACAAGAGATTCAAGTGATTGTGTGCAGGTTTTTATTGAAGATTTAAGAAAATTTGAAGACAAAGAAGATATTGATGATCTGACTTGGGTTTTATAATCTTTGGTGTGCACAATACTTGTTTCGGGAAAAAGAGGATCCAATTAATAATCAGTTTATCCTTGTGGTAGATTGGATTGATTAATTGAGTAGATCGGCATCAATATGTTTCCTTGTGATTAAAGGTATTGATTGGCTTAATCTTAAACGATTACCTTTGGGTGATTGAACATAAGATAGATCTAAGGACCCGACAAAGGAGTTTATGTTAAGATAAACATAAGAGCCTTTATCCGACTCATATCACTTGGTTGAATAGAGTTGATACCAAACAGATTTGTTGTTCCTTTACTGTTTGGAATACGAACCAAAGGAATTGTTCCAAGTACGTGACTTATTCACAAGTCGGAGGCGTGGGAATACAAACGGAACTAAGTGAACTATAGGGTTAGTTACTTGGTCTCAACTATACGAAGTTAGGTGTAATTTTGTGTAGCGGCTTAATCCTGAGAGTATTCAATTCTGGACAAGGTCCCGGGGTTTTTCTGCATTTGCGGTTTCCTCGTTAACAAAATCTTGTTGTGTCATTTACTTTTATTTTCCGCATTATAATTGTTTTATTATAATTAAAGTAAATCACACAAACGTTAATTCCTATTTACTTGATAAGAAATCCTATTGTGTTTGGTTAAGTCCGAACGTTTGTATAAAGTAAACATACTTTGTTGTTGTATTGTCCCGATCTCGTATCCATAGACGATGACACGAAGTGTGAACCGATTAGTTGTATTGTCTCGACTCAGTCCATAGACAATCACTTTCGGAGAAAGGACTTATAGGTAGGAAAAGTTTTAGCTTGAGGTATATTTGGGTACCCTCGCATTTTCAATTGGTATCAGAGCAGGCAAACACGAAAAGATCTAACAATCTATGTTTGGTGCGATCCAACCTATAAGAAATGAATCTAATGTTCGATTCAATTAACGTCTCAATATTTTCAGAAGATCTTTCACAAGACTCTGATAAATACTCTGCTGATCCTGTCAAGATCTTAGACAAATAGATTGAACCGAATCTGTCTCTTGCTGATGAAATAAGAAATATCATTAGTGATAAAAAACTGGAAAATACTTTGGATGGTTTCAAGAATCCTCTAAACTATTTAATTTCAGCATCTAGATGTTGTAAACAGACTAAGAAGAAATCGTCCAGGAATTTCTTTCAAGAAGGATGGAGTCATTTATGTCAGAAAATTTATTTTACAAAACTTCCGATTAATCATGTTATGAGTTTTCATAAGAACTTAACAATCCTTCCTAAACCTGGTGAACGATGTCTGGGAGCCTTTGCGTTAAAAACAACTTCACCATTCTAGTGGTTTCTCGATAGTGGTTGTAGTAGACATATGACATGTGATCTCTCCTGGTTCACAAGGACAAAAGACTATAATGGAGGGTCTGTAACATTCGGAGATGGAAGCAGCTGTCTTATTAGCAAAAAAGGTACAATCAAACTCCCTGGTATTCCTGAAATTCATGATGTTGTTTATGTTAAAGGTATGAAGGCTAACCTTATAAATACGTAAGTCAAATTTGTGATAAAGGTAACAAAGTTATCTTCAATATGAAAGGTTGTGATATTGAAGACATGTCCGGGAAAATAATTTTTCGAGGACGTAGAAGCATGAATAATTGTTATCTTCTTGATATACAGCCCAATTGATCGCTGTCGTAAGCGTCAAAAATAAATTACACTTTCTTACTACTCAAAATATATAATGAAGCAAGGGCAAGAAAGGATCGATCCCACAGAGAGGTCTAGGTTGTCAAATTGTTTCGGTATCTTATAAGTAACACGGGGAAAATTCTGATTTTGTGTAAATAAAAATAAACAAAAAGCAAACAAAGTACGCAAATCAAGGATGTGAAATATTGGATAAAGGTTTCATCTTCAATTGTAAACAAGTTTATGAATATATGAATAGAATTCGTATTTAATCTCACTATCACCAAAAGCCTAGAGAATCAAGAGAGCAAGATAATCTATTAATTTCCTAATTCATCACACACACATTAGGACTGCGTATGTGAATTCTACCTAAAGAATAACCTAACGCCTTGCGCTAATTAAGTTCAATTCCTAGGAGCATTAAGTTTCAGAAATAGGCTAATCAATGCAATTGTAATACATTGCGCAAACAATTCGGACAAAGGTCAATTTCTACATATGATTACAAGGATGTATCACTACAACCTGGAATCATATCATGCTACTCGTATTCAAGGTTATCGCTCGATGAAAACCCTAAAATAGCTATAGATATGGATGTGAGTTCAATCAATTCTAGACTTAACTAAACAAACATTCAATCATATTGCAATACATCAATCATGCGATTATTATAACCCGTAGAAATCATACGATAATATTGAGAGAAAACTAATTCATAAAAATCATAACTTGGTTGCAAAATCCAACTACATCTTCAACCAATAATAAAACTCTAGCTCATATTCATGGAGTTCATAACAAGAAGAAAGAGAAAAGACTTCATGGTTCTCAACCCTAGAAAACAAAGTAGAGGCAAAAGAATAATAAAAAGATATCCCCAAATTCTCTCTAAGCTTCCCTATATATAGAGTTTTTGTAACCTCTTGGTGAAGAAAACTAGGAAACCTAGTAAAAATAGGAAAGTGTCCGTGCATCAAACCCCGTGCAATTGGCTTGCCAAACTCCTGCCAAAATTCCAAATATCGTTCACGTCCAAGTCTTAGCCATGCAAACTAAGAAAACGCTTATGTACTGCCTATTGAGCTCGTGCATCAGCTGTGGAAGCCCAGCCCATTATTGTTCTTGGCTTGTCAGTCCGCTGGAACTGACAATGCACATTCTCAATTCCATCTTTCCCTCTCGTCTCTGCCAGCATCAATCACTCTTCATCGTTACTGGCTAGTTATACTCACGAGCACCGCCATCAGCTTCTTTTCTTATTCCGCCATTCCTCCAATCTGCATACACCGCAATCAACATCACAGCTCTCCGTACCACAGTTCAACTCCATGTTCATTACTACCAAAGACAACAATGCTCTGGTCGTCATCCCATGTCACAGCAACCAACTTCCCTGTTCTTCAAACTCCATTTCCTGTCCAGCGTCACCGATATTTCTCTGGCTATCACTGCCAACAGTTCACGAGCTCAACTCCTTCTTCCCGTTCGACACAACCGCAACACCTAGTCTCGATCTCCTCTTTCACTGCCAGTAAACCCAATATCTCTCTTTTCTCGATCAAGTTCTTCTCATGACAACCAGCCTTCTCGCCTGACATCACCGATCAGCCATCTTTCATCAGTCGGTGGCAGCAAAGCTCGAGCTGCACCAGTCCATGAACAACAGTACCATCTGTTCGATAACCACAGCTCCAAACTCGTTCCCTGTAACCATGGCATAACTGATAGAATATCACTGCCGAGCTCATATCTTCATCCCACTGCCATTATTCTCCTCGTTCGAACTCCATGTCTGCCATCTCGTTCAGTTCTCTGTACAACCCAAGCTCCATCATCATCATTAGTAGCTTCGATCACCACCGTTTATGGCAGTACCCAACTACACCGTAACCATTCGCTGCTATCACTCGAGCTGAGCTGACCTTCTTCCATTCCGTATCATCTCCCATGGCAGAGACGACACAACCTCCATCTCTGAATCACCGAGAACATTGAAGCACAACACCGCTCACGTTGTCTTTGTCCCATCGCCAAGGCTCAGTCTATCACCGTACGTAAAAACTCCATTCTTCCCTGTTATGCTCATTCTGTTCTGTTGAGTTTGCATGGGAGAAGACGGTGGCCCAGAGCAAATAGGCCGGCTGCACTTAACACTATTTGAATTCTGGCTTCCCCCAAGTAAAGGACCAGACTCCCTTTAGCAGTCCCTTTGGAACAGTTCACCCCTTAACAGAATGGCTACCCCTTAACGTACAGTGGGGTGCAATAGCACTTGGTCTAGAAAATGACCATTTTGCCCTTTTTGCTTCTGAGTTCTTGTTTTGCTCATAACTTCTTCATACGAACTCGGAATGACTCCATTCTTTCGGCATTGTCTTCATCTTCTCGTCCTCTACACAATGAAAAGTAGAAATCTTGTATTTGAACGAGTTCCAATTGGTCTTTTTGCTCCAAATGACTCCATTGCACCTAATAAACTCAAAAGTAAACATAAGATACATAATTTACAAGAAAACTCGCAAAGAAAGCATAAATACTAGATATTAAATACGGTGTATTCTACACCTATCACCAATCTATATTGTAACTTGACTAAGGTTGAGTCAACTCATTTGTTGCATGAACGGTTTGGTCATATCAACTACCGTATGCTAAGAAAGCTCATTAATCGTGAACTTGTCAAAGGTGTTCCAAAAATTAACACTAAAGTAGAAGGTGTTTGTGATGCATGCCAAAAGGGTAAGCAAGGAAAAATTCCACACAAATCTTCTCGAGATATAGCCACTCGGGCTCCTCTCGATCTTATTCATATGGATCTGTTTGGTCCAATTCAACAAGCTTCTGTTGGAGGTAATAAGTATGCCTTAGCAATGGTAGATGACTATACTCGGTTCACATGGGTTGCTTTTCTAAAGAACAAGAATGACACTCTTGAGGAATTCAAGATTATTGTGAACAGGATAAAAATGAACAAGGTCGCAAACTTAAAAAAATAAGAAGCGATCGTGGTACACAATTCAAAGATACGAAAGTATATGAATACTGTAATGAACTTGGGATTATCCAACAATTCTCTGCTCCCATTACAACTCAATCGAATGGTGTAGCTGAGAGAAAGAATAGAACTATTCAAGAAATGGCAAGAGTAATGCTTCACAACAAAAACCTACCACTAAATTTCTGGGGGGGAAGCTGTTTTTACAGCTTGTTATCTAATAAATAGAGTTTACTTAAGATCCAAAACTCTAAATACTCCATATGAACTATGGTATGGAAGAAAACCTAATCTGAGCTATTTAAGGGTTTTCGGAAGCAAATGTTATATTCTCAAAGATAATGAACATAGAGGAAAATTTGATTCCAAAAGTGATGAAGGAATTTTTCTTGGCTACGCTTCTGATAGCCGTGTCTTCCGAGTGTACAACATCAGGACCAAAGTCATGATGGAATCAATTAATATTGTTATCGATGACATTAGTGACTTTAGTCAAGACAACCACACTTTGCAATGAGCTTCCTCCCTCTGAAACCGTTGTTAAAGAAAAAGCATTGTAGAAGAACCTTATGTGGTTCCTCTAAATAGTGACATTGATAATAAAGATGAAAATGAAAGTATTGTTGAACAACCTAATGATACTGGATATATTGTTCAAAAACCTGCAAAGTGGGTACATCAAAGACACTCTACTGAAGATATTATTGGAGATGCCAATGCAAGGGTTATGACTCGAAGAGAACTTCAGAATGTCTGCCACTATTCATGCTTTCTATCTTCAATAGAACCAAAGAATATTGAGGAAGCACTCAGTGAACCTTCTTGGGTTAACTCTATGCATGAGGAACTCAATCAGTTTAAAAGGCAAGAAGTATGGGAACTTGTTCCAAAACCAGCAGGAGTCAACATTGTTGGAACAAAGTGGATCTACAAAAACAAATCAGATGAATTCAGAACCATTGTCAGAAACAAAGCCAGACTTGTTGCTCAAGGATATTCTCAGATTGAAGGTATTGATTTTGATGAAACCTTTTCTCCTGTTGCTCGTTTAGAATCTATTAGACTTTTACTTGCTTATGCTTGCTATCTTAAGATAAAATTATTCCAAATGGATATCAAGTCTGCATTTTTAAATGGAGATTTAAAAGAAGAAGTTTTCGTAGCTCAGCCAAGAGGGTTTGAAGACCCATCATTCCCAGATCATGTCTTTAAACTTAAAAAGGCCTTGTATGGTCTAAAACAAGCTCCTCGATCTTGGTATGACAAATTGACATCCTTTCAAAAGGGATTCTCTAGAGGTGGTGTTGGTAAAACTATTTTTACCAAGTGGAGTGGTAACCATGTCCTTATAGCACAAATATATGTAGACGATATCATATATGGATCCACCTCAAAAACTCTAACGGATGAATTCCTAAATCTTATGAGTGGAGAATTCGAAATGAGTAATGTCGGAGAACTGTCATATTTTCTTGGTTTGCAAATACAACAACAAAAAGACAATATTCTTATTTCTCAAGAAAAATATGCAAGGAATCTTGTTGAGAAATTTGAACTAAACCAGTCAACTCCTATGGCAACTCCAATGCCAACTACTGGAAAACTTCAATCCAATCCAGGGGAAAAATCTGTTGATCAGAAACTATATAGATCCATGATCGGAAGCTTGATGTACTTAACTGCAACAAGGCCAGACATTGCTTTCAGTGTAGGATGATGTGCTAGATTTCAAGCGGACCCTAAAGAGTCACATCTTAAAGCTGTAAAACGTATCATAAGATATGTTAGTTGTACTGTGGATTATGGTCTATCATACTCAATGGATACAAACAATAGTCTCGTTGCCTACTCAGATGCTGATTGGGCAGGGTGTGTAGAAGATCAGAAAAGCACCTCAGGTGGTTGCTTCTACGTTGGTCAAAATCTTGTTGCTTGGCACAGATCAACCTGTGAAGCAGAATATATTGATGATGGTACATGCTGTACCCAACTATTATGGATGAAATAGATGCTCGTTGACTATGGAATAAATATTCCAACTATGAACATCCTGTGTGATAACTCAAGTGCTATTCGCTTGACTGAGAATACGGTTGAACATTCTCGTACTAAAAACATATACATTAGATATCACTTTATTAGAGAATTTTATGAGAATGGTGTTATCAAATTAGAGTACGTTCTATCTGTGCGTCAACTAGTTGATATTCTTACTAAACCCTTAGATAGATCAACGTTTGAAAATCTAAGGAAATCCATAGGAATTATCAAGGTACATTAGTACCGTGTGTGAAACCTCATGGTTGGGTGACTTTTTGATTTAGCAGGATTAAGTTCTAGCCCTTGTAGGTAGGCTTTATCAAATGATTATGAGGGGTTCTAATAGAAACAATATGGGAAAAAGTCACAATATGTTGAATCGTTTTTGGTTTAGCATAAAAGAATATGTGTTTCGACGGTTTTCAACTTTTGCTTGCAATTGTTAAAACCAGTTTTCAAAGTTTCTCTGGTAAAGGTTGAGGTGTGTTGTTATTCTTTTTTCACGCATAAGGATGACAACGTGGTGATATTTCGATATCAATTCTCCCTGGACGAAGATGCAATCATATTGGAGAAGTGGATGCGAAATTTGAGGTAACAATCTTGTTAGTTAATTGTTTTCTTGTTTAAGAAAAGCCTGAGTTTATATTATATATATATTTGTTGCTTTTGCTTAACAAAATTTTGGTTCAATTGATATTTATTCCATGATGTGTGTGTGGATGTGTGTTTCAATTGGTTCCGGTTAAGAAAAAATATTTTTATCTTGCTTTATTGTGTGGTATCAATCGTTTAGGCTTACAAAATTACGGTGCAATTGCGGTGCTTATAATATCTATGTTGTTTCAATTGCTTCCGGTCGAGGTGAATAATTATGCAAGTTGATTTATTTTGGTTTGTATGAATTATTTATGGCTTAACGAAATAATATGTGTACGTGATGAGTTATTTAGTCCAATTCGATTCCGGATAAGAAACTAAGTTAATTCTGATCTTAGTTAGACTTATCGAAGTGAGGTTTCGGTTATTCAAGTCTAATCGAATGCCTAAACAATAAATGCTAGTTAACTAACCTAGTACTTGTCTTGTTTAAAATTGAAAGGTCTAAGTTTATGGATAATTAGAACCTGATGAAAAAAATGGAGTTTATCTTTATTTTGGTCTCATCGAATTAAGCAGTTGTTTTTGAACACTCGGTTTAGCAAAGGGACTAATATGCTTAGTTGTTTTTGGTTTGCTAAACTAAATTGGAAAATTGTTTCGAGCAATTATTTCCTTGCTAACATATCAAAATATATAAGACTACTTGTAGTTTCGGTTTTGATATTGGTTATCAGAACATGATGTGTGGAACCCTCGTGCCTAACTCTACAGGTTTGCAAGTCTATTCTGAGATTTGTAAGATTCTTTTCGTGTTGTCCTTTATTTTTTTCGTTTCTTTGTCATTTTTGTGACAAAAAGGGGGAGAAATATATGGAGTAAACAGGTGATGCTGGCATTGATATTTATATTGATTGGCATCGCTAGGGAAAAGAACATTGGTAACTTATAAAAAAATGAGTCGAAAATATAACTAAGGTTCGGGTTAATACCTTGTCGCAAATATTTTGGATCCCATGAATGTTTATATCCAAGCAACACTTTTCCTCAATCACTTGGCTCACCTGATATTTTCAACCCTAATAGAACGTAAACACAACCGATTATGGGAAACATGTGACCATTTAGAAGGAGCCTTCTTCCTATCTTTAGGTGGAGCAACATATTTTTCTTCTTCATTGTTGTCTTCTATTTAGGCCTTAACATCCTCCTCACAAAATTCTCTTTGCATCTATGGCAAATATTCTTCATGGATTACAATCCAAGGTGTATATCGCGTAAAGTGGTGGGAGTTTTATAATGTGACATTATTTTCTTACCACTTTGTTTTGCCCCTAAGAAAAAAACAATACATATCGGGAAAAAATATTTCTAGCCCACTTTTATATTTTTCGATATTATAAACCCACCGTTTAGATATTTTATATGTAAAACCCAAAATTAATTTTAGGTTTTTTTTTTTTTCTTTTTGAAGCATGAGATTTTATTAAACTACTAAAGGGCTATTACAAGATTGTATATGATACCCGAAGGATCAAATACAGTTGGAAAGATGAGCCAAGAAAGTACAGTAACATGGTATTGAGGCGAAATGCAAGAATCATTCTCTGGATCCGAAATGCAGCGGTGGTAGTTGAAATTGGCGAGGATGAGGTTTTCAAGGCTCCGCAGGGCTTCGACGAATGCTTTCCACAAGAAAAGTTGTATTTTTTATAGATATGGTTGTATCCATAAGAACTTGGGTGGTGGTGATGTGGTTCATTGCAATTGATCCGAGATGCTGGTTAGCCCTTTGTCTCCAGATGATGCGGAGTACTGCTCAATCGATTTCTGCCTTCCTTCTTGATTAACGGCTTTGTTCATTACTTCAAACTGCATCTTTAGTACTACTACTACTACTACTACTACTACTACTACTACTACTGCTGCTGCTGCTGCTGCTGCTGCTACTACTACTACTACTACTACTACTAAAGATACTACTGATCGGTTGTCAGCCGAGCAAAAATAATTTCACTTTCTCACTCTACTAAATATAAATGAAGTACGTGGTAAGAAAGAGTTCGTTCCCACAGAAAGGCTTTTGTTGTTATAAAATTTCAGTTTCTTGGTAACCAAGGGGGGAATTTTTGTTTTAGCAAAACAATAAAAGTAATTGAAAGCAATAAAATAATTTGAATAATCAATAAGGAGAAGATATTGGTCACGGGATAGTATCATTCACAAACATGTATTTTCATCAATGACTAGAATTGGTATTTTAATCTCTCATTTACTAAAAGTCCTAGGATACCTTGATCGCAAGTATATCCCGCTAATTCCCTGATTTCATCACAACCACATTAAAAGATGCATATGTGAATTCTTCCTAGAAAGCCACCTAAAGAGTAAAAGCACAATTAAGTTTAACTCCCTAAAAGCACTAAGTTCTATGGAATAAGACTAATCAAGGCAATCAAACGTGTAAAAGCACTAATTCGATTTAACCAAGGTTATGATTCATTTGTGACTAGTAGGATATATCACTACAAGCACTACCCACAATTATGCTACTTAGAATCAGGGATAAACAACTTTTTAGTATTGAAAACCCTAATATAGCTTTAGAAATGAATGCAAATCGGATTGATTCCGGACTCAACCAAACAAACAATCAAATCATATAACAATATAAACCATGAATCATAAACAATAAATTACTGAGACAAAACTATTGCATTGAATCAAATATCATGTTGAGAAATCAACTTTATCCCATAACCAATAGTATGTGTTTAGCTACTCATAGCTTTTGAGTTCATCATAATCATAATCAATAATAAAATGAAGAAGATGAAAAACAAATGAAAGCAAACCTTAGTCGCCGCTCTCCAAAACTCCAAGTAGAATATACGTGATCCCAAGTTGTAGAAAACTTCCTTTTTTTTAGCTCTTTTCTCTTTCCAAAACTAGGTTAATCCTCCAAAAGCCCACGTCCAATGTGGTCCACCAAGTCCATATGTGAAAATACCCATGTAGAAAATATACCCCAAAAGTGGCCGCCGGAAAACTGGTAAAATGGACGGAACTGACCGGAGGAATGACCGGAAAAGAGTTCAGGTGACCGGCAAAGTCCACCCGGTTACCGGTCAAACATAACGGTCAGCTGTTAAAACCGACGGTCAAGTTAACGGACACTAACGGCATTATTGAGTCAGAGGCTGAGTCAGGAACGGGTCAGCTCTGAGTCACCTTGGCCTAGGCCATTTGCAGGCCATCTTGCCAGGCCAACCCACTGTTGCACCATCATTGTGCTTCATCATCATTGCTGCACTTCCTCCTCTACAAGTCATTGCCTCAACTTGCAACACATTCATTCCCAGAATCCACACAGTCATGCCAATATTTCTTCCATCTGTGGCTCCTTGCAAACTGCAACTCAACAACATTCATTATTGCCTTACCAGCTTGCACCTGCAATGCTCAAGTCCACAACACAGATAACCACCAACTTCTTAACTTGAGCTGCCATACAGACAACATCAATACCAGCTTTAATTCTTCTCCCTGCACCCATTCATTCATTTCTACCAACTGCAATACCATCTCAGGCCAACCTGATTCATTCCAGCTCCATCTACATTCATTCTCTAGCACCAACTGCGGCTTCATATACTCTTTCAAAGTAACAAATCTTTCACCACTACAATTCAGTAACTCCACCTGCAATTTCATATCACATCCATTCTGCAATACAGTCCCAACTCCAACCTGCAACACCAATGTCTTTGTAGCTACAACTGCAATCCATAACCACCACTAACACCAATGCTGCAACTGCAACATGCCTCTTGAATTGCATTGCTTCAGTACCTCCTCCTCCTCAGCTTGAATCACCAGCAACCAAGACCCAGTTCCTCCACCTACATGCCAACTGCAAGATCCAACGACAACCATATCTGTTTCCTTGATTATCTCCTTAACAAGCAAGTCCACCAGCTCCACTCATTATAGCTCAAGTTAACTCACTGTCTTCAGTTCATCTCATTATCTGCCTTCAACATAACTCCAACAGCACTTGAGCTTAACCAGCAACAACTTCTATCTCAGGCCAAAACAGCATCTCAGCTTCAATTTCGCAGCTCGAGCCATAATTTCCCTGCATTATAACCCATTCTAACATTCATTAGTTGCAAATCCATTACCCCCATCTAAGACTCCATCTTCCAGTGCATATGTGACAACACATCAATCAGTCCATTGCATCCATTCGATTCACTGCCTGCTCCAATCTCAGCAGCAACAACTCTGCAATGCCCGCCGTCGGTTCCTTCCATCACCAACATCAACTCAAGCCAAAACCTCAAGCTGAGAACCCATTAGCTTCACCTGAGTTCATCCACAAGACCCATCCAATCTCAGACTCTAACCTGTGAATGAAGAGCCAAACACAGATCAAGTTCAACCAATAATTCCACCACAATCTTCTCAATTTCAGTTCATCTGTTCTTCTCTCGATCTGAACCCTATCCATCTCTTAGCCATGTTGACACACAACCAACACCTTTTCTTGCTTTCTTGCAGTTGACTGATTTCTGGGGTTAACTCAATCCCTAACTTCAAATCTTTCTTTATTCTCAAATCACCAGCAGCATCATCTCTTCAATCACTTCAAGCACAATACTAACCATCCGCCAACACCAGTCTTTCATCCTGGTACTCAACAAATGAAACCCATCTTCTAATCCCAGCAGCTCAACCTTCCCTGACCAGCACAAGAATTTCTGTAACCTCAATCGACAACAGCAACTGATCTCAGCAAACACATACCTTGAATCTCAACATAAGTCCTCATCGTCAATTCCATCTTCATCTTCCTCCCAATATCAGTAAATCTGAACCAAACCCAACTTTAAATCATCACCAATTCTTCCATTGAGTATCATCTCAAATTTCTTGGCTTAACAGAACCCTAACTTTCTCTTCATTTTCGGCTTCATATCATACCCAATCTTGTAATTCATCTCTTGAGCTTCAAACTCCTTACAGATTCAAACCCTAGATTCAAACTCCTTACAAATTCAACATCACAGCAGATTTAGTTTCTTCACTGTTTTAACAAATTAACACAACCCATCGCTGATTCTACTCCATGGCAACAACATCAGACATTGAAACTCAATTTTTAGACAAACCCTACTTTCATTTCTTTCCACAGGCATCATCTTCTTCTTTCAGTGGAATCGCTCGACACAGCAATGGAGCCGCCATCGGTTTCAGAGAGGAGAAGAAATAAAAGTTAATGATTTCTTCTGAATTTTAGGTATTGTGTAAGAATAGGAATTGATATTGGCACCCGACACATTAAGGGGCTACTGAAGTGATATTTGGCTTATCAGTTCCAGATAACTGACAGCCTATTCTTTCTTGCTTAACTGTCAGTTTCTCAAAACTGACAGTTCGTTCATCACCTCTTTCTTGCACAACCTAGCCGACTCCAAATATATTTCGCCCGCCATTTAATCTTTATGCTCTTTGCGCTCCAAATGGATGATTTCTCATTCTTTTTCTCCTAAGGACTCCATTGCACCTAATAACTCAAAACTAAACATAAGAGATGCAATTTACAAGGATAGTAGCAAAGAAAGCGTAAATACTAGATATAAAATTAGGTGTTTTACAACACCTATCAAATTTACCCACACTTAGACTTTGCTAGTCCTCGAGCAAATCAAACAAAACTTATTCTAAAGGATACATACAACTCTATCTCGTGAGGGTTTACTAGAGATATACCCACAAAACCTACTTTTCCAACTTACTAGTTCTCCGAAAGGATAGCATCCAACGCGCTAAGAAGACATAGAGATTATGCACACTAGTAATAAGAAGTTAGACACATAAATGAACACAATCTCATCCTTAAAAGTTGAGAGAGAAATAACCATCCCTTATCGAAAGAAATTCGGGTTCGGAGTGATCGAAAGTCTCGACTCTGCCTCGCAAGAAAGGATTTTATGAAATTTCTCTCAATAATAAATAGCTTTTTATGGGTCACACATATGTCCAGGTAGGAATGAAGAGAGAATCCTGCGACACGTTGAATAGTAGGAAGGTAAAACCCTCCGAATTGTTTTTAAAACCCACATCTTTTATTCATTTAGAAAACCCTTTTTTTTCTGACGATCTCTAAGAAAGGAAATCAACCACTTAACGAAGGTGAGAATATGCTTACTTACCTCTTTATCCGTTCGACGTGCAGTTAGCACCACTCTCACAGCATCCATAGAAATGTCTTCGGAAATCTTCAATCCTTGTCTTCATCCTCGTCTTCGGTCTCCAACTGTTGATGATAACTCTTGAACCTCGTAGAATCTTGACAATGTAACTTTTTCCTCTAATTCCTTGTTGCTTGAAACTTCATTATTGATATTTCTTCTTCCATTGGCTTTATTGAAAGAATATAAAACTTAAAATGAACTAAACAAACAAAAATATGATACAATGGATTTTTCTTGTTGTTGTTTTTTTTTTTTTTTTTTTTTTAATTGAGACAAGAAAAATAAAACAAATACAAAATGAAAACAAAACAAAACAAAATAATAAAGCTAATAATGAACCTAACAAAATTTTCTCTTGTCTTTTTTCTTTTCTTTATGAGACAAGAGAAATAAACACAAACTGAAAATAAAAATAAAAATGCAAGTACAAAGGCCATGGTGTAAGTACTTTACCGCTTAATTCTTCACAACTTGTATGTCTCGATATCATAAACTTCTTGAACTCTCATCTTGCTAATCTTCGCTCTTGTACAAAAGTCTTCAACTTGTAAAAAAATTATGCTCCTTGTCTTGTTGCTATACTTGAATCTGAAATCTGCTCATTTCTGTACCGTTGCTTGTAAACCTTGAATGTCTTCAACTTTCCTTCGAATTTGTGATGCTCCTCTTGTTGATGATGATGGTGTTTCTATGGTCCTGTTGGTGTAGAGAGCGATAAAGTGGATGGTGCTAACTGCGAACAAGATTACAAGTGGTACGTAAGTTAGCAATTCGATGTCACCATCATGATTGATAAAATAGCACTCAAGAGATCAAAATAGTGCTTCTATTGGTGGGAGGTTGGGTAGCTCAACATTCTACCCGGAGTTTACGTACGGTGACACACACTCTAAAAGCACATATTTAGACAGGTACAATGAATTGAAGGTCGGTGCCTCTCATGATGTAACATAGGTAGTCTCCACTATAGGGGATCACAACTCTAATACCGAATTCAGTTTGCACCTCATTTGCCACTGGCATGGTTAAATCCAACTTTAACTCTTATACAAGTAAGAAACCTGATCACGTTCTCTGTCATCTCTAAGTTCAGTCACTCTTATGATAATCTCGATGTAATCTTAGCGACATGTATACTATGTGACTCTAAACTAACTACAAGTTGGAGTTTTTTATTCACTAATTTACACAAAAGTTGAAAATTCTGAAAAACTTACAATGCAAATGCTTAACCACTCCCACACACTTAAACTTTACATTGTCCTCAATGTAAATTGAGTCATCCAAAGTAAGTCAAGGTGGGAAATCCTACATGCTAATGTGACAAGAAATCAGAAAAAATAAAAACAAGATAAGAAAAACTAAAAACAAGACAAGAAATAAATACAAGACAAGAACAAGAAATAAATACAAGACAAGAAATACTCATCCTTTGGGTTGCCTCCCATTTAGCGTTTGGTTTAAAGTCGTCAACCCGACTATCTCCTTGCTTTCTATGACTCCTCCAGAGGGAGTACTTCCACAAAGTTAACTCCTTCCACCACTTCGGAAGTGAAATTCTCATAATATGGTTTCAACCGGTGCCCATTAACTTTAAGTTCTTTTCCTGTAGCTATGCTACGAATTTCCACTGCACCATGAGAAAACACATTAGTAACAATAAAAGGTCCGATCCATCGTGACCTTAATTTACCCAGAAATAAATGCAAGCGAGAATTAAACAAAAGCAATTTTTTCCCAATGCAAAATTGTTTCCTAGAAATCATGTTATCATGAAATGCTTTCGTCTTTTCCTTATAAATGCGTGAGCTTTCAAATGCATCATTGCGAAGCTCCTCTAGCTCTTGGAGTTGTAACTTCCTTTGCTTTCCAGCCCCATCCATATCCATATTGCATTGCTTAATATCCCAAAATGCCTTATGCTCAATTTCTACGAGTAAGTGACAAGGTTTACCATAAACAAGCCTAAAAGGAGACATCCCAATAGGTGTCTTGTATGCGGTTCTATAAGCCCACAAAGCATCATTAAGTCGCATGCTCCAGTCTTTCCTTGTTGGGTTCATCGTCTTCTCTAGAATGGATTTCACCTCTCTGTTAGACACCTCGGCTTGTCCATTTGTTTGGGGATGATAAGGTGTTGCAATCTTGTGCGACACATTGTAATTCTTCAACAAGCTTTGTAAGATCCTGTTTTTGAAGTGAGAACCCCCATCGCTAATTATGGCTTCCAAACCTTGCAAAAATATTAGCTTGCATAAAATCTGAAACAACTTTAGAATCATTAGTTGGGGTGGCCTTAGCTTCCACCCATTTTGAGACATAATCAACCGCAAGTAATATATAAAAATTCCTATGGGAGTTGACAAAAGGACCCATAAAATCAATACCCCATACATCAAAAACTTCAATAAATTGAATAAAAGTTTGTGGCATTTGATTTCGGGCACCTAGATTGCCTGTTCTTTGGCACCTATCACAAGTTGTAAAAAATATATACGCATCCTTGAACAAGGTTGGCCAATAAAAACCACTTTCAAGTACCTTGTGAGCGGTTCTATTACTCCCAAAATGTCCTCCGCAAGCATAAGAGTGACAAAAAGACAAGATAGAATTAAATTCAGATTCGGGAACGCACCTTCTTATTACTTGGTCACTACAATGTTTCCACAAGTATGGATCATCTCATATGTATTGGTTCCCCAACTTCTTAAGTTTGTCCCTCTCAGCGCGAGACAAGTTCTTTGGGATTTGTTTAGATACCAAGTAATTGACAATATTGGCATACCATGGTTCTCCAAAGGCAATTGAGAATATTTGCTCATCCGGGAAACTTTCACGCAATGGGATAGCTTCCTTGTCCACAGCAAGACGGCTCAAGTGATCCGCAACGGTATTCTCAATTCCTTTCTTGTCCTTGATTTCAATATCAAACTCTTGCAAGAGTAAAACCCATCGTATGAGCCTCGGTTTCGCTTCTTTCTTCATTAGCAAGTACCTAAGTGCTGCATGATCAGAAAAGACAACAACTTTTGTACCAATTAGATAAGAGCGAAACTTTTCCAAAGCAAAAACAATGGCTAACAACTATTTTTCAGTGGTTGTGTAGTTTTGTTGGGCCTCATTTAACGTTCTAGAAGCATAATAAATAGCATGAGGTATCTTCCCCACACGTTGCCCAAGCACCGCACCAACCGCATAGTCACTTGCATCACACATGAGCTCAAAAGGCTTGCTCCAATCCGGTGGTTTAATGATAGGGGCTGAAATCAAAAGTTCTTTCAAACGATTGAATGCCGCCATACACTTTTCATCAAAGTTAAAAACCACATCTTTTTGCTATAAGTTGCAAAGTGGTGATGCTATCTTGGAAAAATCCTTGATAAATCTACGATAAAAACCTACATGACCAAGAAAAGAGCGTATCTCCCTCACCGTAGTGGGAGGGGTTAAAGCACGAATAAGGTATATTTTAGATTTATCGACTTACAAGCCTTTAGAAGATATTATATGGCCTAAAACTATGCCATGAGTTACCATGAAATGACACTTCTCCCAATTCATCACAAGGTTTGTTTCAACACATCGTTCAAGGATTAGAGACAAGTTGTTCAAGCAAAGGTCAAAAGAATCACCAAAGACACTAAAATCGTCCATGAACACTTCGATTATGTTTTCAACATATTCTGAAAAGATACTTACCATACACCTTTGAAAGGTAGCTGGAGCATTGCACAAGCCAAAAGGCATCCTTCTATAAGCAAAAGTACCGAAAGGACAAGTGAAAGTAGTTTTCTCTTGATCCTCCGGCGCTATCACAATATGATTATAACCTGAATAGCCATCAAGGAAGCAATAGTAAGAGTGTCCAGCTAAACGTTCAAGCATTTGATCAATAAAAGGCAATGGAAAATGATCTTTCCTAGTGGTGGCATTCAATTTCCTGTAATCAATACAAACCCTCCAACCGGTTTGCACACGAGTTGGGACAAGTTCGTTCTTATCATTCTCCACCACTGTCACACCTGATTTCTTGGCACTACTTGTACCGGGCTCACCCACTTGCTATCGGATATGGGGTAGATAACACCCACTTCCAAAAGCTTTAGTATCTCCTTTTTCACAACTTCCATCATGGGAGGGTTCAAACGACGTTGCGCTTCCCTTGTAGGCTTTGCATCATCCTCCAAACGGATTTTGTGCATACAAACGGCAGGGCTTATACCCTTGTGTTTATGGGTAAAAATCGTTTCCGCCGATTTCGGTAAATTCGGTAGGTGAGTGAGAAACTGGTTTAAACCCTAAACAAATATGCTGCACGTGAGCACTTTATAGATTCGAGAGATCAATCTGTACAAGTCCGGCCTAAACCAAGAAATGGCCGTTCCAGACTTGCTTCGGTCACAAAGTGGAGGAGAAGGGTTGATTTGGGGAGGGAAGCAAAGAAAGGTGTTGAGACCAGAATAATTCTGGGAGAGTAGTGTTTCGACTTGTATCAGAAAGTGAAAGCTTTGGAGGCTTGCAAAAGATGAAAGCTTTTTGGAGAGCTTGCAAAGTTGCATTATCTGAGAGTGTTGTATTTTTCTCCTGACCGAGACTTGTTGTCTGGTGGAAATAGGTAAGACCTATTTATACAAGTCGAGATTGAAACGTACCCTGGCCTCATGAAGGAAGAGAGTAAAGGGTGAAATAATGGGAGGAGGTGGTAACCGCATGGTGTTTATGGGTGAAAACGTTTTCACCATTATTTCCTCATTTATTTGACCGCTTTATTCCTATTCACGCTTTCTTAATGTGAGCGTAGTGTACGCCGCATCTTTGTGACCGCCAAACCAAGACCACGGAAAGCATCCCCGGTTTGTGTTGATGTCTCGAGTGTTGGTTGCACCTTGAGTGCAAGTGGCGCTGCTAGTGGCGCGTGTGGCATGTACGGAATGCCTTTGTTGCGGGTTGCACCTTGAGTGCAAGTGGCAAGGCCAGAGCTGCTAGTGGCGTGTGTGGCATGTGCGGATTGCCTTGGTGGTAGGTTGTACGTTGAGTATTAGTGGCAATGCCAGAGCTGCTAGTGGCGTGTTTGGCATGTGCCAATGGCGTGTGCGGAATGCCTTGGTGGTAGGTTGCATGGTTTGTAAGTTAGGCTACCAGCGTGGGTTTTGGCATGTGTCAATGGCACGCACGGCCAAGTTGGCCTAGGTTGCACGGCTTGCAAGTTAGGCTACCAGCGTGCGTGTTTGGCATGTGTCAATGGCACGCATGGCCATTAGGGCTACGTCCTGGTAAGAAAAGCTACCAACGATGCATGTTGGCATGTGCCAATGGCATGCGTGGCCAATTTGGGTCACGACCTGGTAGGAAAAGCTATTAGCGAGCGTGTTGGCATGTGCCAATGGCATGCGTGGCCAATTTGGGTCATGACCTGGTAGGAAAAGCTACCAGCGAGCGTGTTGGCATGTGCCAATGGCATGTGTGGCCAATTTGGGTCGCGGCCTGGTAGGAAAAGCTACCAGCGATGCGTGTTGGCATGTGCCAATGGCATGCGTGGCCAATTTGGGTCACGACTTGGTAGGAAAAGCTACCAGCGAGCGTGTTGGCATGTGCCAATGGCATGCGTGGCCAATTTGGGTCACGACTTGGTAGGAAAAGCTACCAATGAGCGTGTTGGCATGTGCCAATGGCATGCGTGGCCAATTTGGTCACGGCCTAGTAGGAAAAGCTACCGGCGGCGTGTTGGCATGTGCCAATGGCATGCGTGGCCAATTTGGTCACGGCACTGGGTAGGAAAAACTACCGGCGGCGTGTTGGCATGTGCCAATGGCATGCTCGGCCATTAGGTCCACGCCCTGGTGAGAAAATCTACCAGCGAGCGTGTTGGCATGTGCCAATGGCATGCTCGGCCATTAGGTCCACGCCCTGGTGAGAAAAGCTACCAGCGAGCGTGTTGGCATGTGCCAATGGCATGCTCGGCCATTAGGGCCACGCCCTGGTGAGAAAAGCTACCAGCGAGCGTGTTGGCATGTGCCAATGGCATGCGTGGCCAATTTGGCCTAGGTTGCACGGTTTGCAAGCCCAGGTGCGGGCGCTACTTTGGCATGGCGCGGCTAGGGCCAAGGTAAGGGTGTTTGGCTTGGCGTGGCGTGACCAGCGTAGCTAGGGCCAAGGCATAGTGTGTTTGGCATGGCGCGGCTAGCTTGGGCAAGGTGTGGCTGGCATGATTTACCATTGGCACGGAGGTGCGGCTAGCATGGTTGGCATGCTTTGGCGCGTTTGGTGTGGCTGGCATGATTTGCCATTGGCACAGAGGTGCGGCTAACTTGGGCTCGGTGTGGCTGGCATGATTTGCCATTGGCACGGAGGTGCGGCTAGCATGTTTGGCATGCTTTGGCGCGTTTGGTGTGGCTGGCATGATTTGCCATTGGCACGGAGGTGCGACGAGCATGGTTGGCATGCTTTGGCGCGTTTGGTGTGGCTGGCATGATTTGCCATTGGCACAAAGGTGCGGCTAGCTTGGGCTAGGTGTGGCTGGCATGATTTGCCATTGGCACGGAGGTGCGGCTAGCATGGTTGGCATGCTTTGGCGTGTTTGGTGTGACTAGCATAGCTAGGGCCAAGGCAGAGTACGTTTGGCATGGCGCGGCTTGCTTGGGCTAGGTGTGGCTGGCATGATTTGCCATTGGCACGGAGGGGAATTAGGGTTTTGTTCGTTGTAACCCTAATTTGAAAAAATACCCCTATTAATTCTCGACTACATGCATTAAATGTTCTAATAAATGTGTCATCGGTGACATTAGGTTATTTGGGGTTTTACGATTTTACCCTTTGTTTAAAATCCACCATCAACATTAAGTCAACTGCTTAGCTCGGAACAGGAGCTTTGTTGCGAGGTAAGCAAAAGATGGTGATAAACTATCAACAGCAAATCGTAAAGAGAATTGAAGAGGCTGGTCTGACCTTTTTATAAATAGGATTTGGAATCCTTGCCTCTCGGCGATTTTGCGCAAATCGGGAGGTCGGGCACAATTGGGAAGTCAGCGTCATTGAGAGGTAGGAAGCTGGGCGGCATTGAGAAGTTGACACGAGTTGGGAAACTGAGCGTGCTAGCTGGCGGGACCGGCGCAAAGTGGGAAGCTAATCGCGCTAGCTGGCGGGACCGGCGCAAGGTGGGGAAGCTGAGCGTGCTAGCTGGCGGGACTGGCGCAAGGTGGGGAAGCTGAGCGTGCTAGCTGGCGGAACCGGCGCAAGGTGGGGAAGCTGAGCGTGCTAGCTGGCGGGACCGGCGCAAAGTGGGAAGATGATCGTGCTAGCTGGCGTGACTTGGGCGGCGTTGGGAAGTTGGGCGCAATTGGTGGGACCGGTGCAACTTGGGCGACGTTGGGAAGTTGGGCGCAATTGGTGGGACCGGTGCTACTTGGGCAACGTTGGGAAGTTGGGCGCCCTTGTGGGCCCGTTCCTTATATGCACGATTTTTGGTATAGGGAAATCCTTCCCTATTTCAGAATCTCCACGCCCATATATATAAAATCCCTTTCTCTCATCTTGTTCTTTCATCTTTTCATACTAGCGGCAGAGTCATAAAGAAAAACCGGTTTCCAGGTATGTCTTCCAGTACTTCTCTTGTTTCCCTTTTCATGTAGGTGCAAACCCTAAAAGTAGGCATTTTTATAATCTTTGCAATGATATTGCGCATATGATTTCTTGGCGTGCTTCTTGTAGAAAATATTGTATATATGCACCCAAGGGAAATACTGTATATATGATTCGAACCCGTAGAAAAACGCTCCATATATAATTTTGAACCCGAAGAAGGATACCATAGACGCATTCGAGCCCGTAGAAAATACTGCGTATATAGTCTTGAACCCGAAGAAGGATACTGCAGACGCACTTGAGCCCGTATAAAATACTGCGTCTATAATTTTTTGAACCCTGAAGAAGATACTACGTATGCATTTTCGAACCCGTAGAGAATATTGTATATGTGCTTCATATGACTTCGAACCCATAGGAAATATTGCATATATGAATTTTGGACTTGAAGAAAATACTGCGCGGGCAGTTTTGAACCCGTAGAAAAATGCTCCATATATAATTTTGAACCCGAAGAAGGATACCATAGACGCATTCGAGCCCGTAGAAAATACTACGTATATAATTTTGAACCCTGAAGAAAATACTGCGTGTGCAGTTTTGAACCCGTAGAGAATACACCCTCTCTCTTTTTTTTTTTAGGTTTTCCTTTTGTTGGGTGCGGTTATGTGTCAGGGAGATAATTTCGTCTTTCTCCGTGTGCAGATATCTCGTTACTAAGTTGTTATGAAGAAATCCGACAAGATGTTACCTGAACAAAATTTCGCCTCATCGAAGGATGTTCATAGTTCCAAACCAAACACGGATGATGAATTCTTTGCTAGACCCTCGCCCCTGCTCGGAATAATCACCCTGTGTTTCGTGCCAATTTTGTTAACCGGTGGTGAAGATGAAAAGAAGACACGTTCGGTTCGCCCAGAGAACACCATACGATTCTGTCTTCATAAAGGGGTATATTCTTCTTCCAACATTGACTTCAGGATGTGTCAAAGCCCATTGCGTTCTTTTGATAGATGGGTTGAGTTCATGGTGAGTAGGGAGCACATAAATACCAACTTGACTCGAGCGCAGATTATTGATGTCGTCGAGCTTCAAGAAATCTCCAGATTAGGAAGGATAAGCCCTCGCTTGGTTGCTTTCATATCCAGATGGTGTTCGTACACCCATACGATCATATGTAGATGGGGTGAAATAACTTTCTCCTTGGAGAGTGTGGCTCTCTTACTGAATCTTCCGGTAACCGGGAATCTTAATATCCGATTATCTGAAGGTGAGGAGAAGATGCGGGAAGACCTTGCCGCTAAGTTGGGAGATTACGCTCGAAAAGACTCTACTGCGAAGTCGAAGGATTCTGTCCGGAAAGAGGATGAAAGGTGCTTTTACAGCTGGTGGATATCTCAATGGTTCCCGGACGAGCTGGAACCTAAACAGAAAAGCAGTGATCTTCATGTTGCAGCATTTTTGGCTCTCTGGTTGTCTTGAGACATTTTTGATGACGGTTCTGGCAAGAAGGAAATAAGACCAGAGTTGCTAGTGATTGCTTTGAAGTTAGCAAAAGGTGAAGTTCTTCCCATTGGCAAGCTATTCCTTGGTTCCCTGTATGTGCATCTGGATCAACTAGTTGCGAACATGCGAGTTTCGAATGGTTTCATGAAAGTGGATTCATATGTGCACGTTGCTTTTCTCGCAAGCTCGGCTATGGGAGCACTTTGAGAAGTACGCTCCGAAACCGTTGCCTTCGATTCCCGCGAGTTGGGGCGGCTCCCGAATTCTTCGATGGGTGAACATGCGTCCAAGAGTTGGCATGAGCTTGGTTAGTCTTCTCGATAAGTCGCATGAAATCAGTTTTCGCCCATGGGAGCTGGTCCATAGGTCGGTGACTCAAATTGACACCTTTGCTTCTGCTCCGATCATGTCTTTATCTTCTGACTGCAACTTGAGTGTTGGTGAAAACTTGTTTATTCAAAGCTGCATGTCCGGCTCTATGCCGTCTTTCTTCATGGGGTCTTTCCGAATAGCCGCTTACAATATTGACCGTGCTGCTCATCACATGGGTTTCGATCAAGGGGTGCCTCTTGCTTACCAGCTGGTGGTTCCTAAGGATTCATTGCATGCCGCCCTCAATGCCAGTTCCCTTGAGCCGGGTATCCGCCTTCCCTTCTTTCAAATGGGAAGAGTAACTTCGACGACTTTTGGCTATAATGATTTCTAGTACGATGAGTTCATTATGATCCAAGATTTTGTAAATAACGTGGTGGAGAATGTTCGTTGTAAACCTTCCCGCCAGTTTTGAAAAAGTATCCAATGTTGAGAGATCCCAGCGAAAGTTGCACGACAACTCGGAAAGTCCCCAGGCAAAGGAACAGAGAACGAAGAATCGTGCTGGCGGGTTCCGGGCGGTTTCAAAAGATCCTCCCGCAGCTCTCATGTCTTTCAGTTCTTCCAATAACCAGGTATGTGTCACCTCCTTGTTGGTTTGTCTCAAAACACGTGAATTTCTGCCGAAAACATGTGTCTTGTTTCTTCTAGGGCTTCGGTAGTGTTAATGCTTTCGCTGCCCTTGCACGTTGCCAGGAGACGGCAATTTCTTCGAAGAATTCCGGCGGCACTGAGCCTTCTCATAGCGGTGATGAGTCAGAGAAAGAAGAAAGTTCGACAAGTGAGAGTGATTCTTATGGCAGCACTGGTTCTTTTTCGGGAAGTGGTTCGGTGAGTTTCGCGCTTCTTTTTCTTTCTTCTTCCGTTTCTTCTTTTGAAAAATGTCTAACTCAAGTTCGCAGGAGGAATCCGATTCGGAGGACGATTCTGGGGTGGAGCCACACGAAAACTTGCCTTTGGTGACCACCGCCGGCGACTTGGAGATGGGAGTTAGCCAATTGCCGGGCACAGATGTGGTTCAAACGGTGGATGATTCTCTGATGGTTGCTGCCGTAGACATGGAAGAAGACCCTTTGCGAGTCGTGAGGCCAGTTGCAGGCGCCATTTTCGATCCCCCGTACTTGGTTCCTTATCTAGGTCATGTCTTTGGTTGGCGGTTTCAAACAAGGTCTTTGGCTAAGTATGAGGCGTTGTACACGAACTGGGAGAAGTACGGACATATGGCCACAACCAAGAAGGTCACTAGTCGATTTGCGCTGGTTAAGCGTGTGGAAGAGGCTTTATCTTCCATCGAGGACATGCGTGAGGTGACTGGCCACACCGTTTCTGAAGACGTTATTGCCGACTGGGAGCACCATCGCGACGTGTGTGTAGAAAAGGAGTTCAACGCTTCGTGGTTTGTCGAAGGCCTTGCTGAGATCCAGAAGTCAAAAGATGCAGCAATCGAAAGCCTTTCTGCAGAGGAGATTGCACGACAAGAGGTAGAACTCGAAAAGCTTTCCAAGATGTTAGCTATGAAGAGAGCGGCTCTTGAAGATGCAAAGTTGACTTTCTCCAAGAAGAGCAGACCTCTGTTGGATGATTTTCCTTGAATGTTTCTCTGTTAAACTTTCATTTAGGTTCTTCTTCTTTTTTTTTTTTTTTTTTTTGAAAAACATACTTCGGATGTCCGGTTCAAAGTTCGTAGGTTTTGATAGACAGGTTGGTAGCTTTTGAGGATATTGGATTATTTATGGGATGAATGGTTTTGATAATATAACTCTGATTATGTTTTGTGAAAGGAATATTGCTTTTATGAAAGTGTGTGCTAGCAATAGGCACAAGATGCAGTAAAAAGACGGTTTTATTAAGAACCTAAAAACAGATCGTATATCTTGCCCAGTCTAAATTTACTCACTCCATAGGTTTTTGCGAACACGCCCCTCTCCATGTAAAAGGCGGCTTTGCTGGTAGCATCGCCGACAAGTCCCCAATCGCCGGTAGCATCTTGCCGAGTCCCAGGTTTTCGGGTGTAGTTTTTACAACCGGTAACCGGGTTGTCGGGCAGGTGAGTCGGATTGAGTCGCCTTCCCCTACCATCTTGACATCCGGGTCGAAGAACGAGATCGACATCTCGATATTGTAGCCGATAGATCAATCCTCATTTTGTGGTCGCCAATTGTTTATGGGTAAAAATCGTTTCCGCCGATTTCGGTAAATTCGGTAGGTGAGTGAGAAACTGGTTTAAACCCTAAACAAATGTGCTGCACGTGAGCACTTTCTAGATTCGAGAGATCAATCTGTACAAGTCCGGCCTAAACCAAGAAATGGCCGTTCCAGACTTGCTTCGGTCACAAAGTGGAGGAGAAGGGTTGATTTGGGGAGGGAAGCAAAGAAAGGTGTTGAGACCAGAATAATTCTGGGAGAGTAGTGTCTCGAGTTGTATCAGAAAGTGAAAGCTTCGGAAGCTTGCAAGAGATGAAAGCTTTTGGAGAGCTTGCAAAGTTGCCTTTTCTGAGAGTGTTGTATTTTTCTCCTGACCGAGACTTGTTGTCTGGGTGGAAATAGGTAAGACCTATTTATACAAGTCGAGATTGAAACGTACCTGGCCTCATGAAGGAAGAGAGTAAAGGGTGAAATAATGGGAGGAGGTGGTAACCGCATGGTGTTTATGGGTGAAAACGTTTTCACCATTATTTCCTCATTTATTTGACCGCTTTATTCTTATTCACGCTTTCTTAATGTGAGCGTAGTGTACGCCGCATCTTGCCGTGACCGCCAAACCAAGACCCTGGAAAGCATCCCCTAGTTTGTGTTGATGTCTCGAGTGTTGGTTGCACCTTGAGTGCAAGTGGCGCTGCTAGTGGCGCGTGTGGCATGTACGGAATGCCTTTGTTGCGGGTTGCACCTTGAGTGCAAGTGGCAATGTCAGAGATGCTAGTGGCGTATGTGGCATGTGACAATGGCATGTGCGGAATGCCTTGGTGGTAGGTTGTACGTTGAGTGTTAGTGGCAATGCCAGAGCTGCTAGTGGCGTGTTTGGCATGTGCGGAATGCCTTGGTGGTAGGTTGCACGGTTTGCAAGTTAGGCTACCAGCGTGGGTTTTGGCATGTGTCAATGGCACGTACGGCCAAGTTGGCCTAGGTTGCACGGCTTGCAAGTTAGGCTACTAGCGTGCGTGTTTGGCATGTGTCAATGGCACGCATGGCCATTAGGGCTACGTCCTGGTAAGAAAAGCTACCAGCGATGCATGTTGGCATGTGCCAATGGCATGCGTGGGCAATTTGGGTCACGACCTGGTAGGAAAAGCTACCAACGAGCGTGTTGGCATGTGCCAATGGCATGCGTGGCCAATTTGGGTCATGACCTGGTAGGAAAAGCTACCAGCGAGCGTGTTGGCATGTGCCAATGGCATGTGTGGCCAATTTGGGTCACGGCCTGGTAGGAAAAGCTACCAGCGATGCGTGTTGGCATGTGCCAATGGCATGCGTGGCCAATTTGGGTCACGACTTGGTAGAAAAAGCTACCAGCGAGCGTGTTGGCATGTGCCAATGGCATGCGTGGCCAATTTGGGTCACGGCCTGGTAGGAAAAGATACCAGCGAGCGTGTTGGCATGTGCCAATGGCATGCGTGGCCAATTTGGTCACGACCTGGTAGGAAAATCTACCAGCGAGTGTGTTGGCATGTGCCAATGGCATGCGTGGCCAATTTGGTCACGGCCTGGTAGGAAAAACTACCAGCGAGCGTGTTGGCATGTGCCAATGGCATGCTCGGCCATTAGGGCCACGCCTTGGTGAGAAAATCTACCAACGAGCGTGTTGGCATGTGCCAATAGCATGCTCGGCCATTAGGGCCACGCCCTGGTGAGAAAAGCTACCAGCCAGCGTGTTGGCATGTGCCAATGGCATGCTCGGCCATTAGGGCCACGCCCTGGTGAGAAAAGCTACCAGCCAGCGTGTTGGCATGTGCCAATGGCATGCGTGGCAAATTTGGCCTAGGTTGCACGGTTTGCAAGCCCAGGTGCGGGCGCTACTTTGGCATGGCGCGGCTAGGGCCAAGGTAAGGGTGTTTGGCTTGGCGTGGCGTGACCAGCGTAGCTAGGGCCAAGGCAGAGTGTGTTTGGCATGGCGCGGCTAGCTTTGGCAAGGTGTGGCTGGCATGATTTGCCATTGGCACGGAGGTGCGGCTAGCATGGTTGGCATGCTTTGGCGCGTTTGGTGTGGCTGGCATGATTTGCCATTGGCACAGAGGTGCGGCTAACTTGGGCTAGGTGTGGCTGGCATGATTTGCCATTGGCACGGAGGTGCGGCTAGCATGGTTAGCATGCTTTGGCGCGTTTGGTGTGGCTGGCATGATTTGCCATTAGCACGGAGGTGCGGCTAGCATGGTTGGCATGCTTTGGCGCGTTTGGTGTGGCTGGCATGATTTGCCATTGGCACAGAGGTGCGGCTAGCTTGGGCTAGGTGTGGCTGGCATGATTTGCCATTGGCACGGAGGTGCGGCTAGCATGGTTGGCATGCTTTGGCGTGTTTGGTGTGGCTGGCATGATTTGCCATTGGCACGGAGGTGCGGCTAGCATGGTTGGCATGCTTTGGCGCGTTTGGTGTGGCTGGCATGATTTTCCATTGGCACAAAGGTGCGGCTAGCTTGGGCTAGGTGTGGCTGGCATGATTTGTCATTGGCACGGAGGTGCGGCTAGCATGGTTGGCATGCTTTGGCGCGTTTGGTGTGACTAGCATAGCTAGGGACAAGGCAGAGTGCGTTTGGCATGGCACGGCTAGCTTTGGCTAGGTGTGGCTGGCATGATTTGCCATTGGCACGGAGGGGAATTAGGGTTTTGTTCGTTGTAACCCTAATTTGAAAAAATACCCCCTATTAATTACTGACTACATGCATTAAATGTTCTAATAAATGTGTCATCGATGACATTAGGTTATTTGGGGTTTTACGATTTTACCCTTTGTTTAAATTCCACCATCAACACCTTGATATTAGCAATTGTCCATCCTATGGCCGTCTTGTACTTCCTTAGCACCCTTAGAAGTTTTTGCTTCTGTAAATCACTAAGCTCGTTAGAAACAATCACAGGTAAATCTTCCTTGTCACCTAAGTACAAGTACTTTAGGTGATTGGGAAGAGGTTTCAATTCTAACTTTGGAGATTTAACAATTGAAGGTACAAGCTTTTCATCAATGCATGGTAAAGAAATAAAAGATATATTATGAGTTTCCGGGCATCCTTGTAGTGAATTAAGATCACCAAGGGCTTCCTTGACTTCATTACCACACTCTACACCATTATCCATGGATGTAGTTAAAACGGTTTCCAAAGCATCTTCACCATTCAACTCAAACACTTGTTGTGCCAATGTATCCATAACATCAATGGAGAAACAAGAGTGGACATCACTAGGATATCTCATCGTCTCGAAAATGTTGAAACGTATTATTTCTCTATCAAACTCCATAGTTAGCGTTCCCTTGTCCACATCAATAATGGTTTTCGCCGTTTTCATGAAGGGACGCCAAAGTAGCAATGGAAGAGACGAGTCCGGTGACCCTTCATTCATTTCTAACACGCAAAAGTCAGCTGGAAAAACTAATTGATTAACCTGCACAAGAACATCGTCAACAATACCCATTGGGTAGATATTAGAGCGATCGTCTAATTGCAATACAATTCCAGCCTTTTTAAGAGGACCAAGATCAAGTGAGTTATACATAGATGCATGCATAACATTTACGGATGCATCTAAATCCAACATTGCTTTGTCAAATGTAGTGTTACCAATTGTGACTGGAATGTCAAAGCTACCGGGATCCTTGCATTTCAGTGGGAGTTTGTGTTGTAAGATTGCTGAAGCATTCTCCCCCACACTTAGCACTTCATTACCTTTGAGCCTTTGCTTATTGGTACACAAGTCCTTCAACACCTTTGCATACTGATATGTGTCGTAAAACACCTAATTTTATATCTTGTATTTATGCTTTCTTTGCGAGTTTTCTTGTAAATTATGTATCTTATGTTTACTTTTGAGTTTATCAGGTGCAATGGAGTCATTATGAGCAAAAGAAATAGAAATCAATCACTTTGAGTAAGGAGTGGAATTTGGTCATTTCACAGGTGAGCGATAATCGGAGCCCAGTCATAGATAAGGGACAACCCGTTGAAGTCTGGTGAAATTTGCTAAAAGCACCCATGGGTGTTAATAGCCGTCTCACACTAATAGACCGAGTTAGGTCGAACTCATCTATTTTCAGACAACACATTTATATTCCTCTCTTCAGCTGCAGATGAATCTCCAAACCTGTAATGGAGATTGAGAGAAATCGACAAAGGAATTAGGAGCTGAGATGTTTGAATTTGTGAAATATGGAAGAGTTGTGTTGTTTCTGGTCGAATGAAGTCATAGAACGATGAGTTAAACTCTATTCGAGTTTGGGTAGCTGTTGTTGTGATTTGAGAGATGATGATAGTTTGAGGTTTTATTTGAGTTCGAGAAATTGCAGATTCAGAGAGGAATCGAGAGATACCTCCTAAGATTGAGAAGTGAGGCTGAATTGAGATGAGAAAGAAGTAATAGCTGCACTTTTGAGTTAGGGTTTTGAATCTGGTAACCGCCGTAACAAGATTGAGAGGATGGTGTTGATATTCATGGGTTCTGGTGATGAAATTGCAAGGAGACGAGATGATGTTTGCTGCCATGGGAATCGTGGCTGTGAGAGATGGTTTGGATCTAATTCAAAGGCAAAAGAGATATTGAGAAGACCCTGTTGTTGTTGATGAAGAACAAGATTCAGAGATTGGGTTTTGAGCAGAATTACAGAATGAGATGTGGAGATTACATGGAAGATGAAGGTGGTACTGTTGTGAAGATGTGTTTCTGAAATTGAAGTTGAGTTGAAACTTGGAGAATCTGAAGCTGAGCAAAGGGCTTGTGGTTTGTAAACTGCTCAATTAGATGAATGCTAGGATTCTGATGATGCTATTCATTGCAGGTGATGGGTTTGAATTGAGTTGTCTGTGACAGTTTCAGAGAGGGGAATGAGTTGAACTGACAAGGGTTGCTACTGCTAGAATGAGAGAAGATTGTGGTGGTGACTCTGAGTTACAACTGAAGCTCAATGGGTTTTGTTAGATTTGTTTTGAATCTCAGTTCAGAAAGAACAAGAAGGATTAATACAATTGCAGGGAAGTATGAGTTACAAAATGGCCTGAGCACATTTGAGCTATGGGGAGCCGAATTGCGGGTGACTTCAGTGTTGGCTTGGGTCCAGTGAGCACAATGGGTGTCTTTGGTGACAATGAAGAAATGGCACTGGAGTGCACTTTGGTTTGTTTGCAGTGGTGGAACTGAGGGTGAGATGAAGGCCGAGCTGGTGCTGTTGGATATGGAGCTGGTGGTTATGAGCTGCAATGAAGTGAAGTAGTTGAAGCTTAAATGTGCCAGGGAGAAGCAGTAGAAGTGGAGTTGGTCATGAGGTGAGAAAGCTGCTAATGGTTAAAATATTGAAGAACATGAAAGCTAGATGATATTGCAATTGCAGAGATGGAACTGGTGTGGAGTAAGATTGCAGGTGGTAATTCTGTTTTGCAATTGGTGTTGTTGTTGTGCTCAAGATTGAAATTGCAGGCAAGGCTCTGTCAAGAGGATGGATTTGGTGGTGACTGTGATGCTGCAATTTGAATGTGGTTCCTATGAAGAAGAGCAAATTGAGATGACTTGAATTTGCATGGATCGAGAACCGGAAAAGATGGGAAGGAATGCCAGGATTTTTTGTTGGGTGTATAGCCACAATGGCTGGAATTGAAGTTGTGTTGCGCCATCTTGGTGCAACACAGCTCTAGCCTGTGTAATGGCCTGGCAACTCAGCCCATTCAGAGAAGTTGACAGCTGACTCTGGTGCTGACTCAGGTCTGATTAGACCTAGCTGACATTACCGAGTTGATTCATTGGCTCGGTGTGACTCAACTGATTTCCCGAGTTGAATCGTTTGACTCGTTGACCGGTGACCGGGCGGACTTTTCCGGTCACCTGAACCGTTTTTCGGTCACTTCTCCGGCCGATTTCCGGCCACAATACCAGTTTTCCGGCGACCGTTTTTGGGCAGAGTTTTTACATGGGTTTTTCTCACACATGGGCTTGGTGGACTTCTTTCTTTTGGACCTTTGAAGATTAGACCTAATTTTGGAAACAAGAGAGCTATTTAAAGGAAAGACTTCTACAACTTTGGGACAACACATATTTTTCTTGGAACTTCTCATGAGCCGGTTTTGTTTACGCTTCTAGGGTTTGATTTTGTTCATCTTCTTCTTTTCAATTAATATTTTTATGATGAACTCCATAGCTATTGTAGTTGCAGGATTTCCTACACTACACCCCTCATTAGATTCAACACAATTAATCCATTTGAAGATGAATAACAATATATTTTATTGATTATTTTCTTGAAACGTTTACAAAGAAAGATAGAACAGAGCTAAAGAAATTACAATCACTCTTAACTTTCTCTCTCCTAATGACTTTCTTAAGAATCCAAAAAGAACTCTCTTCCAACAGATTTACTCAACCCTTTATATAGGGTATTACATAGTGGATGACAACTAATCTGTCCTTTATTTTCGGGAATGACTCGCGAAGTATCGCAAGTGTATAAGTGTTCGTCTTCGCGACACTCCTAAATCTCGCCAAATCTTCACACTTTTCTCATGTTCGTCGTCGTCATCCATTGCGTCATTTATATTATTTCCTGCGACACCTTCGCAATGCTGTTGTTTATTGATCTCGCAAAGTATTGATGTCGCGATATTCTGATCCTACATCTTGCCTCTTCTCATGTCTTTTCTGCGAAGGAGAAAATGTCATGAGAAACAATTGCTCATCTTTATCTCGCGATTGTTCACTTTTATCCGTTTTATTCATGTACGGAATTTATTACAGGTGTTTCTTCTTCCACTCTTTTCTTGACACGTCTCTTTCAACCACTTATTCTTGACCATTCACGTCCCATCTCGCATTAAATGCATTTGTTTTCTCGAGGATTCTCTTCTCTATAAATAGTTTTCTTACCCTTCTCTTTTTCTCTTTTATTTTCCCTCTGCAACTTTCCTTTAACTTTCTTCCTCCGCAATTTGCGCTTCTGCTGCTGTAATCCTCCCCTTCAATTCTCTCAATCTTCAATTCTCCATTCATTCCCATACTATATCAATGGCTTCACTTGGTCGTATATATAAACCCCTTTTTGAAGAAACTCAAAAGAAATTACAAGAGAAGGGTTTCACTTTATCAACCATTCCTGATCAAAAATCTTCGTCTATTCTTTCTGCAAAACTGTTTACTGATCATCAGTGTGATGATCAGAAAATCATAGTCTCGCTAGGTCAACTCCTCGCGGGCCTTCCCATTCCTTTATACAATCCCGAGATACCATTATTCTATAAAATTCTTGCTCATGAGAAATTCTCATGAGTTTGTTTATCAATTGAGCGGCGACTGCATCCGTCTGATGCTTGAATTTGCCAACCTTGGCGCTGGTAAAGGATCTTTATATCCTAATGATGTCAAGGATCCTAGATTCGCAAACTTAGAAATAGTCGCTGAGAAGTATACCGTGGAAAACTTTTTTGAAAATTATAAAGTAATAAACATGAGAAATGATAAATCTCGTTGGGGTGCTCGGTTGAAAAGAAAAGATAATATTTCCGATGACAAGCTACTTATGCAAGATATTGATTGGAACTCGGGCAACAATAGTACTCCTCGTCATTCCAAAGATGAGAAATGGTGGGTTGTTCCCTTATTTTTGAATGGACCCTATATCGCAGGTTCACACGTACTCCCTGCGGATCTCGCAGACTATCATCCTTGGGAATTTAAGTGGCACGAGAAGGCAAAAGAGGTATATTTCTTATTTCAGGTTTTGCTTTTGCGATATTCCCGATGACAAGCACTTACTGAACTTGCAAGGCTTATAGGTTGACAAACTGAGGAAGAGTTATGAAAGAAACCCAAAGGCGAGTACTCTGGCGATACTCCGATCGATCACGGATGAAGTAAGAAATACTTTCTTTTGTTATTTTTAACAATATTGTTGCCTCTGTTTCTTATCTTCATTCGTGTGCGAAGGTTATTGAAGAAACAGACATCCCCGAAGCTGCGAAGGTTAAGGGCAAGGATAAAATCACTCTTCGCAAGGACAAGTCTTCTGCTCCATTTTCTAAAAAACGGAAAACCCATCCCTCTTCTCGCTCTAGTTCTCAAACCAGCAAAAGCTCTGACGAGGATGAAAATGAGATTGGTACTTCCTCTGCGAGGGAGAATCACTCGACTACTTCTGCTATGGCGCAATTGTCTAGTGTCTTCTCCGATTCTATGCAAGGATTATGAGATGATCATTTAACTGCTACTTGCGAAGCTCTCGCTAAAATTTGCGATGCCCCGCTGTTAGAGGATAATGAATCTTTTCGCGGAATTTCCCGAACATTGACTTCCAGTCACTTAAATGCTCTCACTTCTTTGGTATATTCATATTCCTCTGCTTCTCTGTAATTTCGATTATAAGCTTTATCTTAACAATTTCTTTATTTTCCTTTATAATCTGGGAGAGCTTCCTTTGTTGTTGCCTCAGATCTCGAGAAAAGACGCGACAACCTTGAAAAGAAAAATCTCCAACTCAAAGAGAAGATCCGAGAACTAGAAACTGAAGTTGCGATGTCTCGCAAGAAAGATGAAAGAATTCAAAAGTTGGAAACTGAATCCACTTCTCAGAAGACTAAAATATCTACTCTTCAAAGCGCAAATCAGCAACTTTATGGTACAAAATTTTTGCTCTTCAAATCATCTTTACTTTGTCATCTACTATTCTTTGCCTGATTTATTATTTTCGCAGACATATATAATCTCTCTGAAGAAGCCATTCTTCTCCATTCATTTCCCGAGCCTATGGATAATGATGTTCTTCTCACCCATCTCAACGAATCTTTAAGTAATTCGTCAAACAAAGTTGATTCCTTTTCGTTAAATGAACTTCAAACCAAATATCGTCTCTTAGAGATTGAGCATAGATCTAGTTTAGGTTTAGCCAACCGATTTAAACAAATGTATCTTGATTCCCATAAGAAAACCAAAACTTTAAGGAAGAAAATTAGTGGCCTTATAGATGACAAAGATCGCATTGCTAATAAAGGTGCACATGCATTGGCAACATTTCAAAAATCTCTTCTCGAAGTACAAATTGAACGAGATGAATCTCTTCGTCAGAATGCTATACTTAATGAGCGAGAAGATAAAATTCGTTCGCTTCTTGTTATAAACAATGATGATGAATTCGCTTGGGCTGCGAAGGTTCTAGATAATGCCAGGAATAACTTAGGTGTTGATGTTAGTCTTCATGCTGAGCATACTGCCTTGGTTAAAGATATGATATCTGACAGAGAAGGTTGTTTATTATACCTTACTGCTTCTTATTTCAATAATATTGAGTTGAGTTGTTAATTCATTGTCATATGTTTTGCAGAATCCGAGAAGAGATTTCAAACAAGGATTGAAGAACTTGAGTCTGAAAAAGGGGAACTCGCAGAAGGCCTTTCTCTTCGCAATAACAAGTATTCTAAGTTGAAGAAACAGCTGCAAGCTACAGTGGCGAATTTCAACAATAATGTTGTTCGTTTTCGCAATCAAACTATTAAAACGGTTTGCAATGATCACCGCATTCCTCTTAGTTCATATCATTGTCTTCGCGATGATATTCCTGAAGATATGCCTTTCTCGGATGTCTCTGATAGTGAAGCTAGTGAAGAAGAAGAATCTGGCGAAAAGAATGATGGAATTGAAGAATCTGACCAAGAAGAAGAATCCTCAAAGAAATAACTTCTTTTTCTTCTTTCGCTTCTTGTAATACCTGTACATATACTCCTTTAATCTTCTTGGATTGCTAAATATGAATTCAATCTTTGTTTTCTTCACTTGCGCATATTAATCAAGCAATTCTCCTTTATAATTCAACTGACCAGCATTATGAATACATAAATCCATCATGTGGAAATGAATAACAAGATTTTATCCTATTCATTCCCATACTTGCCTCTGTTATTCATTTTCAAATGAGAGATTTGATCAATTATCTCCGAGTAATGAAATCTCTGACTTTGGCCTTTATTATTTGTAACTTGTGATGGAATATAATCGTTTTCGCAAGCTTATTTGCTTCCTCAATTTTATGTATGTCTATATCTTTAGTTATGTTGAAGTTTATCATTGCGACAAGATCGCAGGATGTCTTCACAAATGAAGAAATCCATTGATCTTGCCTTATCATTCTTGTGTGGTCTTATTTTGCCTTCCTAATTAAAGGTCTTATTTCACCACCCCTCGTTGCGACAAAATCGCAGGACGTCTTTACATTTTCATGTAATGACCCATTGACCTTGTCTTATAATTTGTTAAGCATTTTTGCCTCTGTAGGATATTTTATCTGCGACAATATGACAGGCTTAAATACTCTTGCGAGTTTAAAATCCCATGACATTGCCGTCTTCGCGACGAAATCGCAGGACGTTTTTGCATTTTCATGCAAAAACCCATTGAACTCGCCTTATCCTTGCGTCAGTATTATTGCCTCTACAGGATCATCGCACAAATATGACAAGCCTAAATTTCCTTGTGAAAATAAAGCCTCATGACATTTGCGTCTTTTGACACTTATCAGCTCCCTAATGGAGGGTGCCGCCCTTATCTTCTCCCTGGTTTCCCCTTCAAGGAGGCGTACATCGGCCATACAAGACTAGCTCCTCCCATCCGGTCTTAACAACAACCAGTTGTTTTCGCAGCCTCTTATCCCTTATACGTATATGGCTTATGGTTACGAGACTGCACCCTAAGTGGAGTTTTCTTCGGGCCGAGTGCAGCATATACCAAGACTTGCCAAGAATGGCCGAGACACTTCAAATGTCCCAGGCACTCTTGGCTCAACCGTGTACCCCGGCGCCTTGAGCATACACTGACTCCTTGGAAGAGACCCTCGGGCGTCCAACCAGGGTATAACCTTATATATATAGTTGGAAATCCAAGGTATCTCTCCCGGATAGGCTTTCATGTGCCCCCAATCTCCATGACTCAGGTTCCAGGAGCGGTGTAACCTTTTCACTGAGCCATGTCAAGAGATACCCCCTTATATGACGCACTTTAGGTCTTACATTTGCCTCTTGCGAAATATCATTCGCGAACTAGGGTGTACGCCATAAAGGTTCGTCCCATTCACTCACTCTTTCATTTTTGTTAATTCATTCAATCATTCATTTTGTTTGCGAAGCTATCGCACAATCTTACATTGTTTAATCATTTTTGTTTTTCAATTCTTCAATCAAATTGTCATACATTCTTGATGGCGAGATCCTCGCATATGTCTTCTTCAATTATTTTTTCTTCCTCTTACCCTCAACATGCTTTTGTTATTGCTTTTTTACGATTATTCATTTCTTACACTTTTTGCTCCTAATGCTCTCTGCCTCTTTTAGAAAATGACTCAGCTTTCCTTGGTCAATCATTCTGAGGATGATTCTTTTTATGTTTCTGAGTCATTTGTCAAGTGTCCATGAAAGCGGTGGTAAGAACAGAACTCGTGACTTCTATCACTTGGTGGTGGCTCATTCCCCATGTTCCATGGCGCAGGTATGTTTTCCATCAAGAGTATAGCTTCCCATATTTTTTCAACGCTAGAATTTAATGGTGGCATTTTGATTTCTTCCCATACTACTCTGTGACGTCGCTGACCTCCATGATAATTCTGCCTTTGACTTCCATAAGTTTCTTGCGGATGATCAAGTCTTTGAATTTTATTATTGCCGCCACGGTTGTAGTAATTCCTTTCTCTCTCAAATTCTTCTTGATCACGGCTTCTCATGGCTACTATCTTCGGCTGTCCATCATCTGTTACCCTTTCTTGTTGACCTTGCGAAGTACTCGCCACCGTGTTTATCAGTTTTGGTAATAAACTTGCATTCGCAGCATTTGAACTTGTATTCGCAATTGGATATGATTCCATCTCATTTTGCCTTTCCTCTAAAGCAATATACTCCTCTTGAAGTTCTCGCAGCTCCGTCATCGTGATTGTATTCTTGACTCTAAAAATTTGAATATATAGCACATTGGTTGCGAACATAGCGTTTATAAATGATAAAATGAGATATCTTTCATCCACTCTTCCAGCCATCTCGCTACACATCGTCTTCCATCTCACAGTTAGGTGTCTTAAACTTTCGCCAACTCTTTGTTTCAGCCCAAATACATCTTCAATTCCTGGTCGCGAGGAGTTGTTACTTATGTATGCCCCTAAGAATATAGCTTGTAAATGGTTGAATGACGTGATGGTGTTTCTTGGTAAACCCTCAAACCATTTGGTGCTTCTCTGTTAAACTTGATGCGAAATATTTGCACAATATAGCGTCATGATTTTCCCATTGTAACATACATCTCACATACGCCTTGATGTGTTGTATTGCGCAAGTTGTTCCATCAAAAATCTTTGGTTAATGCGGGTAAATTGCATTTTGGGGGTATTCCACCTAACTGCACCTCTAGCGTAAAGGGAGTTTTCGCAGCTTCTTCGATGGCCTCATCCAATTGTCTTCTTCCTCCTCCTCTTCTATTATTCAACATTCCTCTCATCTCTGCCAACTCTCTTAAGATTTGTTCATTTACATCAGGGTTCGAATTTATTGGTCTTTTTAGTTCCGTTTCTCTCCTTCTGCGTTCATGTCTATCTTGATTTTCTTGTTCAGCATTTTCTTCTCTTCTTTCTCTGCGATTTTCTCCTCCATCTCGTTCTCGAATTCGCACACCATTATATCCATCGTTTTCTCTTCTTGGTTGTCTATCAGCTCTCCTTTGTATTCTTTTATACTCTTCATTGATATTTCCATTGTTGCGATTTTGCTCGCGCCTTCTTTCTCGATTGTCATGATTATTCTGCCGGATTGCTTCCTCCAATTCTCGTTCTTCCATTTCTACTCTTAATCTTTCCCTTTCGCGAGCTAGACGCGCTTGTTCAATATAATGCTTTTCGATGTCATCTTCAATCTCCTTTTGTTTCCTCTGTGTTTCTCTTCCATGCAATATTCTTCTTCCTTCTTCCTGATTTTCTTCATCAATTGGATTATTCTGCTGCCTATTTCCTTGATTTCTATTATTTTGGTCACCCTGTAAAATCTCTGGACGCGGAATACACACCACTTCCCTTCTTTCGCAGTATCCTTCACCGAGATTTAGATCTCTTTCTAAATTTTCTTCATTAACATTTTCTACAGGTAACATTCTCCCTCTATCATCTCTAACCGATCCTGGTCTTGACCTGGTATTACTTCTCGACCTCCTATTCTGCAACCTCATATTCTCCATTCTTAACTCATGGTTTTGCCTTGTTAAATTTGCGCGTTCTTCCGCTTCTAATCGTCTTTCTTCATGTATTGTTTGTCTCAACGTTTCTAATGCTACGATTTCTTCATTTCTATGAGCTGTTTCTCCCATTTCTTCTCGATTTCTCTCCTCTTGTCCATTATTTATCAATTGTTGCACTTCTTCTCTTTCTTCCACAGAATCTGATCTCCATGTATGCACGCTCACCCTATCATAATCTATTACTCTATTCGGTGCTGGTTGAATTGGTGGTTGAATTTGACCTTCTTCTCTATCTCTTGCGTTTATTCTTGATGGTTCACCTACTTCATTTCTCCTTTCTCCAGCTAATCTCCCGCTTCTCCTCACAATTGCTGGTTGTTCTGATGCATTCCTTCTTCTAGCCATTTCTCAATTTTAGTAAATTGTTTGAAAATTATTCAAAATTTCTTTCTCGTTACTCCTGATTCTTTCAATTCACAAGGTTGATCTTCTACTCAGTCCCTGTTTCTAGCGCATATGTAGTTGCAGGATTTCCTACACTACACCCCTCATTAGATTCAACACAATTAATCCATTTGAAGATGAATAACAATAGATTTTATTGATTATTTTCTTGAAATGTTTACAAAGAAAGATAGAACAGAGCTAAAGAAATTACAATCACTCTTAACTTTCTCTCTCCTAATGACTTGCTTAAGAATCCAAAAAGAACTCTCTTCCAACAGATTTACTCAACCCTTTATATAGGGTATTACATAGTGGATGACAGCTAATCTGTCCTTTATTTTCGGGAATGACTCGCGAAGTATCGCAAGTGTATAAGTGTTCGTCTTCGCGACACTCCTAAATCTCGCCAAATCTTCACACTTTTCTCCTGTTCTGGCTGTCGTCATCCATTGCGTCATTTATATTATTTCCCTGCGACACCTTCGCAATGCTGTTGTTTATTGATCTCGCAAAGTATTGATGTCGCGATATTCTGATCCTACAGCTATGAGTAGCTAAACAAATATTATTGGTTATGGGATAAAGTTGATTTCTCAACATGTTATATGATTCAATGAATTAGTTTTGTCTCAATATTTTATTGTTTGTGATTTACAATTAATAGTGTTATATGATTTGATAGTTTGTTTGGTTGAGTCCGGAATCAATCCGATTTACATTCATCTCTAGAGCTATATTAGGGTTTTCAATACGAAAAAGTTGTTTATCCCTGATTCTAAGTAGCATAATTGTGGGTGGTGCTTGTAGTGATATATCCTACTAGTCACAAGTGAATCATAACTTTTGTTAAAACGATTAGTGCTCTTACACATTCGTTTGCATTGATTAGTCTTATTCCATAGAACTTATTGCTTTTAGGGAGTTAAATCTAATTGTGCTTTTACACTTTAGGTTGCTTTCTAGGAAGAATTCACATATGCATCTTTTAATGTGGTTGTGATGAAAACAGGGAATTAGCGGGATATACTTGCGATCAAGGTATCTTAGGACTATTAGTAGATGAGAGATTAAAATACCAATTCTAATCATAGATGAAAATACATGTTTGTGAATGATACTATCCCGTGACTAATATCTTCTCCTTATTGATTATTCCAATTATTTGTTTTGCTTTATTTTATTTTTACTTTAGTATTTCGCTAAAACAACAAACATCCCTCCTTGGTTACCTTAGAAACTGAAAATCGCATAACAACAATTGCCTCTCTGTGGAAACGAACTCTTCCTTACCTTGTACTAGAGTTAAACTTCATATAGGTTAGCTTGAAAGTATTAGGATATGAGACATTACAAGTATTGCGAATACTTGAAGATGTGAAGAAGCAAGGAGCTACAACGACAACAATCATCCTTCCACTTGAGGTTAGTGATATTTGAATTGAACTGTTTCATTCCCTAACGTATCTTTCAAGTCGTGCATATTGAAAACATAAGCTCATGAAGCATATTTGAACTCTAGATAGACATAGTATTAAGGAATACAGTACGAGGTTTATTGCTTAACCATTAAACTTTGTAGATAAGACATCGCCATAATCATTTGAATGCTATTGTGATTATTTATGGTATGAGGTGAGGATTTCATCCTAGGAACAATGTTTACATGTGTTCTAAGGAAGTAAGTTCATAAACTTGTTTGTGAACCGAAAAGGAAATTGCCAGGTGTTATTGGTTTTGTTATTCATTTCATATCTTATGAACAACCAATATGTGTGATAAAGTATAACCGCTCACAACTTGTTGTGTTCTTGGTAGAACTGTTCACAAAGGCCTGACTTATGTATTGGTATAACTTTTATTAGTAAAACCGATCTTAAGTAATCACCTGTGGTATGATCGGATTTTGTATGTCTAACCTTGTAAGGGAAAGGGAACCGATTCTTGTAAGGGAAAGGGAACCGATCCTAGTAAGGGGTGCAATACATCAAAGGGAACCGATCCTTGTATGGGGTGCAGCAAGGTTTATAGCAGAAAGGGGAACCGATCCTATTGGCATGTGCAACACATATAAGTTAGATACCATATATATGTGAGGAACCGATCCTAGTACCTAGTCAACCGAACTTTTGGGAAGCTAGTGTGACTATGCACAATACTCACATGGAGGTAGAACCGAAACTTGTTTTGGTAGAACCGTAAACCCATGATTGTGATTGGATGTTGGTTTGATCAATCACATAGTTCTTGAAAGTCAGATGAACCAATTCTAAACTTGTTTGGAAGTGTGGCAAATCGGTTTCAAGGTTGTAAGTGTGAAAGAGAACTTACAAAGTTAAGATGTCGACAAACTTTGAACACGTCTTTGTGAATGTTTATTTCTATAATTGTTCAAAGATATTCCTTAACGGCTAAGGGAAGAGAATCCCAGGATCGAAACATAAGTAAGTTAAGAATCTTTTAATTAAGGTTATTAATTTCATTTTGTAGGGAAATTACAGAATTAGTAATGTGCATTTACTAATTAGATTTTCCGAGAGATTTCGATCGTTATTTTTGGACAGAGCATTTCCAAGAATTATGAAAACCGAATCTGTGCTTTTATAAATATATTGAGAATATTTTCGGTTTTGTAAATTCCTTGGTGTCCAAACTTCCTTGTCTATAAATACACGAAGTTTGTCTTTCTAGCAAACTAATCCTTCGTAACAACAGATTTACTCTTTTGTTGTTGTTACTGGTGTAGCCGCCTATTCGGAGAGGAGAGTAACCTAATTAGGCGAAATCTCTTACGGCCGCTCAATTTAAACTCTTCTTTGGGATTGAGAAGCTCTAGCGCGACCCGTTGGTGGGAAACTAGATAATTTCGGTTTATCTTTGTTTTTCGATTGATTTGATTGACTAACGGTGGTTGAAATCTGATTGCACCTAGTTTATTTATTCTTGAGAATCTTTTCTTCTGATATAAGATTCACTCAAACTAGTTCAGAGTTTCGACAGGGATCTTTAGACTAGGGGTGCACATCGGGCCGGGCAGGCCAGCCCAACCCCGATTATACACAGGCCGGGCCGGACGGGCTTGTAGTCCTTACTACCCATTAAGTTTAACAGGCCAGGCCGGGCCGGGCAATAACAAAAATTTAATGCCCATGGCCCGTCCATACCCGTGAAACAATACAGGCCAGGCCAGGTCGGGCCGGGCAGGCCTCGAGCCCAAGAGATAATTCAAAATTTTAAGTATATATGCTTGTTTTTTTTTTGGCTTGATGAATGATGATATATCTGTAACTCGTTCAAATGATAGTTCAAGCAATTCATATTCATTACTGTGAAATGTAATTCAAAATTTTCTCTAACCCCAATAAATTGTCCACATATGAAATTTAAGTTCTTGAGAAATCTATCACACTAGTAGAAAACTTTATTCGAGGCTATTGGCAGTTAGGCAGGCCGAGTAACTAAACAAAGCTACCGGGCAAGGCTAACATCTTTGGACTCCAATATTTGAACAAAAACCCCTGGTCCGCCCACTTATAATTATCGGGCAAAGCAGGGCTAGCCCATGACAGTCGGTCGGGCGCCCATCGGCTCCTTCGGACCGGGCGGTACATGGGCAGGCCATGAGCTTAGGGCATTCTGTACACCCCTACTTTAGACTGTTGTTAGTTCTAAAGACGATCTTGTGGTAATCCATTGTTAACAGACTCCTTTCTGTGCGTGATTGATCACAAGAGATTCAAGTGATTGTGTGAAGGTTTTTATTGAAGATTTAAGAAAATTTGAAGACAAAGAAGACATTGAAGATCTGACTTGGGTTTTATAATCTTTGGTGTGCACAATACTTGTTTCGGGAAAAAGAGGATCCAATTAATAATCAGTTTATCCTTGTGGTAGATTGGATTGATTAATTGAGTAGATCGGCATCAATATGTTTCCTTGTGATTAAAGGTATTGATTGGCTTAATCTTAAACGATTACCTTTGGGTGATTGAACATAAGATAGATCTAAGGACCCGACAAAGGAGTTTATGTTAATATAAACATAAGAGCCTTTGTCCGACTCATATCACTTGGTTGAATAGAGTTGATACCAAACAGATTTGTGTTGTTCCTTTACTGTTTGGAATACGAACCAAAGGAATTGTTCCAAGTACGTGACTTATTCACAAGTCGGAGGCGTGGGAATACAAACGGAACTAAGATAGGGTTAGTTACTTGGTCTCAACTATACGAAGTTAGGTGTAATTTTGTGTAGCGGCTTAATCCTGAGAGTATTCAATTCGGACAAGGTCCGGGTTTTTCCCCGCATTTGCGCGTTTCCTCGTTAACAAAATCTTGCTGTGTCATTTACTTTTATTTTCCGCATTATAATTGTTTTATTATAATTAAAGTAAATCACACAAACGTTAATTCCTATTTACTTGATAAGCAATCCTATTGTGTTTGGTTAAGTCCGAACCTTTGTATAAAGTAAACATACTTCGTTGTTGTATTGTCCCGATCTCGTATCCATAGATGATCACACGAAGTGTGAACCGATTAGTTGTATTGTCTCGAGCTCGGTCCATAGACAATCACTTTCGGAGAAAGGACTTATAGGTAGGAAAAGTTTTAGCTTGAGGTATATTTGGGTACCCTCGCCTTTTCAATTGGTATCGAGAAGCAGAAAACACGAAAAGATCTAACAATCTGTGTTTGGTGCGATCCAACCTATAAGAAATGAATCTAATGTTCGATTCAATTAACGTCTCAATATTTTGGAAGATCTTTCACAAGACTCGATGAATACTCGCTGATCTGTCAAGATCTTAGACAAATAGATTGAACCTAATCTCTTCTTTGATGAAATAAGAAATATCATTAGTGATAAAAAACTGGAAAATACTTTGGATGGTTTCAAGAATCCTCTAAACTATTTAATTTCAGCATCTAGATGTTGTAAACAGACTAAGAAGAAATCGTCCAGGAATTTCTTTCAAGAAGGATGGAGTCATTTATGTCAGAAAATTTATTTTACAAAACTTCCGATTAATCATGTTATGAGTTTTCATAAGAACTTAACAATCCTTCCTAAACACAGTGAACGATGTGTCCTGGGAGCCTTTGCGTTAAAAACAACTTCACCATTCTAGTGGTTTCTCGATAGTGGTTGTAGTAGACATATAACATGTGATCTCTCCTGGTTCACAAGGACAGAAGACTATAATGGAGGGTCTGTAACATTCGGAGATGGAAGCAGCTGTCTTATTAGCAAAAAAGGTACAATCAAACTCCCTGGTATTCCTGAAATTCATGATGTTGTTTATGTTAAAGGTATGAAGGCTAACCTTCTGTCTGTAAGTCAAATTTGTGATAAAGGTAACAAAGTTATCTTCAATATGAAAGGTTGTGATATTGAAGACATGTCCGGGAAAATAATTTTTCAAGGACGTAGAAGCATGAATAATTGTTATCTTCTTGATATACAGCCCAATCTATATTGTAACTTGACTAAGGTTGAGTCAACTCATTTGTGGCATGAACGGTTTGGTCATATCAACTACCGTATGCTAAGAAAGCTCATTAATCGTGAACTTGTCAAAGGTGTTCCAAAAATTAACACTAAAGTAGAAGGTGTTTGTGGTGCATGCCAAAAGGGTAAGCAAGGAAAAATTCCACACAAATCTTCTCGAGATATAGCCACTCGGGCTCCTCTCGATCTTATTCATATGGATCTGTTTGGTCCAATTCAACAAGCTTCTGTTGGAGGTAATAAGTATGCCTTAGCAATGGTAGATGACTATACTCGGTTCACATGGGTTGCTTTTCTAAAGAACAAGAATGACACTCTTGAGGAATTCAAGATTATTGTGAACAGGATAAAAATGAACAAGGTCGCAAACTTAAAAAAATAAGAAGCGATCGTGGTACACAATTCAAAGATACGAAAGTATATGAATACTGTAATGAACTTGGGATTATCCAAAAATTCTCTGCTCCCATTACAACTCAATCGAATGGTGTAGCTGAGAGGAATAGAAATATTCAAGAAATGGCAAGAGTAATGCTTCACAACAAAACCTACCACTAAATTTAGGGGGAAGCCGTGTTTTACCGACTTGTTATCTAATAAATAGAGTTTACTTAATATCCAAAACTCTAAATACTCCATATGAACTATGGTATGGAAGAAAACCTAATGAAAGCTATTTAAGGGTTTTCGGAAGCAAATGCTATATTCTCAAAGATAGAGAACATAGAGGAAAATTTGATTCCAAAAGTGATGAAGGAATTTTTCTTGGCTACGCTTCGATAGCCGTGCCTTAGGGTGTACAACATCGGGACCAAAGTCATGATGGAATCAATTAATATTGTTATCGATGACATTAGTGACTTTAGTCAAGACAAACCACCGCAATGCAGAGCTTCCTCCATCTCAAACTGTTGTTAAAGAAAAACAGACTGTAGAAGAACCTTATGTGGTTCCTCTAATTAGTGACATTGATAATAAAGATGAAAATGAAAGTATTGTTGAACAACCTAATGCTACTGGATATATTGTTCAAAAACCTGCTAAGTGGGTACATCAAAGACACTCTACTGAAGATATTATTGGAGATGCCAATGCAAGGGTTATGACTCGAAGAGAACTTCAGAATGTCTGCCACTATTCATGCTTTCTATCTTTAATAGAACCAAAGAATATTGAGGAAGCACTCAGTAAACCTTCTTGGGTTAACTCTATGCATGAGGAACTCAATCAGTTTAAAAGGCAAGAAGTATGGGAACTTGTTCCAAAACCAAATAGAGTCAACATTGTTGGAACAAAGTGGATCTACAAAAACAAATCAGATGAATTCGGAACCATTGTCAGAAACAAAGCCAGACTTGTTGCTCAAGGATATTCTCAAATTGAAGGTATTGATTTTGATGAAACCTTTTCTCCTGTTGCTCGTTTAGAATCTATTAGACTTTTACTTGCTTATGCTTGATATCTTAAGATAAAATTATTCCAAATGGATATCAAGTCTGCATTTTTAAATGGAGATTTAAAAGAAGAAGTTTTCGTAGCTCAGCCAAGAGGGTTTGAAGACCCATCATTCCCAGATCATGTCTTTAAACTTAAAAAGGCCTTGTATGGTATAAAACAAACTCCTCGAGCTTGGTATGACAAATTGACATCCTTCATACTTCAAAAGGGATTCTCTAGAGGTGGTGTTGGTAAAATCTTTTTACCAAGTGGAGTGGTAACCATGTCCTTATAGCACAAATATATGTAGACGATATCATATATGGATCCACCTCAAAAACTCTAACGGATGAATTCCTAAATCTTATGAGTGGAGAATTCGAAATGAGTAATGTCGGAGAACTGTCATATTTTCTTTGTTTGCAAATACAGCAACAAAAAGACAATATTCTTCTTTCTCAAGAAAAATATGCAAGGAATCTTGTTGATAAATTTGAACTAAACCAGTCAACTCCATTGGCAACTCAAATACCAACTACTGGAAAACTTCAATCCAATCCAGGAGAAAAATATGTTGATCAGAAACTATATAGATCCATGATCGGAAGCTTGCTGTACTTAACTTCAACAAGGCCAGACATTGCTTTCAGTGTAGGATGATGTGCTAGATTTCAAGCGGACCCTAAAGAGTCACATCTTAAAGCTGTAAAACGTATCATAAGATATGTTAGTTGTACTGTGGATTATGGTCTATCATACTCAATGGATACAAACAATAGTCTTGTTGCCTACTCGGATCTTGATTAGGCGGGGTGTGTAGAAGATCGAAAATCACCTCGTGGTGGTTGCTTCTACGTTGGTCAAAATCTTGTTGCTTGGCACGAGATCAACCTGTGAAGCAAAGAATATATTCTTCTTTGGTACATCTTTGTACCCAACTATTATGGATGAAATAGATGCTCGTTGACTATGGAATAAATATTCCAACTATGAACATCCTGTGTGATAACTCAAGTGCTATTCGCTTGACTGAGAATCCGGTTGAACATTCTCGTACTAAACACATATACATTATATATCACTTTATTAGAGAATTTTATGAGAATGGTGTTATCAAATTAGAGTACGTTCTATCTGTGCGTCAACTAGCTGATATTCTTACTAAACCCTTAGATAGAGCAACGTTTGAAAATCTAAGGAAATCCATTGGAATTATCAAGGTACATTAGTACCGTGTGTGAAACCTCATGGTTGGGTGACTTTTTGATTTAGCAGGATTAAGTTCTAGCCCTTGTAGGTAGGCTTTATCAAAGGATTATGAGGGGTTCTAATAGAAACAATATGTGAAAAAGTCACAATATGTTGAATCGTTTTTGGTTTAGCATAAAAGAATATGTGTTTCGACGGTTTTCAACTTTTGCTTGCAATTGTTAAAACCGGTTTTCAAACTTTCTCTGGTAAAGGTTGAGGTGTGTTGTTATTCTTTTGTTCACGCATAAGGATGACAACGTGGTGATATTTCAATATCAATTCTCCCTGGACGAAGATGCAATCATATTGGAGAAGTGGATGCGAAATTTGAGGTAACAATCTTGTTAGTTAATTGTTTTCCTGTTTAAGAAAAGCCTGAGTTTATATTATATATATATTTGTTGCTTTTGCTTAACAAAATTTTGGTTCAATTGATATTTATTCCATGATGTGTGTGTGGATGTGTGTTTCAATTGGTTCCGGTTAAGAAAAACTATTGTTATCTTGCTTTATTGTATGGTATCAATCGTTTAGGCTTACAAAATTACGGTGCAATTGCGGTGCTTATAATATCTATGTTGTTTCAATTGCTTCCGGTTGAGGTGAATAATTATGCAAGTTTATTTATTTTGGTTTGTATGAATTATTTATGGCTTAACGAAATAATATGTGTACGGGATGAGTTATTTAGTCCAATTCGATTCCGGATAAGAAACTAAGTTAATTCTGATCTTAGTTAGACTTATCAAAGTGAGGTTTCGGTTATTCAAGTCTAATCGAATGCCTAAACAAGAAATGCTAGTTAACTAACCTAGTACTTGTCTTGTTTAAAATTGAAAGGTCTAAGTTTATGGATAATTAGAACCTGATGAAAAAAATGGAGTTTATCTTTATTTTGGTCTTATCGAATTAAGCGGTTGTTTTTGAACACTCGGTTTAGCAAAGGGACTAATATGCTTAGTTGTTTTTGGTTTGCTAAACTAAATTGGAAAAATTGTTTCGGACAATTGTTTCCTTGATAACATATCAAAATATATAAGACTACTTGTAGTTTCGGTTTTGATATTGGTTATCAGAACATGATGTGTGGAACCCTCGTGCCTAACTCTACAGGTTTGCAAGTCTATTCTGAGATTTGTAAGATTCTTTTCGTGTTGTCCTTTATTTTTTTCGTTTCTTTGTCATTTTTGTGACAAAAGGGGGAGAAATATATGGAGTAAACAGGTGATGCTGGCATTGATATTTATATTGATTGGCATCGCTAGGGAAAAGAACATTGGTACCTGAATGTTTTTATCTAACGAAAGAGTGAAAGCACTGACTAAGGGGGAGTAACATTACATATGATTGGTATAACAAAGATGTGCGGATTGAATATCTACCTATCTTCCTTAGGGGGAGTAATAGCTTTGTTATTATAATGTCAACAACAACATTTTCAAGGATTGAATGTAAGCAGTTTCATTGTGCTGTTGAATCGGGAATCAAGCAGATTGTAATGAATTATTGTAATTTGTTTATCCATATGATGTAAGAGTTTTGTCACTAAAATTGACAAAGGGGGAGATTGTTAGAGCATGGCTCGGTTGAACCCACCAAGCGTTGGTATGTCAAGTTTGGTTGTCATATTTTAGTGAATCAAAACTCATGTTAAGAGTCGCTTGATTATGTACTAGAGTTAAACTTCGTATAGGTTAGCTTGAAAGTATTAGGATATGAGACATTACAAGTATTGCGAAGACTTGAAGATGTGAAGAAGCAAGGAGCTACAACGACAACAATCATCCTTCCACTTGAGGTTAGTGATATTTGACTTGAAATGTTTCATTCCCTAACGTATCTTTCAAGTCGTGCATATTGAAAACATAACTGCGAAACATATTTGAACTCTAGATAGACATAGTATTAAGGAATACAATACGAGGTTTATTGCTTAACCATTAAACTTTGTAGATAAGACATCGCCATAATCATTTGAATGCTATTGTGATTATGTATGGGTATGAGGTGAGGATTTCATCCTATGGAACAATGTTTACATGTGTTCTAAGGAAGTAAGTTCATAAACTTGTTTGTGAACCGAAAAGGAAATTGCCAGGTGTTATTGGTTTTGTTATTCATTGCATATCTTATGAACAACCAATATGTGTGATAAAGTATAACCGCTCACAACTTGTTGTGTTCTTGGTAGAACTGTTCACAAAGGCACGACTTATGTATTGGTATAACTTTTATTAGTAAAACCGATCTTAAGTAATCACCTGTGGTATGATCGGATTTTGTATGTCTAACCTTGTAAGGGAAAGGGAACCGATCCTAGTAAGGGAAAGGGAACCGATCCTAGTAAGGGGTGCAGTACATCAAAGGGAACCGATCCTTGTATGGGGTGCAACAAGGTTTATAACAGAAAGGGGAGACGATCCTATGGACATGTGAAACACATATAAGTTAGATACCATATATGTGAGGAACCGATCCTAGTACCTAGTCAACTGAACTTTTGGGAAGCTAGTGTGACTATGCACAATACTCACATGGAGGTAGAACCGAAACTTGTTTTGGTAGAACCGTAAACCCATGATTGTGATTGAATGTTGGTTTGATCAATCACATAGTTCTTGAAAGTCAGATGAACCAATTCTAAACTTGTTTGGAAGTGTGGCAAATCGGTTTCAAGGTTGTAAGTGTGAAAGAGAACTTACAAAGTTAAGATGTCGACAAACTTTGAACACGTGTTGTGAATGTTTATTTCTATAATTGTTCAAAGATATTCCTTAACGGCTAAGGGAAGAGAATCCCAGGATCGAAACATAAGTAAGTTAAGAATCTTTTAATTAAGGTTATTAATTTCATTTTGTAGGGAAATTACAGAATTAGTAATGTGCATTTACTAATTATATTTTCCGAGAGATTTCGATCGTTATTTTTGGACAGAGCATTTCCAAGAATTATGAAAACCGAATCTGTGCTTTTATAAATATATTGAGAATATTTTCGGTTTTGGAAATTCCTTGGTGTCCAAACTTCCTTGTCTATAAATACACGAAGTTTGCCTTTCTAGCAAACTAATCCTTCGTAACAACAGATTTACTCTTTTGTTGTTGTTCTTGGTGTAGCCGCCTATTCGGAGAGGAGAGTAACCTAATTAGGCGAAATCTCTTACGGCCGCTCAATTTAAAGTCTTCTTTGGGATTGAGAAGCTCTAGCGCGACCCGTTGGTGGGAAACTAGATAATTGCGGTTTATCTTTGTTTTTCGATTGATTTGATTGACTAACGGTGGTTGAAATCTGATTGCACCTAGTTTATTTATTCTTGAGAATCTTCTCTTCTGATATAAGATTCACTCAAACTAGTTCAGAGTTTCGACAGGGATCTTTAGACTAGGGGTGCACATCGGGCCGGGCAGGCCAGCCCAACCCCGATTATACACAGGCCGGGACGGACGGGCTTGTAGTCCTTACTACCCATTAAGTTTAACAGGCCAGGCCGGGCCGGGCAATAACAAAAATTTAATGCCCATGGCCCGTCCATACCCGTGAAACAATACAGGCCAGGCCAGGTCGGGCCGGGCAGGCCTCGGGCCCAAGAGATAATTCAAAATTTTAAAGTATATATGTTTGTTTTTTTGGCTTGATGAATGATGATATATCTGTAACTCGTTCAAATGATAGTTCAAGCAATTCATATTCATTACTGTGAAATGTAATTCAGAATTTTCTCTAACCCCAATAAATTGTCCACATATGAAATTTAAGTTCTTGAGAAATCTATCACACTAGTAGAAAACTTTATTCGAGGCTATTGGCAGTTAGGCAGGCCGAGTAACTAAACAGGCTACCAGGCTGGACTCCAATATTTGAACAAAAACCCTGGTCCGCCCACTTATAATTATCGGGCAGGCCGGGCTAGCCCATGACAGGCTGTCGGGCGCCCATCGGCTCCTTCGGACCCGGGCGGTACATGGCAGGCCGCAGGCTTCCGGGCATTCTGTACACCCCTACTTTAGACTGTTGTTAGTTCTAAAGACGATCTTGTGGTAATACATTGTTAACAGACTCCGTTATGTGCGTGATTGATCACAAGAGATTCAAGTGATTGTGTGAAGGTTTTTATTGAAGATTTAAGAAAATTTGAAGACAAAGAAGATACTGAAGATCTGACTTGGGTTTTATAATCTTTGGTGTGCACAATACTTGTTTCGGGAAAAAGAGGATCCAATTAATAATCAGTTTATCCTTGTGGTAGATTGGATTGATTAATTGAGTAGATCGGCATCAATATGTTTCCTTGTGATTAAAGGTATTGATTGGCTTAATCTTAAACGATTACCTTTGGGTGATTGAACATAAGATAGATCTAAGGACCCGACAAAGGAGTTTATGTTAAGATAAACATAAGAGCCTTTGTCCGACTCATATCACTTGGTTGAATAGAGTTGATACCAAACAGATTTGTTGTTCCTTTACTGTTTGGAATACGAACCAAAGGAATTGTTCCAAGTACGTGACTTATTCACAAGTCGGAGGCGTGGGAATACAAACGGAACTAATGAACTATAGGGTTAGTTACTTGGTCTCAACTATACGAAGTTAGGTGTAATTTTGTGTAGCGGCTTAATCCTGAGAGTATTCAATTCTGGACAAGGTCCCGGTTTTTTCGCATTTGCGGTTTCCTCGTTAACAAAATCTTCTTTGTGTCATTTACTTTTATTTTCCGCATTATAATTGTTTTATTATAATTAAAGTAAATCACACAAACGTTAATTCCTATTTACTTGATAAGCAATCCTATTGTGTTTGGTTAAGTCCGAACCTTTGTATAAAGTAAACATACTTCGTTGTTGTATTGTCCCGATCTCGTATCCATAGATGATGACACGAAGTGTGAACCGATTAGTTGTATTGTCTCGACTCAGTCCATAGACAATCACTTTCGGAGAAAGGACTTATAGGTAGGAAAAGTTTTAGCTTGAGGTATATTTGGGTACCCTCGCCTTTTCAATTGGTATCAGAGCAGGCAAACACGAAAAGATCTAACAATCTGTGTTTGGTGCGATCCAACCTATAAGAAATGAATCTAATGTTCGATTCAATTAACGTCTCAATATTTTCAGAAGATCTTTCACAAGACTCTGATGAATACTCTGCTGATCCTGTCAAGATCTTAGACAAATAGATTGAACCGAATCTGTCTCTTGCTGATGAAATAAGAAATATCATTAGTGATAAAAAACTGGAAAATACTTTGGATGGTTTCAAGAATCCTCTAAACTGTTTAATTTCAACATCTAGATGTTGTAAACAGACTAAGAAGAAATCGTCCAGGAATTTCTTTCAAGAAGGATGGAGTCATTTATGTCAGAAAATTTATTTTACAAAACTTCCGATTAATCATGTTATGAGTTTTCATAAGAACTTAACAATCCTTCCTAAACCTGGTGAACGATGTCTGGGAGCCTTTGCGTTAAAAACAACTTCACCATTCTAGTGGTTTCTCGATAGTGGTTGTAGTAGACATATGACATGTGATCTCTCCTGGTTCACAAGGACAGAAGACTATAATGGAGGGTGCAGTAACATTCGGAGATGGAAGCAAATTGTCTTATTAGCAAAAAGGTACAATCAAACTCCCCTGGTATTCTGAAATTCATGATGTTGTTTATGTTAAAGGTATGAAGGCTAACCTTACATCTGTAAGTCAAATTTGTGATAAAGGTAACAAAGTTATCTTCAATATGAAAGGTTGTGATATTGAAGACATGTCCGGGAAAATAATTTTTCAAGGACGTAGAAGCATGAATAATTGTTATCTTCTTGATATACAGCCCAATCTATATTGTAACTTGACTAAGGTTGAGTCAACTCATTTGTGGCATGAACGGTTTGGTCATATCAACTACCGTACGCTAAGAAAGCTCATTAATCGTGAACTTGTCAAAGGTTTTCCAAGTACGTGACTTATTCACAAGTCGGAGGCGTGGGAATACAGACGGAACTAAGTGAACTATAGGGTTAGTTACTTGGTCTCAACTATACAAAGTTAGGTGTAATTTTGTGTAGCGGCTTAATCATGAGAGTATTCAATTCTGGACAAGGTCCCGGGTTTTTTATGCATTTGCGGTTTCCTCGTTAACAAAATCTTGCTGTGTCATGTACTTTTATTTTCCGCATTATAATTATTTTATTATAATTAAAGTAAATCACACAAACGTTAATTCCTATTTACTTGATAAACAATCCTATTGTGTTTGGTTAAGTCCGAACCTTTGTATCAAGTAAACATACTTCGTTGTTGTATTGTCCCGATCTCGTATCCATAGACGATCACACGAAGTGTGAACCGATTAGTTGTATTATCTCGACTCAGTCCATAGATAATCACTTTCGGAGAAAGGAATTATAGGTAGGAAAAGTTTTAGCTTGAGGTATATTTGGGTACCCTCGCCTTTTCACTTATGTCTTCAAATTTTTCCTTCAATATTCTCAACTTCTTAAATTCCTGATCCCAATCTCAGTACCAAGATCATCACTGGGTTTCAGCTCTTTGGCAGCGCGTCTGGAGTCTAATTTTGCCTCGTCTTCATCCCAGCCCTGCGTATTTTTACCAAGATTTTAAAGAACCTTTCAATGCATCATCTCAACATAGCCTTCTTTGGCGCATTTCCATATCACTTTGATCCACAAAGTTTTTTTTTAACACCATCAAGATGTAGTGCATCCGTTATAAGATAACATCTCTTTGCAAAGGCGGATACAACCACTATATCATATTCCTTCTGTGCATACAACATCGCATGACATAAAACAAATGCTTGTATTTTGACCACCACCTTATTACAATACCAAGCAATAAACTTTTGGTGTTTCATAAGTCTAATGGCATTCTTATGATCCTGAAAAAATAAATGGCATCATGTATATTAACACTTATAAAAAAATGAGTCGAAAATATAACTAAGGTTCGGGTTAATACCTTGTCGCAAATATTTTGGATCCCATGAATGTTTATATCCAAGCAACACTTTTCCTCAATCACTTGGCTCACCTGATATTTTCAACCCTAAGAGAATGTAAACACAACCGATTATGGGAAACATGTGACCATTTAGAAGGAGCCTTCTTCCTATCTTTAGGTGGAGCAACATATTTTTCTTCTTCATTGTTGTCTTCTATTTAGGCCTTAACATCCTCCTCACAAAATTCTCTTTGCATCTATGGCAAATATTCTTCATGGATTACAATCCAAGGTGTATATCGCGTAAAGTGGTGGGAGTTTTATAATGTGACATTATTTTCTTACCACTTTGTTTTGCCCCTAAGAAAAAAACAATACATATCGGGAAAAAATATTTGTAGCCCACTTTTATATTTTTCGATATTATAAACCCACCGTTTAGATATTTTATATGTAAAACCCAAAATTAATTTTAGGTTTTTTTTTTTTTCCTTTTTGAAGCATGAGATTTTATTAAACTACTAAAGGGCTATTACAAGATTGTATATGATACCCGAAGGATCAAATACAGTTGGAAAGATGAGCCAAGAAAGTACAGTAACATGGTATTGAGGCGAAATGCAAGAAGCATTCTCTGGATCCGAAATACAGCGGTGGTAGTTGAAATTGGCGAGGATGAGGTTTTCAAGGCTCCGCAGGGCTTCGACGAATGCTTTCCACAAGAAAAGCTGTATTTTTTGTAGATATGGTTGTATCCATAAGAACTTGGGTGGTGGTGATGTGGTTCATTGCAATTGATCCGAGATGCTGGTTAGCCCTTTGTCTCCAGATGATGCGGAGTACTGCTCAATCGATTTCTGCCTTCCTTCTTGATTAACGGCTTTGTTCATTACTTCAAACTGCATCTTTAGTACTACTACTACTACTACTACTACTACTACTACTACTACTACTACTACTACTACTACTCCTACTCATCCTGCTGCTACTACTGCTCCTACTGCTACTACTGCTACTACTACTCCTCCTGCTCCTCCTGCTGCTCCTGCTGCTGCTGCTGCTCCTGCTGCTGCTCCTGCTCCTGCTCCTGCTACTACTACTACTACTACTACGCTCCCTCCTCCTCTCTGCTTCCTATGCTGCTCTGCTGCTGCTGCTCCTGCTACTCCTGCTGCTACTCCTGCTGCTGCTGCTACTGCTGCTCCTGCTGCTGCTGCTCCTCCTACTCCTACTACTACTACTACTCCTACTACTACTACTACTACTACTACTACTACTACTACTACTACTACTACTACTACTACTACTACTACTACTACTACTACTACTACTACTACTACTACTACTACTACTCCTACTCGCATCTACTACTCCTACTATCGCTATCGCTATCACTACTATCACTATCGCTACCACTACTACTACTACTACTACTACTACTACTACTACTACTACTACTACTACTACTACTCCCATCTGCTCATCGCTATCAAGTATTGCTACTACTCCTATCTGCTATCAAGTATCGCTATCATCACATCATATCAAGTATCAAGTGCTCAAGTATCAAGCTACTACTACTACTACTACTACTACTACTACTACTCCTACTGCTACTGCTACTGCTACTGCTACTACTACTCCTACTACTACTACTACTGCTCCTACTCCTGCTCCTGCCCGCTCCCCCTCCTCCCTCCCGCTGCTGCTGCCTGCCGCCGCCGCTGCCTCCTGCTTTGCTCCTCTCCCCTCCTCCTCTCCTCCTCCAACTCCTCCCGCCGCCTGCTGCTCTCGCTCTCGCTCTCGCGCTCCTGCTCTTTGCTGCTGCCGCTCATTGCTCTCGCTACTATCGCTCTACTGCTCTCGCTCCTCCTCCTCCTACTCCTGCTCCTGCTACTGCTACTACTACTGCTACTACTACTACTACTACTACTACTGCTACTACTACTACTGCTACTACTACTACTACTACTACTACTGATCGGTTGTCAGCCGAGCAAAAATAATTTCACTTTCTCACTCTACTAAATATAAATGAAGTACGTGGTAAGAAAGAGTTCGTTCCCACAGAAAGGCTTTTGTTGTTATAAAATTTCAGTTTCTTGGTAACCAAGGGGGGAATTTTTGTTTTAGCAAAACAATAAAAGTAATTGAAAGCAATAAAATAATTTGAATAATCAATAAGGAGAAGATATTGGTCACGGGATAGTATCATTCACAAACATGTATTTTCATCAATGACTAGAATTGGTATTTTAATCTCTCATTTACTAAAAGTCCTAGGATACCTTGATCGCAAGTATATCCCGCTAATTCCCTGATTTCATCACAACCACATTAAAAGATGCATATGTGAATTCTTCCTAGAAAGCCACCTAAAGAGTAAAAGCACAATTAAGTTTAACTCCCTAAAAGCACTAAGTTCTATGGAATAATACTAATCAAGGCAATCAAACGTGTAAAAGCACTAATTCGATTTAACCAAGGTTATGATTCATTTGTGACTAGTAGGATATATCACTACAAGCACTACCCACAATTATGCTACTTAGAATCAGGGATAAACAACTTTTTCGTATTGAAAACCCTAATATAGATTTAGAAATGAATGCAAATCGGATTGATTCCGGACTCAACCAAACAAACAATCAAATCATATAACAATATAAACCATGAATCATAAACAATAAATTACTGAGACAAAACTATTGCATTGAATCAAATATCATGTTGAGAAATCAACTTTATCCCATAACCAATAATATGTGTTTAGCTACTCATAGCTTTTGAGTTCATCATAATCATAATCAATAATAAAATGAAGAAGATGAAAAACAAATGAAAGCAAACCCTAGTCGCCGCTCTCCAAAACTCCAAGTAGAATATACGTGATCCCAAGTTGTAGAAAACTTCCTTTTTTTTAGCTCTTTTCTCTTTACAAAACTAGGTCAATCCTCCAAAAGCCCACGTCCAATGTGGTCCACCAAGTCCATATGTGAATATACCCATGTAGAAAATATACCCCAAAAGTGGCCGCCGGAAAACTGGTAAAATGGACGGAACTGACCGGAGAAATGACCGGAAAAGAGTTCAGGTGACCGGCAAAGTCCACCCGGTTACCGGTCAAACATAACGGTCAGCTGTTAAAACCGACGGTCAAGTTAACGGACACTAACGGCGTTATTGAGTCAGAGGGTTTGAGTCGAACGGTCACCGAGTCACCTTGGCCTAGGCCATTTGCAGGCCATCTTGCCAGGCCAACCCACTGTTGCACAGTCACTGTGCTTCATCATCATTGCTGCACTTCCTCCTCTACAAGTCATTGCCTCAACTTGCAACACATTCATTCCCAGAATCCACACAGTCATGCCAATATTTCTTCCATCTTTGGCTCCTTGCAAACTGCAACTCAACAACATTCATTGTTGCCTTACCAGCTTACACCTGCAATGCTCAAGTCCACAACACAGACAACCACCAACTTCTTAACTTGAGCTGCCATACAGACAACATCAATACCAGCTCTAATTCTTCTCCCTGCACCCATTCATTCATTTCTACCAACTGCAATACCATCTCAGGCCAACCTGCTTCATTCCAGCTCCATCTACATTCATTCTCTAGCACCAACTGCGGCTTCATATACTCTTTCAAAGTAACAAATCTGTCACCACTGCAATTCAGTAACTCCACCTGCAATTTTATATCACATCCATTCTGCAATACAGTCCCAACTCCAACCTGTAACACCAATGTCTTTGTAGCTACAACTGCAATCCATAACCACCACTAACACCAATGCTGCAACTGCAACATGCCTCTTTAATTGCATTGCTTCAGTACCTCCTCCTCCTCAGCTTGAATCACCAGCAACCAAGACCCAGTTCCTCCACCTACATGCCAACTGCAAGATCCAACGACAACCATATATGTTTCCTTGATTCTCTCCTCAACAAGCAAGTCCACCAGCCCCACTCATTACAGCTCAAGTTAACTCACTGTCTTCAGTTCATCTCATTCTCTGCCTTCAACATAACTCCAACAGCACTTGAGCTTAACCAGCAACAACTTCTATCTCAGGCCAAAACAACATCTCAGCTTCAATTTCGCAGCTCGAGCCATAATTTCCCTGCATTATAACCCATTCTAACATTCATTAGCTGCAACTCCATTACCCCCATCTAAGACTCCATCTTCCAGTGTATATGTGACAACACATCAATCAGTCCATTGCATCCATTCGATTCACTGCCTGCTCCAATCTCAGCAGCAACAAATCTGCAATGCCCTGCTGCTCAGTTCCTTCCATCACCAACATCAACTCAAGACAAAACCTCAAGCTCAGAACCCATTAGCTTTTCACATGAGTTCATCCACAAGACCCATCCAATCTCAGACTCTAACATGTGAATGAAGAGCCAAACACAGATCAAGTTCAACCAATAATTCCACCACAATCTTCTCAATTTCAGTTCGTCTGTTCTACTCTCGATCTGAACCATATCCATCTCTTAGCCATGTTGACACACAACCAACACCATTTCTTGCTTTCTTGCAGTCGACTGATTTCTGGGGTTAACTCAATCCCTAACTTCAAATCTTTCTTTATTCTCAAATCACTAGCAGCATCATCTCTTCAATCACTTCAAGTACAATACTAACCATCCGCCAACACCAGTCTTTCATCCTGGTACTCAACAAATGAAACCCATCTTCTAATCCCAGCAGCTCAACCTTCCCTGGCCAGCACAAGAATTTCTGTAACCTCAATCGACAACAGCAACTGATCTCAGCAAACACGTACCTTGAATCTCAACATAAGTCCTCATCGTCAATTCCATCTTCATCTTCCTCCCAATATCAGTAAATCTGAACCAAACCCAACTTTAAATCATCACCAATTCTTCCATTGAGTATCATCTCAAATTTCTTGGCTTAACAGAACCCTAACTTTCTCTTCATTTTCAGCTTCATATCATACCCAATCTTCTAATTCATCTCTTGAGCTTCAAACTCCTTACAGATTCAAACCCTAGATTCAAACTCCTTACAGATTCAAACTCCTTACAGATTCAAACCATCATAGCAGATTCAGTTTCTTCACTGTTTTAACAAATTAACACAAACCATCGTTGATTCTACTCCATGGCAACAACATCAGACATTGAAACTCAAGTTTTAGACAAACCCTACTTCCATTTCTTTCCACAGGCAATATCATCTTCTTTCAGTAGAATCGCTCGACACAGCAATGGAGCCGCCATCGGTTTCAGAGAGGAGAAGAAATAAAAGTTAATGATTTCTTCTGAATTTTAGGTATTGTGTAAGAATAGGAATTGATATTGGCACCCGACACATTAAGGGGCTACTGAAGTGATATTTGGCTTATCAGTTCCAGATAACTGACAGCCTATTCTTTCTTGCTTAGCGTCGGTTTCTCAAAACTGACAGTTCGTTCATCACCTCTTTCTTGCACAACCTAGCCGACTCCAAATATATTTCGCCCGCCATTTAATCTTTATGCTCTTTTCGCTCCAAATGGATGATTTCTCCTTCTTTTTCTCCCAAGGACTCCATTGCACCTAATAACTCAAAACTAAACATAAGAGATGCAATTTACAAGGATAGTAGCAAAGAAAGCGTAAATACTAGATATAAAATTAGGTGTTTTACAACACCTATCAAATTTCCCCACACTTAGACTTTGCTAGTCCTCGAGCAAATCAAACAAAACTTATTCTAAAGGATACATACAACTCTATCTCGTAAGGGTTTACTAGAGATATACCCACAAAACCTACTTTTCCAACTTACTAGTTCTCCGAAAGGATAACATCCAACGCGCTAAGAAGACATAGAGATTATGCACACTAGTAATAAGAAGTTAGACACATAAATGAACACAATATCATCCTTAAAAGTTGAGAGAGAAATAACCATCCCTTATCGAAAGAAATTCGGTTTCGGAGTGATCGAAAGTCTCGACTCTGCCTCGCAAGAAAGGGTTTTATGAAATTGCTCTCAATAATAAATAGCTTTTTATGGGTCACACATGTGTCCAGGTAGGAATGAAGAGAGAATCCCGCGACACGTTGAATAGTAGGAAGGTAAAACCCTCCGAATTGTTTTGAAAACCCACATCTTTTATTCATTTAGAAAACCCTTTTTTTTCTGACGATCTCTAAGAAAGGAAATCAACCACTTAACGAAGGTGGGAATATGCTTACTTACCTCTTTATCCGTTCGACGTGCAGTTAGCACCACTCTCACAGCATCCATAGAAATGTCTTCGGCAATCTTCAATCCTTGTCTTCATCCTCGTCTTCGGTCTTCAACTGTTGATGATAACTCTTGAACCTCGTAGAATCTTGACAATGTAACTTTTTCCTCTAATTCCTTGTTGCTTGAAACTTCATTATTGATATTTCTTCTTCCATTGGCTTTATTGAAAGAATATAAAACTTAAAATGAACTAAACAAACAAAAATATGATACAATGGATTTTTCTTGTTTTTTTTTTTTTTTTTTTTTTTTTTTTTTTAATTGAGACAAGAAAAATAAAACAAATACCAAATGAAAACAAAACAAAACAAAATAATAAAGCTAATAATGAACCTAACAAAATTTTCTCTTGTCTTTTTTTTTTCTTTATGAGACAAGAGAAATAAACACAAACTGAAAATAAAAATAAAAATGCAAGTACAAAGGCCATGGTGTAAGTACTTTACCGCTTAATTCTTCACAACTTGTATGTCTCGATATCATAAACTTCTTGAACTCTCATCTTGCTAATCTTCGCTCTTGTACAAAAGTCTTCAACTTGTAAAAAAATTATGCTCCTTGTCTTGTTGCTATACTTGAATCTGAAATCTGCTCATTTCTGTACCGTTGCTTGTAAACCTTGAACGTCTTCAACTTTCCTTCGAATTTGTGATGCTCCTCTTGTTGATGATGATGGTGTTTCTATGGACCTGTTGGTGTAGAGAGCGATAAAGTGGATGGTGCTAACTGCGAACAAGATTACAAGTGGTACGTAAGTTAGCAATTCGATGTCACCATCATGATTGATAAAATAACACTCAAGAGATCAAAATAGTGCTTCTATTGGTGGGAGGTTGGCTAGCTCACCATTCTACCCGGAGTTTACGTACGGTGACACACACTCTAAAAGCACATATTTAGATAGGTACAAATAATTGAAGGTCGGTGCCTCTCATGATGTAACATAGGTAGTCTCCACTATAGGGGATCACAACTCTAATACCGAATTCAGTTTGCACCTCATTTGCCACTGGCATGGTTAAATCCAACTTTAACTCTCATACAAGTAAGAAACCTAATCACGTTCTCTGTCATCTCTAAGTTCAGTCACTCTTATGAGAATCTCGATGTAATCTTAGCGACATGTATACTATGTGACTCTAAACTAACTACAAGTTGGAGTTTTTTATTCACTAATTTACACAAAAGTTGAAAATTCTGAAAAACTTACAATGCAAATGCTTAACCACTCCCACACACTTAAACTTTACATTGTCCTCAATGTAAATTGAGTCATCCAAAGTAAGTCAAGGTGGGAAATCCTACATGATAATGTGACAAGAAATCAGAAAAAATAAAAACAAGACAAGAAAAACTAAAAACAAGACAAGAAATAAATACAAGACAAGAACAAGAAATAAATACAAGACAAGAAATACTCATCCTTTGGGTTGCCTCCCATTTAGCGTTTGGTTTAAAGTCGTCAACCCGACTATTTCCTTGCTTTCTATGACTCCTCCAGAGGGAGTACTTCCACAAAGTTAACTCCTTCCACCACTTCGGAAGTGAAATTCTCATAATATGGTTTTAACCGGTGCCCATTAACTTTAAGTTCTTTTCCTGTAGCTATGCTACGAATTTCCACTGCACCATGAGAAAACACATTAGTAACAATAAAAGGTCCGATCCATCGTGACCTTAATTTACCCGGAAATAAATGCAAGCGAGAGTTAAACAAAAGCACTTTTTTCCCAATGCAAAATTGTTTCCTAGAAATCATGTTATCATGAAATGCTTTCGTCTTTTCCTTATAAATGCGTGAGCTTTCAAATGCATCATTGCGAAGCTCCTCTAGCTCTTGGAGTTGTAACTTCCTTTGCTTTCCAGCCCCATCCATCTCCATATTGCATTGCTTAATATCCCAAAATGCCTTATGCTCAATTTCTACGAGTAAGTGACAAGGTTTACCATAAACAATCCTAAAAGGATACATCCCAATAGGTGTCTTGTATGCGGTTCTATAAGCCCACAAAGCATCATTAAGTCGCATGCTCCAGTCTTTCCTTGTTGGGTTCATCGTCTTCTCTAGAATGGATTTCACCTCTCGGTTAGACACCTCGGCTTGTCCATTTTTTGGGGGATGATAAGGTGTTACAATCTTGTGCGACACATTGTACTTCTTCAACAAGCTTTGTAAGATCCTGTTTTTGAAGTGAGAACCCCCATCGCTAATTATGGCTTCCAAACCTTGCAAAAATATTAGCTTGCATAAAATCTGAAACAACTTTAGAATCATTAGTTGGGGCGGCCTTAGCTTCCACCCATTTTGAGACATAATCAACCGCAAGTAAGATATACAGGGGGTTAGTCGTGGGAGAGTTTGAGAGATTTTAATGTATTTAAATCCCTAGGGATTTAGAGGGAGTGTATGAGAGTCTAGACAATTTGGGGGAGTTTAACCCTAACTCCCCAGAAATCTCTTGTTTTTTGGGAGATTTGATCCCAGCACAAAAACATCATGAAACTCCCTAAAACTCCCCCAAACTCCCCCAAATTGTAAACTCCCTATAACTCTAGTGTTTTATGACTAACAGGGAGTTTAAGAGATTCTAATCAAATCTCTCACCATTAACAGGGGAGTTTAAGGGATTTTGAGGTAGTTTTAGAAACTCCCTAAAAATCTCTCACCACTAACAGAGATTTTAAAAGATTTTGACAAACTCCCCCACGACTAACAGGGGATTTGCCAACTCTATTGAAATACATTGAAATCTCCCAGGACTAACACCTAGATAAAAATTCCCATGGGAGTTGACAAAAGGACCCATAAAATCAATACCCCATACATCAAAAACTTCAATAAATTGAATAAAAGTTCGTGGCATTTGATTTCGGACACCTAGATTGCCTGTTCTTTGGCACCTATCACAAGTTGTAAAAAATATATACGCATCCTTGAACGAATCTATCACAAGTTGGCCAATAAAAACCACTTTCAAGTACCTTGTGAGCGAATCTATTACTCCCAAAATGTCCTCCGCAAGCATAAGAGTGACAAAAAGACAAGATAGAATTAAATTCAGATTCGGGAACGCACCTTCTTATTACTTGGTCACTACAATGTTTCCACAAGTATGGATCATCCCATATGTATTGGTTCCCCAACTTCTTAAGTTTGTCCCTCTCAGCACGAGACAAGTTCTTTGGGATTTGTTTAGATACCAAGTAATTGACAATATCGGCATACCATGGTTCTCCAAAGGCAATTGAGAATAGTTGCTCATCCGGGAAACTTTCATGCAATGGGATAGCTTCCTTGTCCACAGCAAGATGGCTCAAGTGATCCGCAACGGTATTCTCAATTCCTTTCTTGTACTTGATTTCAATATCAAACTCTTGCAAGAGTAAAACCCATCGTATGAGCCTCGGTTTCGCTTCTTTCTTCATTAGCAAGTACCTAAGTGCTGCATGATCAGAAAAGACAACAACTTTTGTACCAATTAGATAAGAGCGAAACTTTTCCAAAGCAAAAACAATGGCTAACAACTCTTTTTCAGTGGTTGTGTAGTTTTGTTGGGCCTCATTTAACGTTCTAGAAGCATAATAAATAGCATGAGGTATCTTCCCCACACGTTGCCCAAGCACCGCACAAACCGCATAGTCACTTGCATCACACATAAGCTCAAAAGGCTTGCTCCAATCCGGTGGTTTAATGATAGGGGCTGAAATCAAAAGTTCTTTCAAACGATTGAATGCCGCCATACACTTTTCATCAAAGTTAAAAACCACATCTTTTTGCTATAAGTTGCAAAGTGGTGATGCTATCTTGGAAAAATCCTTGATAAATCTACGATAAAAACCTACATGACCAAGAAAAGAGCGTATCTCCCTTACCGTAGTGGGAGGGGTTAAAGCACGAATAAGGTCTATTTTAGATTTATCGACTTCCAAGCCTTTAGAAGATATTATATGGCCTAAAACTATGCCATGAGTTACCATGAAATGACACTTCTCCCAATTCATCACAAGGTTTGTTTCAACACATCGTTCAAGGATTAGAGACAAGTTGTTCAAGCAAAGGTCAAATGAATCACCAAAGACACTAAAATCATCCATGAACACTTCGATTATGTTTTCAACATATTCTGAAAAGATACTTACCATACACCTTTGAAAGGTAGCTGGAGCATTGCACAAGCCAAAAGGCATCCTTCTATAAGCAAAAGTACCGAAAGGACAAGTGAAAGTAGTTTTCTCTTGATCCTCCGGCGCTATCACAATATGATTATAACCTGAATAGCCATCAAGGAAGCAATAGTAAGAGTGTCCAGCTAAACATTCAAGCATTTGATCAATAAAAGGCAATAGAAAATGATCTTTCCTAGTGGTGGCATTCAATTTCCTGTAATCAATACAAACCCTTCAACCGGTTTGCACACAAGTTGGGACAAGTTCGTTCTTATCATTCTCCACAACTGTCACACCTGATTTCTTGGCACTACTTGTACCGGGCTCACCCACTTGCTATCGGATATGGGGTAGATAACACCCACTTCCAAAAGCTTTAGTATCTCCTTTTTCACAACTTCCATCATGGGAGGGTTCAAACGACGTTGCGCTTCCCTTGTAGGCTTTGCATCATCCTCTAAACGGATTTTGTGCATACAAACGGTAGGGCTTATACCCTTGATATCAGCAATTGTCCATCCTATGGCCGTCTTGTACTTCCTTAGCACCCTTAGAAGTTTTTGCTCCTGTAAATCACTAAGCTCGTTAGAAACAATCACAGTTTAATCTTCCTTGTTACCTAAGTACGAGTACTTTAGGTGATTGGGAAGAGGTTTCAATTCTAACTTTGGAGATTTAACAATTGAAGGTACAAGCTTTTCATCAATGCATGGTAAAGAAATAAAAGAGATATTATGAGTTTCCGGGCATCCTTGTAGTGAATTAAGATCACCAAGGGCTTCCTTGACTTCATTACCACACTCTACACCATTATCCATGGATGTAGTTAAAACAGTTTCCAAAGCATCTTCACCATTCAACTCAAACACTTGTTGTGCCAATGTATCCATAACATCAATGGATAAACAAGAGTGGACATCACTAGGATATCTCATCGTCTCGAAAATGTTGAAACGTATTATTTCTCTATCAAACTCCATTTTTAGCGTTCCCTTGTCCACATCAATAATGGTTTTCGCCGTTTTCATGAAGGGACGCCCAAGTAGCAATGGAAGAGACGAGTCCGGTGACCCTTCATTCATTTCTAACACGCAAAAGTCAGTTGGAAAAACTAATTGATTAACCTGCATAAGAACATCCTCAACAATACCCATTGGGTAGATATTAGAGCGATTGTCTAATTTCAATACAATTCCAGCCTTTTTAAGAGGACCCAGATCAAGTGAGTTATACATAGATGCATGCATAACATTTACGGATGCACCTAAATCCAACATTGCTTTGTCAAATGTAGTGTGACCAATTGTGACTGGAATGTCAAAGCTACCGGGATCCTTGCATTTCAGTGGGAGTTTGTGTTGTAAGATTGCTAAAGCATTCCCCCCCCACACTTAGCACTTCATTATCTTTGAGCCTTTGCTTATTGGTACACAAGTCCTTCAACACCTTTGCATACTGATAGGTGTCGTAAAACACCTAATTTTATATCTTGTATTTATGCTTTCTTTGCGAGTTTTCTTGTAAATTATGTATCTTATGTTTACTTTTGAGTTTATCAGGTGCAATGGAGTCATTATGAGCAAAAGAAAGAGAAATCAATCACTTTGAGCAAGGAGTGGAATTTGGTCATTTCACAGGCGAGCGATAATCGGAGCCCAGTCATAGATAAGGGACAACCCGTTGAAGTCTGGTGAAATTTGCTAAAAGCACCCATGGGTGTTAATAGCTGTCTCACGCTAATAGACCAAGTTAGGTCGAACTCATCTATTTTCAGACAACACATTTACATTCCTCTCTTCAGCTGCAGATGAATCTCCAAACCTGTAATGGAGATTGAGAGAAATCGACAAAGGAATTAGGAGCTGAGATGTTTGAATTTGTGAAATATGGAAGAGTTGTGTTGTTTCTGGTCGAATGAAGTCAGAGAACGATGAGTTAAACTCTATTCGAGTTTGGGTAGCTGTTGTTGTGATTTGAGAGATGATGATAGTTTGAGGTTTTATTTGAGTTCGAGAAATTGCAGATTCAGAGAGGAATCGAGAGATACTTCCTGAGATTGAGAAGTGAGGCTGAATTGAGATGAGAAAGAAGTAATAGCTGCACTTTTGAGTTAGGGTTTTGAATCTGGTAACCGGCGTAACAAGATTGAGAGGATGGTGTTGATATTCATGGGTTCTGGTGATGAAATTGCAAGGAGACGAGATGATGTTTGCTGCCATGGGAATCGTGGCTGTGAGAGATGGTTTGGATCGAATTCAAAGGCAAAAGAGAGATTGAGAAGACCATTTGTTGTTGTTGATGAAGAACAAGATTCGAGAGATTGGGTTTTGAGCAGAATTACAGAATGAGATGTGGAGATTACATGGAATGTGAAGGTGGTACTGTTGTGAAGATATGTTTCTGAAATTGAAGTTGAGTTGAAACTTGGAGAATCTGAAGCTGAGCAAAGGGCTTGTGGTTTGTAAACTGCTCAATTAGATGAATGCTAGGATTCTGATGCTGCTATTCATTGCAGGTGATGGGTTTGAATTGAGTTGTCTGTGACAGTTTCAGAGAGGGGAATGAGTTGAACTGACAAGGTTTGCTGCTGCTAGAATGAGAGAAGATTGTGGTGGTGACTCTGAGTTACAACTGAAGCTCAATGGGTTTTGTTAGATTTGTTTTGAATCTCAGTTCAGAAAGAACAAGAAGGATTGATACAATTGCAGGGAAGTATGAGTTACAAAATGGCCTGAGCACATTTGAGCTATAGGGAGCTGAATTGCAGGTGACTCAGGTGTTGGCTTGGGTCTGTGAGCACAATGGGTGTGCTGGTGACAATGAAAAAATGGCATCTGGAGTGCACTTTGGTTTGTTTGCAGTGGTGGAACTGAGGGTGAGATGAAGGCAGAACTGGTGCTGTTGGATATGGAGCTGGTGGTTATGAGCTGCAATGAAGTGAAGTAGTTGAAGCTTAAATGTGCCATGGAGAAGCAGTAGAAGTGGAGTTGGTCCTGAGGTGAGAAAGCTGCTAATGGTTAAAATATTGAAGAACAGGAAAGCTAGATGATATTGCAATTGCAGAGATGGAACTGGTGTGGAGTAAGATTGCAGGTGGTAATTCTGTTTTGCAATTGGAGTTGCTGTTGTGCTCAAGATTCAAATTGCAGGCAAGGCTCTGTCAAGAGGATGGATTTGGTGGTGACTTTGATGCTGCAATTTGAATGTGGTTCCTATGAAGAAGAGCAACTGATATGACTTGAATTTGCATGACTGAGAACTGGAAAAGATGGGAAGGAATGCCAGGATTTTTTGTTGGGTGTATAGCCACAATGGCCGGAATTGAAGTTGTGTTGCGCCATCTTGGTGCAACACAGCTCTAGCCTGTGTAATGGCCTGGCAACTCAGCCCATTCAGAGAAGTTGACAGCTGACTCTGGTGCTGACTCAGGTCTGATTAGACCTAGCTGACATTACCGAGTTGATTCATTGGCTCGGTGTGACTCAGCTGATTTCCCAAGTTGAATCGTTTGACTCGTTGACCGTTGACCGGGCGGACTTTGCCGGTCACATGAACCATTTTCCGGTCAGTTCTCCGGCCGATTTCCGACCACAATACCAGTTTTCCAGCGACCATTTTTGGGCAGAGTTTTTACATGGGTTTTTCTCACACATGGGCTTGGTGGACTTCTTTCTTTTGGACCTTTGAAGATTAGACCTAATTTTGGAAACAAGAGACCTATTTAAAGGAAAGACTTCTACAACTTTGGGACAACACATATTTTTCTTGGAACTTTGGAGAGCCGGTTTTGTTTACGCTTCTAGGGTTTGCTTTTGTTCATCTTCTTCTTTTCAATTAATATTTTTATGATGAACTCCATAGCTATGAGTATCTAAACAAATATTATTGGTTATGGGATAAAGTTGATTTCTCAACATGTTATATGATTCAATGAATTAGTTTTGTCTCAATATTTCATTGTTTGTGATTCACAATTAATAGTGTTATATGATTTGATAGTTTGTTTGGTTGAGTCCGGAATCAATCCGATTTACATTCATCTCTAGAGATATATTAGGGTTTTCAATACGAAAAAGTTGTTTATCCCTGATTCTAAGTAGCATAATTGTGGGTGGTGCTTGTAGTGATATATCCTACTAGTCACAAGTGAATCATAACTTTTGTTAAAACGATTAGTGCTCTTACACATTTGTTTGCATTGATTAGTCTTATTCCATAGAACTTATTGCTTTTAGGGAGTTAAATCTAATTGTGCTTTTACACTTTAGGTTGCTTTCTAGGAAGAATTCACATATGCATCTTTTAATGTGGTTGTGATGAAAACATGGAATTAGCGGGATATACTTGCGATCAAGGTATCTTAGGACTATTAGTAGATGAGAGATTAAAATACCAATTCTAATCATTGATGAAAATACATGTTTGTGAATGATACTATCCCGTGACCAATATCTTCTCCTTATTGATTATTCCAATTATTTGCTTTGCTTTATTTTATTTTTACTTTAGTATTTCGCTAAAACAACAAACATCCCCCCTTGGTTACCTTAGAAAACCGAAAATCGCATAACAACAATTGCCTCTCTGTGGAAACGAACTCTTCCTTACCTTGTACTTCATTCATATTTAGTGAGTAAGAAAGTGAAATTATTTTTGACGCTTACGACATCGATCAAATTTTGGCGCCGTTGCCGGGGAGGCATACGGCTTGTTATTAAGTTTTTAGTTTCTTTTTAGAATTTCTGCTTTTATCTTTGCTTTTTGGTTCTTGTCTTGTTTCTCACTTGTTTGCGAGAATTGTTTTCAGGTACCTAATCCCTGGCTTCTAAAGATTGGAACTACCCAAGGTGCGGGATAGCTACTCGAAGAGGCACAATACTCCAACCAAGTCAAGACACAACAGAAAATCAAGAGTTAGAAGTGGAAAACAGTTACAAATAGAAGGAGAACAAGAGGTTCCATTCGTAGAAGAACCACAAGTTTAAGAAGAAGAAACAATGGGTGATGCAAATCGTTCACTCAAGGAGTTAGCTTCTCATAGGCTTGATACACAACAGGGGTGTATCCAAACGAACTCTACTTTTGAGATAAAGCCGGGGTTGCTTAGAGAATTACCAAAATTCCATGGCATGGTGAATGAAGACCCAAACAAACATCTTATGGACTTCCACACCATTGTCACGGCTATGCTTCCAGCGGATGTTGAGGCGGATGGTGCAATGTTAAAAGTTTTCCATTTCTCTTTGATGGATAGTGCTAAGGATTGGTTGTACTATTTACCTCCCGGAAGTGTCACAACATGGAATGAGCTGAAGAAACTCTTTTTAGAGAGATATTTTCCTGCATCAAAGGCTACTCAAATTCGCAAGGAGATTTGTGGGATGAAGCAAAACGTGGGAGAATCCTTATATGAATGTTGGGAACGATACAAGAGATTGGTGGCAAGCTGCCCTCACCACCAATTCAGTGACGCTATGATCATCCAATACTTCTATGAAGGACTCCAATCAAGTGATAGGAATCTTATTGACGCTGCGGGTGGTGGTGCACTAGTTAGCAAGACGGTGGCACAAGCTAGAGAGTTGATTGAAAACATGGCAGCGAACTCCCAACAATTCTTGAGTCGTGGTTCGGATGTGCTTCTAAGAAGAGTGAATGAAGTGAGCGAGGTTGAGGAACTTCGTCAACAAATGGGTAACATGTCCGCAATGATGCAACAAGTTGCAGCCGCGGTTATACCAAGTTCTACTCGATGTTATGAAGATGAGCAAGCTAATGCGGTCTTTCCAAATCAACAAAGACGGTATGATCCCTACTCTAACACTTACAATCCGGGATGGAGAGATCACCCCAACTTTAGCTATGCCAACAAGCAAGGAGCGGTTCAACAACCTACCTTCAACTCTTCAAGTGGATTTCAACCTCAACAACAACAATTCCAGCCGAGACAACAATTTCAGCAACCACAACCACAACAATCAATGCAAAATCAAGGTTCCGATATTGACTCAAAGCTTCAAACAATGATGCAAGGCATTTCTACCATGTTCAAAGAGAGTCAACAGGAAACTAAGAGTGCTATCAAGGAGTTGCAGACACAAATGGGCTCCATGGCTATTGAGTTGAACCAATTGAAGGCACAAAATAGTGGGAAACTCCCTTCTCAACCTATTAACCCAAAAGAGGGTGTCAATGCTATTACGTTGAGAAGTCGTACACAACTTGTGCAACCCGAAGTTACTGATTCGGGCAAGGTGGAAACACCCAAGGAACCTGTTTTGGAGGAGAATAATGAGGATTCTCCCCAAACTTCTGAGGTACCTATTCCTAATTCTAAAACTGCGGTTTCAACTTATGTTCCTCCTTTACCTTTTCCTCGCAGATTTGCAAGTTCTATGAAGGCGGAACTAGAAAAGGAGATTTTAGACGTTCTAAAGAAGATCCATGTGAACATACCACTCATTGATGCTATTAAGCAAGTACCAAAGTATGCAAAGGTGTTGAAGGACTTGTGTACCAATAAGCAAAGGCTCAAAGGTAATGAAGTGCTTAGTGTGGGGGAGAATGCTTCGGCAATCTTACAACACAAACTCCCACTTAAGTGCAAGGACCCCGGTAGTTTTGACATTCCCGTCACAAATGGTAACACAACATTTAACAAAGCTATGTTGGATTTAGGTGCATCCGTTAATGTTATGCCTGCATCAATGTATAATTCACTTGATCTTGGTCCTCTTAAAAAGGCTGAAATTGTATTGCAATTAGCCGATCGCTCTAATGTCTACCCAATGGGTATTGTTGAGGAATGTTCTTGTGAAGGTTAATCAACTTGTATTTCCAGCTGACTTTTGTGTGTTAGAGATGAATGAAGGTTCACCGGACTCGTCTCTTCCATTGCTACTTGGGCATCCCTTCATGAAAACGGCGAAAACCATAATTGATGTGGACAAAGGAACGTTGACCATGGAGTTTGATGGAGAAACAATACGTTTCAACATTTTCGAGACGATGAGATATCCTAGTGATGTCCACTCTTGTTTCTCCATTGATGTTATGGATACATTGGCACAACAAATGTTTGAATTAAATGGTGATGACACTTTGGAAACCGTGTTAACTACATCCATGGATAATGGTGTAGAGTGTGGTAATGAAGTCAAGGAAGCCCTTGGTGATCTTAATTCACTACAAGGATGCCCGGAAACTCATAATATCTCTTTTATTTCTTTACCATGCAGTGATGAAAAGCTTGTACCTTCAATTGTTAAATCTCTAAAGTTAGAATTGAAACCTCTTCCCGATCACCTAAAGTACTTGTACTTGGGTGATAATGAAGAGTTACCTGTGATTGTTTCTAATGAGCTTAGTGATTTACAGGAGCAAAAAATTCTAAGGGTGCTAAGGAAGTACAAGACGGCCATAGGATGGACAATCGCCGATATCAAGGGTATAAGCCCTGCCGTTTGTATGCACAAAATCCGTTTGGAGGACGATGCAAAGCCTACAAGGGAAGCGCAATGTCGTTTGAAACCTCCCATGATGGAAGTTGTGAAAAAGGAGATACTCAAGCTTTTGGAAGTGGGTGTTATCTACCCCATATCCGATAGCAAGTGGGTGAGCCCGGTACAAGTAGTACCAAAGAAATCAGGTGTGACAGTGGTGGAGAATGATAAGAACGAACTTGTCCCAACTAGTGTGCAAACCGGTTGGAGGGTTTGTATTGATTATAGAAAATTGAATGCCACCACTAGGAAAGATCATTTTCCATTGCCTTTTATTTGATCAAATGCTTGAACGTTTAGCTGGACACTCTTATTATTGCTTTCTTGATGGCTATTCAGGTTATAATCAGATTGTGATAGCGCCGGAGGACCAAGAGAAAACCACTTTCACTTGTCCTCTCGGTACTTTTGCTTATAGAAGGATGCCTTTTGGCTTATGCAATGCTCCAGCTACTTTTCAAAGGTGTATGGTAAGTATCTTTTGGGAATATGTTGAAAACATAATCAAAGTGTTCATGGATGACTTTAGTGTCTTTGGTGATTCATTTGACCTTTGCTTGAACAATTTGTCTCTAATCCTTGAACGATGTGTTGAAACAAACCTTGTGCTGAATTTTGAGAAGTGCCATTTTATGGTAACTCATGGCATAGTTTTAGGCCATATAATATCTTCTAAAGGCTTGGAAGTCTATAAATCTAAGATAGACCTTATTCGTGCTCTAACCCCTCCCACTACGGTGAGGGAGATACGCTCTTTTCTTGGTCATGCAGGTTTCTATCGTAGATTCATCAAGGACTTTTCCAAGATAGCATCACCACTTTGTAACTTATTGCAAAAGGATGTGGTTTTTAACTTTGATGAAAAATGTATGGCGGCATTCAATTGTTTTAAAGAACTTTTGATTTCATCCCCTATCATTAAACCACCGGATTGGAGCAATCCTTTTGAGCTCATGTGTGATGCAAGTGACTATGTGGTTGGTGCGGTGCTTTGGCAACGTGTGGGGAAGCTTCCTCATGCTATTTATTATGCTTCTAGAACGTTAAATGAGGCCCAACAAAACTACACAACCACTGAAAAAGAGTTATTAGCCATTGTTTTTGCTTTAGAAAAGTTTCGCTCTTATCTAATTGGTACAAAAGTTGTTGTCTTTTCTGATCATGCAGTGCTTAAGTACTTGCTTACAAAGAAAGAGGCGAAACCGAGGCTCATACGGTGGATTTTACTCTTGCAAGAGTTTGATATTGAAATCAAAGACAAGAAAGGAATTGAGAACACCGTTGCGGATCACTTGAGCCGTCTTGCTGTGGACAAGGAAGCTATCCCATAACGTGAAAGTTTTCCGGATGAACAACTCTTCTCAATTGCCTTTGGAGAACCATGGTATGCCGATATTGTCAATTACTTAGTTTCTAAACAAATCCCAAAGAACTTGTCTCGTGCTGAGAGGGACAAACTTAAGAAGTTGGGGAACCAATACATATGGGATGATCCATACTTGTGGAAACATGGTAGTGACCAAGTAACACGAAGGTGCGTTCCCGAATCTGAATTTAATTCTATCTTGTCTTTTTGTCAATCTTATGCTTGCGGAGGACATTTTGGGAGTAAGAGAACCGCTCACAAGGTATTTGAAAGTGGTTTTTATTGGCCAACTTTGTTTAAGGATGCACATATATTTTGTACAACTTGTGATAGGTGCCAAAGAACCGGAAATCTAGGTGCCCGAAATCAAATGCCACAAACTTTTATTCAATTTATTGAAGTTTTTGATGTATGGGGTATTGATTTTATGGGGCCTTTTGTCAACTCCCATGGGAATTTTTATATCTTACTTGCGGTTGATTATGTCTCGAAATGGGTGGAAGCTAAGGCCACCCCAACTAATGATTCTAAAGTGGTTTCAGATTTTGTACAAGCTAATATTTTTGCAAGGTTTGGAATTCCAAGAGCCATAATTAGCGATGGGGGTTCTCACTTCAAAAACAGGATTTTACAAAGCTTGTTGACGAAGTACAATGTGTCGCACAAGATTGCAACACCTTATCATCCCCAAACAAATGGACAAGCCGAGGTGTCTAACCGGGAGGTGAAATCCATTCTAGAAAAGACGGTGAATCCAACAAGGAAAGATTGGAGCATGCGACTTAATGATGCTTTGTGGGCTTATAGAACCGCATACAAGACACCTATAGGGATGTCTCCCTTTAGGCTTGTGTATGGTAAACCTTGTCATTTACCCGTTGAAATTGAGCATAAGGCATTTTGGGCTACTAAACAATGCAACATGGAGATGGATGGGGCTGGAAAGCAAAGGAAATTACAACTCCAAGAGCTAGAGGAGCTTCGCAATGATGCATTTGAAAGTTCACGCATTTATAAGGAAAAGACGAAAGCATTTCATGATAACATGATTTCTAGAAAACAATTTTGCATTGGGCAGAAAGTGCTTTTGTTTAATTCTCGCTTGCATTTATTTCCGGGTAAATTAAGGTCACGATGGATCAGACCTTTTATTGTTACTAATGTGTTTTCTCATGGTGCGGTGGAAATTCGTAGCATAGCTACAGGGAAAGAACTTAAAGTTAATGGGCACCGGTTGAAACCATATTATGAGAATTTCACTTCCGAAGTGGTGGAAGGAGTTAACTTTTTGGATGCACTCCCTCTGGAGGAGTCATAGAAAGCAAGGAGATAGTCGGGCTGACGACTTTAAACCAAGCGCTAAATGGGAGGCAACCCATCGGATGAGTATTTCTTGTCTTGTATTTATCTCTTGTCTTGTTTTTAGTTTTTCTTGTCTTGTTTTTATTTTTTCTGATTCTTGTTAGAATTTCCCACCTTGACTTTCACAAATTTGAAGGAAAGTTGAACACGTTCAAGGTTTACAAGCAACGATACAGAATTGAGCAGATTTCAGATTCAAGTAAAGCAACGAGACAAGGAGCAGAATTTTTATAAGTTGAAGATTATTGTACAAGAGTGAAAATTATCAAGGATAAGAGTTCGAGAAGTTTATGATATCAAGACATATAAGTTGTGAAGAATCAAGCGGTAAAGTACTTACACCATGACCTTGTACTTACATTTTTTATTTTATTTGTATTTTACTTTCTCTTGTCTTAAGAAAAATAAAAGAAAAAGAGAAAATTTTTTTAGGTTCATTACTAGTTTTATTGTTTTATTTCATTTTTATTTTGTATTTGTTTTATTTTTTATGAAAAAAAAAAATTGATAAAAAAAAAAAAAAAAAAAATTGATAAAAAAAACAGAAAAAAAAAAGAAAAAAATTATATTTTGGTTTGTATAGTTCGTTTTTAGTTTTGTATTCTTTCAATAAAGCCAATGGAAGAAGGAATATCTACAATGAAGTTTCAAGCAATAAGGAATTTGAGGAAAAGAGTTACATTGTCAAGATTCTACGAAGTTCAAGAGTTATCATCAAGAGTTGAAGACCGAAGACGAAGATGAAGACACCAATAGAAGACCGAAGACGTTTCTATGGATGCTGTGAGAGTAGTGCTAGCTACACGCCGAACGGATAACGAGGTAAGTAAGCATATTCCCACCTTCGTTAAGTGGTTGATTTCCTTTCTTAGAGATCGTCAGAAAAATGGGTTTTCGAAATGAATAAAAGATGTGGGTTTTCAAAATACTTCGGAGGGTTTTTGCCTTCCTACCATTCAACGTGTCGCAGGATTCTCTCTTCATTCCAACCTGGACACATGTGTGACCCATAAAAAGCTGTTTATTATTGAGAGCAATATCATAAAACCCCTTTCTTGTGAGGCAAAGTCGAGACTTTTGATCACTCCGAACTCGAATTTCTTTCGAAAAGGGATGGTTATTTCTCTCTCAACTTTTAATAATGAGATTGTGTTCATTTATGTGTCTAACTTCTTATGACTAGTGTGCAGAATCTCTATGTCTTCTTAGCGCGTTGGATGCTATCATTTAGGAGAACTAGTAAGTTGGAAAAGTAGGTTTTGTGGGTATATCTCTAGTAAACCCTCACGAGACTATAACTCGTCCACTAGGGACACCTAGGGGTTCAAAGGCTTGTTATTTATGCTAAGAGTAACCGTAGCCTCGACGACACGGAGTTGTATGTATTCTTTAGAATTGTTTTGTTTGATTTGCTCGAGGACTAGCAAAGTCTAAGTGTGGGGGAATTTGATAGGTGTCGTAAAACAACTAATTTTATATCTTGTATTTATGCTTTCTTTGCGAGTTTTCTTGTAAATTATGTATCTTATGTTTACTTTTGAGTTTATCAGGTGCAATGGAGTCATTATGAGCAAAAGAAAGAGAAATCAATCACTTTGAACAAGGAGTGGAATTTGGTCATTTCACAGGCGAGCGATATTCGAAGCCCAGTCATAGATAAGGGACAACCCGTTGAAGTCTGGTGAAATTTGCTAAAAGCACCCATGGGTGTTAATAGCCGTCTCACACTAATAGACCGAGTTAGGTCGAACTCATCTATTTTCAGACAACACATTTACATTCCCCTCTTCAGATGCAGATGAATCTCCAAACCTGTAATGGAGATTGAGAGAAATCGACAAAGGAATTAGGAGCTGAGATGTTTGAATTTGTGAAATATGGAAGAGTTATGTTGTTTCTGGTCGAATGAAGTCAGAGAACGATGAGTTAAACTCGATTCGAGTTTGGGTAGCTGTTGTTGTGATTTGAGAGATGATGATAGTTTGAGGTTTTATTTGAGTTCGAGAAATTGCAGATTCAGAGAGGAATCGAGAGATACTTCTTGAGATTGAGAAGTGAGGCTGAATTGAGATGAGAAAGAAGTAATAGCTGCACTTTTGAGTTAGGGTTTTCAATCTGGTAACCGCCGTAACAAGATTGAGAGGATGGTGTTGATATTCATGGGTTCTGGTGATGAAATTGCAAGGAGACGAGATGATGTTTGCTGCCATGGGAATCGTGGCTGTGAGAGATGGTTTGGATCGAATTCAAAGGCAAAAGAGAGATTGAGAAGACCCTGTTGTTGTTGATGAAGAACAAGATTCAGAGATTGGGTTTTGAGCAGAATTACAGAATGAGATGTGGAGATTACATGGAAGATGAAGGTGGTACTGTTGTGAAGATGTGTTTCGAAATTGAAGTTGAGTTGAAACTTGGAGAATCGAAGCCGAGCAAAGGGCTTGTGGTTTGTAAACTGCTCAATTAGATGAATGCTAGGATTACGATCTTTTTGCTATTCATTGCGGGTGATGGGTTTGAATTGAGTTGTCCTGTGTGAGTTTCGAGAGAGGGAATGAGTTGAACTGACAAGGTTTGCTGCTGCTAGAATGAGAGAAGATTGTGGTGGTGACTCTGAGTTACAACTGAAGCTCAATGGGTTTTGTTAGATTTGTTTTGAATCTCAGTTCAGAAAGAACAAGAAGGATTGATACAATTGCAGGGAAGTATGAGTTACAAAATGGCATGAGCACATTTGAGCTATGGGGAGCTGAATTGCAGGTGACTCAGGTGTTGGCTTGGGTCTGTGAGCACAATGGGTGTGCTGGTGACAATGAAGAAATGGCAGCTGGAGTGCACTTTGGTTTGTTTGCAGTGGTGGAACTGAGGGTGAGATGAAGGCAGAGCTGGTGCTGTTGGATATGGAGCTGGTGGTTATGAGATGCAATGAAGTGAAGTAGTTGAAGCTTAAATGTGCCAGGGAGAAGCAGTAGAAGTGGATTTGGTCCTGAGGTGAGAAAGCTGCTAATGGTTAAAATATTGAAGAACAGGAAAGCTAGATGATATTGCAATTGCAGAGATGGAACTGGGTGTGGAGTATGATTGCGGTGGTAATTTCGTTTTGCAATTGGAGTTCTTTGTTGTGCTCAAGATTGAAATTGCGAGTCAAGGCTCTGTCAAGAGGATGGATTTGGTGGTGACGTGTGATCTTTGCAATTTGAATGTGGTTCCTATGAAGAAGAGCAGCTGATATGACTTGAATTTGCATGACTGAGAACTGGAAAAGATGGGAAGGAATGCCAGGATTTTTTGTTGGGTATATAGCCACAATGGCTGGAATTGAAGTTGTGTTGCGCCATCTTGGTGCAACACATCTCTAGCCTGTGTAATGGCCTGGCAACTCAGCCCATTCAGAGAAGTTGACAGCTGACTCTGGTGCTGACTCAGGTCTGATTAGACCTAGCTGACATTACCGAGTTGATTCATTGGCTCGGTGTGACTCAGCTGATTTCCCGAGTTGAATCGTTTGACTCGTTGACCGGTGACCGGGTGGATTTTGCCGGTCACATGAACCATTTTCCGGTCAGTTCTCCGGCCGATTTCCGACCACAATACCAGTTTTCCAGCGACCGTTTTTGGGCAGAGTTTTTACATGGGTTTTTCTCACACATGGGCTTGGTGGACTTCTTTCTTTTGGACCTTTGAAGATTAGACCTAATTTTGGAAACAAGAGAGCTATTTAAAGGAAAGACTTCTACAACTTTGGGACAACACATATTTTTCTTGGAACTTTGGAGAGCCGGTTTTGTTTACGCTTCTAGGGTTTGCTTTTGTTCATCTTCTTCTTTTCAATTAATATTTTTATGATGAACTCCATAGCTATGAGTAGCTAAACAAATATTATTGGTTATGGGATAAAGTTGATTTCTCAACATGTTATATGATTCAATGAATTAGTTTTGTGTCAATATTTTATTGTTTGTGATTCACAATTAATAGTGTTATATGATTTGATAGTTTGTTTGGTTGAGTCCGGAATCAATCCGATTTACATTCATCTCTAGAGCTATATTAGGGTTTTCAATACGAAAAAGTTGTTTATCCCTGATTCTAAGTAGCATAATTGTGGGTGGTGCTTGTAGTGATATATCCTAGTAGTCACAAGTGAATCATAACTTTTGTTAAAACGATTAGTGCTCTTACACATTCGTTTGCATTGATTAGTCTTATTCCATAGAACTTATTGCTTTTAGGGAGTTAAATCTAATTGTGCTTTTACACTTTAGGTTGCTTTCTAGGAAGAATTCACATATGCATCTTTTAATGTGGTTGTGATGAAAACATGGAATTAGCGGGATATACTTGCGATCAAGGTATCTTAGGACTATTAGTAGATGAGAGATTAAAATACCAATTCTAATCATTGATGAAAATACATGTTTGTGAATGATACTATCCCGTGACCAATATCTTCTCCTTATTGATTATTCCAATTATTTGCTTTGCTTTATTTTATTTTTACTTTAGTATTTCGCTAAAACAACAAACATCCTCCCTTGGTTACCTTAGAAACTGAAAATCGCATAACAACAATTGCCTCTCTGTGGAAACGAAATCTTCCTTACATTGTACTTCATTCATATTTAGTGAGTAAGAAAGTGAAATTATTTTTGACGCTTACGACAACGATCAAATACTTGGGAACTTGCTTGATCGCATCAATGAGTGGTATGTTCACATGGATCTTCTTTAGAACGTTTAAAATCTCATTTTCTAGTTCCGCCTTATTGGAACTTGCAAATCTGCGAGGGAAAGGTAAAGGAGGAACATAAGTAGAAACCGGAGTTTTAGAGTTAGGAATAGGTACCTCAGAAGTTTGGGGAGAATCCTCATTCTTCTCCTCCAAAACAGGTTCCTTTGGTGTTTCCACCTTTCCCGAATCAGTAACTTCGGGTTGCACAAGTTGTGTACCACTTCTCAACGTAATAGCATTGACACCCTCTTTTGGGTTAATAGGTTGAGAAGGGAGTTTCCCACTATTTTGTGCCTTCAATTTGTTTATATCAGTCGCCATGGAGCCCATTTGTGTCTGCAACTCCTTGATAGCACTCTTAGTTTCCTGCTGACTTTCTTTAAACATGGTGGAAATGCCTTGCATCATTGTTTGAAGCTTTGAATCGATATCAGAACCTTGATTTTGCATTGATTGTTGTGCTTGTGGTTGCTGAAATTGTTGTTGTTGTGGTTGAAATCCACTTGGCGGTTGAATGCAGGTTGTTGAGCCGCTCCTTGCTTGTTAGCATAGCTGAAGTTGGGGTGATCTCTCCATCCCGGATTGTACGTATTGGAGTAGGGATCATACCGTCTTTGTTGATTTGGAAAGACCGCATTAGCTTGCTCATCTTCATAACATCGAGGAGAACTTGGTATAACCGCGGCTGCAACTTGTTGCATCATTGTTGTCATGTTACCCATTTGTTGACGAAGATCCTCGACCTCGCTCAATTCATTCACTCTTCTTAGAAGCACATCCGAACCACGACTCAGGAATTGTTGTGAGTTCGCTGCCATGTTTTCAATCAACTCTCTAGCTTGTGCCACCGTTTTGTTCACTAGTGCACCACCACACGCAGCATCAAGGAGATTCCTATCACTTGATTGGTGTCATTCATAAAAGTATTGGATAATCATAGCGTCACTAAATTAGTGGTGAGGGCAGCTTTCCACCAATCTCTTGTATCGTTCCCAACACTCATACAAAGATTCTCCCACATTTTGCTTCATCCCACAAATTTCCTTGCGAATTTGAGTAGCCTTCGATGCAGGAAAATACCTCTCTAAGAAAATTTTCTTCAACCCGTTCCATGTAGTGACACTTCCGGATGGCAAACAGTACAACCAATCCTTAGCGCTATCCACCATAGAAAACGGAAAAACTTTCAACATTGCACCATCGGCATCAGTCTCCGTTGGAAGCATGGCCTTGACAATGGTATGGAAGTCCATAAGATGCTTGTTTGGGTCTTCATTCACCATGCCATGGAACTTTGGTAACTCTCGAAGCAACCCCGGCTTGATCTCAAAGGTTGAGTTAGTTTGGATACACCATTGTTGTGCATCAAGCCTATGAGAAGCCAAGTCCTCGAGTGTACGATTTGCATCACCCATTGCTTCTTCTTCTTCTTCAACTTGTGGTTCGTCTACGAATGGAACCTCTTGTTCTCCTTCTATTTGTAACTCTTCTTCCACTTCTAACTCTTGATCTTCAGTTGTGTCTTGACTTGGTTGGAGTATTGTGCCTCTTCGAGTAGCTATCCCGTACCTTGGATAGTTCCAATATTTAGAAGCCAGGGATTAGGTACCTGAAAACTATTCTCGCAAACAAGTGAGAAACAAGACAAGAAAACAAAAGGCAAAGATAAAAGAAGAAATGATGATAAGAAACTAAAACGTAATAACAAGCCGTATGCCTACCTGGCAGCGGCGCCAAAATTGATCGGTTGTCAGCCGAGCAAAAATAATTTCACTTTCTCACTCTACTAAATATAAATGAAGTACGTGGTAAGAAAGAGTTCGTTCCCACATAAAGGCTTTTGTTGTTATAAAATTTCAGTTTCTTGGTAACCAAGGGGGGAATTTTTGTTTTAGCAAAGTAATAAAAGTAATTGAAAGCAATAAAATAATTTGAATAATCAATAAGGAGAAGATATTGATCACGGGATAGTATCATTCACAAACATGTATTTTCATCAATGACTAGAATTGGTATTTTAATCTCTCATTTACTAAAAGTCCTAGGATACCTTGATCGCAAGTATATCCCGCTAATTCCCTGATTTCATCACAACCACATTAAAAGATGCATATGTGAATTCTTCCTAGAAAGCAACCTAAAGTGTAAAAGCGCAATTAAGTTTAACTCCCTAAAAGCACTAAGTTCTATGGAATAATACTAATCAAGGCAATCAAACGTGTAAAAGCACTAATTCGATTTAACCAAGGTTATGATTCATTTGTGACTAGTAGGATATATCACTACAAGCACTACCCACAATTATGCTACTTAGAATCAGGGATAAACAACTTTTTCGTATTGAAAACCCTAATATAGCTTTAGAAATGAATGCAAATCGTATTGATTCCGGACTCAACCAAACAAACAATCAAATCATACAACAATATAAACCATGAATCATAAACAATAAATTACTGAGACAAAACTAATGCATTGAATCAAATATCATGTTGAGAAATCAACTTTATCCCATAACCAATAATATGTGTTTAGCTACTCATAGCTTTTGAGTTCATCATAATCATAATCAATAATAAAATGAAGAAGATGAAAAACAAATGAAAGCAAACCCTAGTCGCCGCTCTCCAAAACTCCAAGTAGAATATACGTGATCCCAAGTTGTAGAAAACTTCCTTTTTTTTAGCTCTTTTCTCTTTCCAAAACTAGGTCAATCCTCCAAAAGCCCACGTCCAATGTGGTCCACCAAGTCCATATGTGAAAATACCCATGTAGAAAATATACCCCAAAAGTAGCCGCCGGAAAACTGGTAAAATGGCCGGAACTGACCGGAAAAGAGTTCATGTGACCGGCAAAGTCCACCCGGTCACCGGTCAAACATAACTGTCAACTGTTAAAACCGATGGTTAAGTTAACGAATACTAACGACGTTATTGAGTCAGAGGCTGAGTCAGGAACGAGTCAGCTCTGAGTCACCTTGGCCTAGGCCATTTGCTGGCCATCTTGCCAGGCCAACCCACTGTTGCACCATCATTGTGCTTCATCATCATTGCTGCACTTCCTCCTCTACAAGTCATTGCATCAACTTGCAACCCATTCATTCCCAGAATCCACATAGTCAGGCCAACATTTCTTCCATCTGTGGCTCCTTGCAAACTGCAACTCAACAACATTCATTGATGCCTTACCAGCTTGCACCTGCAATGCTCAAGTCCACAACACAGACAACCACCAGCTTCTTAACTTCAGCTGCCATATAGACAACATCAATACCAGCTCTAATTCTTCTCCCTGCACCCATTCATTCATTTCTACCAACTGCAATACTATCTCAGGCCAACCTGCTACATTCCAGCTCCATCTACATTCATTCTCTAGCACCAACTGCGGTTTCATATACTCTTTCAAAGTAACAAATCTGTCACCACTGCAATTCAGTAACTCCACCTGCAATTTCATATCACATCCATTCTGCAATACAGTCCCAACTCCAACCTGCAACACCAATGTCTTTGTAGCTACAACTGCAATCCATAACCACCACTAACACCAATAATGCAACTGCAACATGCCTCTTTAACTGCATTGCTGCAGTACCTCCTCCTCCTCAGCTTGAATCACCAGCAACCAAGACCCAGTTCCTCCACCTACATGCCAACTGCAAGATCCAACGACAACCATATCCGTTTCCTTGATTCTCTCCTCAACAAGCAAGTCCACCAGCTCCACTCATTACAGCTCAAGTTAACTCACTATCTTCGGTTCATCTCATTCTCTGCCTTCAACATAACTCCAACAATACTTGAGCTTAACCAGCAACAACTTCTATCTCAGGCCAAAACAGCATCTCAACTTCAATTTCGCAGCTCGAGCCATATTTTTCCTGCATTATAATCCATTCTAACATTCATTAGCTGCAACTCCATTACCCCCATCTAAGACTCAATCTTCCAGTGCATATGTGACAACACATCAATCAGTCCATTGCATCCATTCGATTCACTGCGTGCTCCAATCTCAGCAGCAACAACTCTGCAATGCCCTGCTGCTCAGTTCCTTCCATCACCAACATCAACTCAAGCCAAAACCTCAAGCTGAGAACCCATTAGCTTCACCTGAGTTCATCCACAAGACCCATCCAACCTCAGACTCTAACCTATGAATCAAGAGCCAAACACAGATCAAGTTCAACCAATAATTCCACCACAATCTTCTCAATTTCAGTTCATCTGTTCTTATCTCGATCTGAACCCTCTCCATCTCTTAGCCATGTTGACACACAACCAACACCATTTCTTGCTTTCTTGCAGTCGACTGATTTCTGGGGTTAACTCAATCCCTAACTTCAAATCTTTCTTTATTCTCAAATCACCAGCATCATCATCTCTTCAATCACTTCAAGCACAATACTAACCATCCGCCAACACCAGTCTTTCATCCTGGTACTCAACAAATGAAACCCATCTTCTAATCCCAGCATCTCAACCTTCCCTGACCAGCACAAGAATTTCTGTAACCTCAATCGACAACAGCAACTGATCTCAGCAAACACAGACCTTGAATCTCAACATAAGTCCTCATCGTCAATTCCATCTTCATCTTCCTCCCAATCTCAGTAAATCTGAACCAAACCCAACTTTAAATCATCACCAATTCTTCCATTGAGTATGATCTCAGATTTCTTGGCTTAACAGAATCCTAACTTTCTCTTCATTTTAAGCTTCATATCATACCCAATCTTCTAATTCATCTCTTGAGCTTCAAACTCCTTACAGATTCAAACCATCACAGCAGATTCAGTTTCTTCACTGTTTTAACTAATTAACACAAACCATCGCTGATTCTACTCCATGGCAACAACATCAGACATTGAAACTCAAGTTTTAGACAAACCCTACTTCCATTTCTTTCCACAGGCATCATCATCTTCTTTCAGTGGAATCGCTCGACACAGCAATGGAGCCGCCATCGGTTTCAGAGAGGAGAAGAAATAAAAGTTAATGATTTCTTCTGAATTTTAGGTATTGTGTAAGAATAGGAATTGATATTGGCACCCGACACATTAAGGGGCCACTGAAGTGATATTTGGCTTGTCAGTTCCAGATAACTTACAACCTATTCTTTCTTGCTTAACTGCCAGTTTCTCAAAACTGACAGTTCGTTCATCACCTCTTTCTTGCACAACCTAGCCGGCTCCAAATATATTTCGCCCACCATTTAATCTTTATGCTCTTTTCGCTCCAAATGGATGATTTCTCCTTCTTTTGCTCCCAAGGACTCCATTGAACCTAATAACTCAAAAATAAACATAAGAGATGCAATTTACAAGGATAGTAGCAAAGAAAGCGTAAATACTAGATATAAAATTAGGTGTTTTACAACACCTATCAACTACTGTTACTACAATTATTACAATTGAAAACCGAAACTGAAAAAAATACAAGACAGATTACAAACCAGACTGAGTTAAACTGAGGTAATTAACATATTACAACCTTGCTTGAAAAGTAAAAATAACTAAAATAAGAAACAATTTGTTGAGTTCACTGTCCGACTCGCAACCAATTAGGTTTAATGCTTGCTACTGAAAGATAGAATGCAGTTGAATCTGTGATCCAATCCTAGGATTTCAATACTTAATGATTTCGACATGTGGAGGTGTTAAATATGACGAGTATTTTTGTCTTGCCATAGGTTCCACTAAAATGCATCCAGGCTTATATGAGGTTAATTATGAAGCTGAAAATGAGTACTGTCAATCTATATGAGTGAGGGAACTGAAAATCTTTTGGCTAAAAATCTGAAAATTGCTGCAGAAGCGAAAGTATGTTGGGCATGAAAATAATGTTGCTATTTTTTGAGGGCACACTGGATAAAGCTCAATATTGTTTCCCAGAGACTAAAAAGGTTAAACTCAAATCATGAAAGGCCTCCAAAAAGACTCAATCGATACCGAAAACCAATTACAAGAAAAAGACCAGAACCTTGGAAAAAACTAAAATCTGAGGTCAAAAAACCAAAACCATTGCAAATAACTTCTGAAATCCAAAATCATATTGTACTCTGCAACACAATGCAAAAGACACAAGGCAACAAAATGAGATTAACAGATATAACACCACCAACAAAACTAAAGAAAAACTTTAAACTGACACTATTCAGGTGGATTGAAACAATTGCCTTTCAACATTCACAACAGGATTACAAAAGAAACTAAGCGGGTAACAAAGAAACACCACAAGCCAAGGAAAGGCTATGCAGGAAAGCAGAAAACAAACCCAAAAGAACAAGGTTTTACAAACTACACATAACGAATTGAGAATGAGAGATCAAGAGCAAGCGAGGCCTAACAGATTAAAGTTTAATAAAAATAAGAAGGTAATTTTGGTTCATCCCGTGAGATAGGCATGGAAATCAAAAGGTCTCACAGGGTTAAAGATATCCAAAAATTAAAAATCAATAGACTCCGGGAAAACAACTAGAGATAATTACTGAGAATATCAACACCGTAATATGAAATAAAAGGCATAATATTAATAGCCAAAGAACGTTCTATCTGTGATTCCGATGATGAGATTAAGGAGGTATCCATCTGAAAATTACCTCATATTTGAACATTGAAGAGGCTATTGCATCTGAGAACCAGGTCGGATATGCTTTTGATGATGACCGGAGCCGCTAAAACTCGGGTGAAAATCCATATCGCACCCAACAGCACCAAAATTAGGTTAAAATCACAGGAAAAAGGTAGGGTATCACACTAAATACCAATCAAGCAAACCAATTGAGTTGGAAGTCCGGTAAATCGAGGACTTAGACGATGATGATTGCTAAATTCATTGCGGTAGTTTTAGGGTTTTGTTGTTGAAGGTGAAGGTTGAGTTATGGAATAGGGTTTATCTCTGTTCTTATTCTAGAAGATTAAATCGAAGTTGAAATTGAAGATTGGATTTATTACTGGCCAGATCTAAGAAGATCTGAGCAGTTAAGGTTGTCGAAAAAAAATAATCCTCCCTACCGGAAATCGCCTATTTAGAGAGGAGGGAGATTCTTTTAGATCGGGTTCTCAAAGGGTTAATATTTTACTAAACAAACCTTTTATTTGTTTAGTTGATTATTTTTGATATCTAGTTTATAAAAAATTGAATAATTTTAGTTAACAAAATATAACAACCGTGATAAATGAAAATATTTGAAATCCCTAAATTCACTACTCGTGCTTACTAAATATACTCATGCAAAATAACTAACCTAAAATCACTCATTGGAACCCACTCCTGAATTATTCCCTTAAAAAATCTCAAATATAAAAAGAATGGATGAAGGTTAATTTAGTCATGCAAAAATGCAAAAATATAAATCAATATAGACGTTATTATTTTTAACCGTAGATTTTATATTTTAGGCTACACACATATATATATATATATATATATATATATATATATATATATATATATATATATATATATCATCTTAATGATGAGTTTATGGAAGAGTGAGGAATCAAACTTGGATTTCTCAGATATTTCCACATACATATCTTAGCAGTTAATGCAAATAAGTTCAACTAGGAAGAGACAAAGTTAGGTATGACAAAGAAAAAAATATTAGTCAAGTATATTAGAAGTTCGGCTATGGATATTGAAAATGAGAAACACAAAGTAATGTTATGCTTGAACGAAATAATTTGACATAGATGAACTGTTATTTATAATCTAAGGTTTGCTTAGGACGAGCTTCTTTTATTCTAGCTGAACTGCAACTCTAAGGGTCGCTTAGAGCAATTTTTTTATTCTACCCGAATTAGGATATTTCACAAATTTTCTAGCAAAAATCACTATGCAACTACAAATATAACCCTAAAATTTATGATTTTTACTCAGTTTATCAACATATAAAAAGAGAATGTGTTTGTTAGAGAATATCTTCAGATGTACATATTGTGTGTTTCAAGATTTGGTTCTCGCCTTGTGTTGATGGTGGATTTTTGACGAAGGTCAAATTCGAAAAATCACATCGAGAATCATGTATCTCTGACCATATCAAAATGCATAAGAGGTTTTATGTCTTCGCTTTCCACAAGAGAAACGAATTGCAGTTGTATAACCTCGTCAAAACAATGATACATGACGGCAATATCAGAGCCTCTTGCTTAAGAGACCTAAATGTTCCATGTATCTCATGCTAAGCAACTCAGTATCCATTTCAAAATGCATTTGAAAGATGTCTGGTGCCACAACCATGACCAGAATAATATTCAGAACTAACATGACGAACATTTCTCGTGTCTGAATCGATTAATCGCTTATAGTAAGGTTGTCTGCTAGTAAAAGGTGTAATCTAGTGCTAATTCATCCGGATGAATTCATCTAGCACAAAGCATTTAATTAATTTCTTCTAGACGTATTTTTACACGCTTGTTATATTCTCTAGCAAGTCTTCGTTGATAATTCTCCATGTGTCGCAATGCCTTTTCTCGCTTTTTTCTTCCAATTCATCCAATTTGATTTAGAATGTTGTCGCGCTAAGATTTTTCTCCCAAACCTCTTGCTTAAGAGACCGTAAGTTAAGCAAAAAGGGGACATGCTTCTCCGAGTTCTCCTGGTCGAATCGCGAATCGTTTGAGGGTCAACAGAACTCGAAGGTGCACATTTTTCCGGATTTACTTTGATGTTAAAACACCTCATCTGCTAGTAAGGTCACTCGCCTTCTTACTTTTTACCAAAGATGTCATCTACGTATACCTCTAGTGTTTTGTGTATCCATTCGCGAATACCTCTTCCACCATCCTTTGACATATTGTGTGTTTCAAGATTTGGTTCTCGCCTTGTGTTGATGGTGGATTTTTGACGAAGGTCAAATTCTTGTCTAATAATTCCCGCAAAAATCACATCGAGAATCATGTATCTCCATCATATCAAAATGCATAAGAGGTTTTATGTCTTCGCTGGGGTTTCCACAAGAGAAACGAATTGCATCTTTTTGGTTGTATAACCTCACAAAACAATGATACATGACGGCAATATCGAGTATTTTATCTCTCCTCTTGCTTAAGAGACCTAAATGTTCCATGTATCTCATGCTAACAACGTTTATTGTGATCGGTGGAGATGTGTGATCCAAATTTTCTTTGGATATCCATTTCAAAATGCATTTGAAAGATGTCTCGTGCCACAACCATGACCAGAATAATATTCAAGAATATTTATTAACTAACATGACGAACTTTCTTCTCCTGTCTTGCTTCCCCATCAAAAAGATTCTTTCCTAGAAGATTCAAGCGCCGAGTTCTCCTGGGCCATTTAATTAATTCCTAGAAGAAATTCACTAATTAAAGCCTACTGTATACTTACTTCGATACATGGTTTTTCCCAGCTGAATTCTACGGAATAATAATGAATATTCACCTTTTGGGCATAAGGGGAACCCGCGAGTAAAAGGCACACATGTAGTTAGTGATAATGCTCAAAATAGAAAGAACAAGGATATGAAAGTTGTATCAAAATAGGAAAAGGTAGAGAGATAACATAATAATAAAAAAACAAAGGAAACCGTGTGGGTGGGTCCATATGGCCGGTTTTGGTTGGTCCCCCTCTTTTCCCTTTTATTTTATTATTAAAATACTATATTATTATGAAAATAAGATCAATATACGTCGGTAGAAGGTAGCCGAGCGACAAGCTGGGCACCAACACCTTTTTGAATAGTAATGCCTAGTCTATGAAATAGACATCCAACTATTTTGGTATTAGCATCATTACCGGCTAGTCTATGAAATAGAGAGCCACCTTTTTGATTAGTAATAAAAATACTATTATTTTAATTATAAATAACTTGATAATAATATGAGTCAGATTACATAGGGTTGGATGGCAATCTAGCTACTAGCTGAGCCCCAACTCCTTTTGGATGGCTATTCCTATTCTATGGAATAAAAAACAACCAGTGTCACAGTTTGCATCGTTGTTGGCAATGCAGTTCTTAAGTCGCTTCACGAATGTCACTGTGTCCTCACCAAGTTCTCCTAAGGTTGTGAAAGCAAGGAATTTAAAACCGTAGCCATGTGTCTCACATACATCTGACTATTTGTTTCGGTTGCGAAGAACAACTTTAGCTATTGCTTGACCCGGAATGAAAGTATGATTGTCACTCGTGAATGGAGAAACAACTGTAACATCAAAGTATGTGTCCTTCCCGTTCTCCCAATTATAAACTAGTAAATCAGCCGGTAGTAAAGTGTTATTCCCACCTGATTGAAGTCCAAGAGCCACTTCTTTTCTAGCCGAAACACTTTCCCTATAGCAAATATCCACGAAGACGTCACGTGCAAGATCGTGTCTAAATTTTAGCCCAACCTCGTTAGCGCAGTGTAGAGCATGATCTCCATAGATGTCCATATCCCTCTTACAAAAGGTACACCAGCTATTCTCAGGGAAAAGCGGAATGCCTAGACGATAGCAAAGCACACTACGGAACTGTCTAGGGCCTAGAGTTTGGTTCAAACCATCTATAGGTATAGCAAGTAAGTAATCTTGGGCGTGTTTCATCTGATTACTCTGTCATAGCACATCGTCTCTTGTGGTCATGTTGAACTTTGTGGGAATTTTCTTCTTCACTGCCTCAAAAAAGGTTACTGCCAAGGAATGCATGGACTGCATGGACGAAGGGGAGGAACCGCTGAAGTTGAGTGAAGAATTATTTAACCCACATGCCTGTTTGTACGTGAGCAGTGCTTGCTGACATGCTGGGGTTAGATCTGCTGTAAAGTTGTCTTGTAAGATGGTCTGCTAGACTTGCTGAGTTTGAAACTGAGAAGCTAAGTAACAATAATTGGCCGTGTCCGTCATAGAATAAATCCCTAGACCTCCATCTCTGAGGAGAAGGGTTGCTAGTCGATAGTGTAACGGACCAAAGCCTGCACCATCTGTAGTGATTAAATACCTCAAATAATGATATAAGTGATCATCAAATTGGACCTTAGCTTCCTCCAATGCTGCAAGGCATGTAGTGCGCATAGTGAAGTATAATTTGGAGACGCCCGCACAATTACGCAACAAAAGCAATTCGCTTTGGGGATCTTTCGGTTTCCTGACAGTATCCATTAGGTGAATGGTGTTGCTTATTCTTCGCGCAACCATATCCATGCAATATTGTAAGTCAAGGCTCACAGGACCGCCTAATAGTTTAACACCGGAGGTAGGCCAGCCAATGCAACTAGGGAAGACATCTGAATGGAAACTGCGGGTGTCTGCCTTGGGCCAAAAAACTTCCGTCTTTGTGAGGTCGAGATGAAGACCTTTGTCAGTACCTTCGGCTTGAATGATGCGTAGAGCTTTGGCTACCTGCATGGTGTCTCCGATGAGAGTTCCGTCGTCTAGATACCATGCTTGTAAGTCTAAGTTACATTGGGAAGCAATGCTCTTCGCAATGGGATGTAGTGCGAGTGCAAAGAGTAGGGGTCCCAAGGGGTTGCCCTGTTGCACCCCTTGTGCTTAAGATAAGGTGATCTCATTGTAGTAAAGCTTGGCAGGCTTCCTGTAACAGAATTCGACTAGTGTGCGAAAAGATGGGCATTGTAATCTTAATTACTTCACGATTAAGGGAAGATATGTCTACCATGTTAAAGGCGTTGGTAAAGTCAATGAGAAACATGTATGTATCAGTCCTATCCCCCTTTAATTCCAATAGTCTATTGACAGAATGTAATATACCTTCACCTCCGCACGACACTTCAACACCAAATTGGAAATCTCCTAGATATGCAGACATTTCTTTACCCACTTTGGTAGCGGCTAGTTTAGACACAAGCCTTCTCCAGATAGTGCCCACAGCTATCGGTCGGACTCCTCCACCTGGTTCCCGTAATGCGTAAGAGGTGCGCTAGCAATGTACGCTCCAAGTGCAGGTGGGCAGTTGCCAGCAAGCCAGAGGTTGACAACTTTGGTGATGGAGGATAATATTATTATTATTATTGTTATTTAATAGAGAGAATTTTATTAAGAGAACCAAAGATTATTTATTTACACGTGAATGGAAGGGAGTCGGGCAACAATTTGTGCGCCAACACCCTTTTGGATAGCCAAACCTATCCTATGGAAAAGCAAACCACCTACTTTGTTGTTAACATCGTAGTTAGTGAGGCAATTCTTCAATCTCCTCTACAGCAAAACAAGGTCCTCTCCAAGCTCTCCCAACGTCGAGAAATCCAAGGCATAAAAGCAGTATCCTTGAGATGTGCACTTGGCAAGATATTTATTGCATTTACGAACAACTGCTGTAGAAATAACGTGCCCCAGAGTGAAGCTGCAAATTCCACCGCCGGTGAATGGCGAAACTCCGGTGACGTCAAAGCAAGTATCTTGTCCATTCTCCCAATTGTGTATGAATATGTCATCAGGCTTGAGAGCCGTGTCCTATTCAGAAACAAATCCCAAAGGGACTTCTTTCCTAGCCGCAACGCCACATCTATAGCAAATATCCATGAGAACGTCTCTTACCAAATCGTGACGAAATTTAAGGCCGACTTCGCTTGCACAATGGAGTGCATGATCTCCAAATACGTCCATGTCACGACCGCAACAGAAGCAAGTACTATCTTCAGCAAATAGTGGAATGCCTAGCCGGTATTGAGCAACGGATCGGAACTTCCTAGGTCCGAGTGATTGGTTAAGGCGGGGAATTGGAATGGCTTTCAGTTAGTCCATAGCGAGATCGAGTTGATTGATTTGCCACAACACTGCATCTCTCGCTGTTAACTGGAACTTAGCTGGTATCTCTTTCCTAACAACGTCAAAGAATTGGGCTGCCAAAGTTTTCATAGGATGTGGGGCAGTAGAACTGATGTTGAAAGAAGAAAGACCACTGGCATGCATAAACTGGTTGAGAGCATGTTGGTGACTGTGGCTCGGAGCTGAAATGTCCACAGTACTCAGAATATTAGTCTGCAAGTGTTGAGTCAAAGTAAGTGATGCCAGGTAACAATACTGGCTCGTGTATGCAAGTGTATAGATGCCAAACCCTCCATATTTCATAGGCAGTGTAACAATCCGTTGTTGTAGTGTACCAAAGCCGACACCATCACCGGTGATCAGGTGTTGGAGATATTGCATCAGGTGGTGGTCGTAGTGAGTAATGGCAGCCTGTAAAACTTGAGGAGATGCTAATGCAGAACGGAAGCGTGAATAAGGAATTTTGGTAGTAAAGTAGAAGAATTGTTGAGTAAACTCAATATTGATTGATAATAATAATGTATGTCATTACATAGGACTAGTCTCCTATTTAAATAACTATATGACTCAAACTTGGAACATAAGAAATCCCTAAAATAAATAATATTCTAGAATTAAATAACTTCTAAAAATAAGATATACCTATATTAAATTAATTAAACTCTAGAAATAATAATAAAATTATTAATCCTAAATCTAACGGATGTCCTACATCAGGCCCGCCATCTTGAAAAGAATTCGTCTCGAATTAGCAAAGTACCGAAGAACATGTGCTACATCAGGCCCGCCATCTTGAAAAGAAGTCGTCTTCGAGTTCACCAAGTATTGTAAACGACCCGCCCAACAAATAATATACTTTGAGTAAGTTGATGATCGTAGAGTAGAACACCATAAAACTAATTGTTGAACACAAAAGTTGATGTCGACGTTGGTAGCACTTGGAGTAGTAATTATCTGGCAATACTTTTGACTAACGAAAATATTTTCGCATAGCTTTTGATTTTCTAGAAGAATGACATTAGGAGACTTACAAGAAGATGGTGTTTCCGGTGTTGATATTGTCAAAACTTTTTCAACTTGTTTTTGTTCATAAGAGACGTAACAATTTTCATCCACTTCACCGTTAGGAACACAAACATCACTGGAAATAGGTATGAATGGTGGTTCTATAATTGGCGAAGAAAGTGTTGGAGCCGGGACCTGTATCGTTGGAGGAGTAATCTTATGAAAATCGTCGAGTCGCGACCAATCTATTTGATCCAAAATAAGCTTTGCTTCTGCGAGAAGTTGAAGACTTTTCTTTTGTGATTCCGATTCAACATTATGAAGTTGAAAAGAATCATTGTAAATAGGTCTTCGAGCACCATTCTGGTTTAAAACAGGAACACCTAAATTTGTTGAAATTATCTCAAGATTACGTTGAGTCGCCGCTTGAGATTCTGCAATTTCACGAAATACGTGATCAAAATTAAAATTAAACATAATAACGATGTTTAATAGCTGGGACTCTTGGGTTACAAAAATATGGGATTAACTATTCGGTTCTTGGAAACATCATAGGGTAGTGGACGTGATAGCCAGGCTTGGTGGGGTATTGGGCTTAGATTTAATAGTTACGGAGAGATAATGGGCTTCGGTAATTACTGGGCTTGGTTGCAAAGGGACGGATGGTTAATGGGATGTGAAACAGAGGACGTGATGGAATAAAGTAGGTTTGCGGAATAAAACCAGAAGACGTGATGAAAAAAAGAACAGGACGTGGGAAAAAAGATAATGGTTTTTTTTTTTTTTTTTTTTTTTTTTTTTTGAGTTAACGAAAAATAAAGAGATAGTTGATAATGGTTTAGAAGAAAAGATACGGAGATCTTAATAAGTAAAGGTGACGAAAGGGTAAAGGAAGTTTAGATGAAAAGAATAAGAGGATCGAAGCCGAAGCTCGTGATGCCACTTAATGCAGAACGGAAGCGTGAATAAGGAATTTTGGTAGTAAAGTAGAAGAATTGTTGAGTAAACTCAATATTGATTGATAATAATAATGTATGTCATTACATAGGACTAGTCTCCTATTTAAATAACTATATGACTCAAACTTGGAACATAAGAAATCCCTAAAATAAATAATATTCTAGTATTAAATAACTTCTAAAAATAAGATATACCTATATTAAATTAATTAAACTCTAGAAATAATAATAAAATTATTAATCCTAAATCTAACGGATGTCCTACATCAGATGCGGTGCGTAAAGTAAAGTACAATTTAGAAACCCCGGTGCAATTGCGTAATAGCAAAAGCTTACACTGCGTATCTTTCAACTGTCTTACAGAATTCATTAAGTGCACAGTTTTATCGGCTCTGGACAAAACCAAGTCAACTGCAAAAGACTCGGCATGGTGGTCAATACTAGACATATGGTCCTCTAAGAAGCTTGACACCATTGGAAGGTCTGCTAAAAATAAGATATGCCTATATTAAATTAATTAAACTTGGAAAAACATCCTCCATAAAGCTCCTCGGATCAGTAGACGGCCAATAAATTTCGGTTTTCCTGATGTTTAAGTGTAATCCTCTTGCTCCACCATCTTGCTGGATGATCTTAAGGGCCTTTGACACTTCCAGCGTATCACCAACAATGGTTCCGTCGTCAAGGTACCATGCATGCATATCAAGGGAGCAGTTTGCGGCAATTTTGCAGACCAATGGGTGTAAAACCAATGCAAAAAGAAGTGGCCCAAGGGGATCCCCTTGCTGGACTCCTTTAGCTGATGATAGGATTGAATCATTATAGTATAACCTAGCAGGTTGAGCATAGCAGAACTCAACCTACTTAGATATACTAGGGCATTTATTTCATACTTCTCTTATTAGGGTTGTCCTATCCACCAGATTAAATGCATTCGAGAAATCCACAAGCATCATGGTAATGTTGTTTTGCGTACCTTTTAATTCCATAAGCTTGTTCGCTGCATGAAGAATGCTCTCACCGCCACAAGGGATACCCACGCCATATCGGTGATCACCCAAGTAGGTAGCCATCTCCTTTCTAACTGAAGTTGCAGCAATCTTGGAACACAGTCTCCTCCAAATTGTCCCAATTGCAATTGGCCGCAATCCTCCATCTGGCTTGAGTAAGGGAGTTAATGGGGCACTAGCAATATATTTCCCAAGAATAGCCGGACAATCACTAGAGAGCCACAGATTTACTACACCAGCTATTGAGTTGAGTAACTCTTCAGAAACAGCAGCCGCAGGGCCACTCAATACATCCAGCAAGTGATGAGCACACAACCCGTCTCTGCCGCAAGAAGTACCTTTTGGAAAGCTTCTAATGGCATCCAATACTGCCTTGCTGTCCACTGCTATAGCCGCAACAAAAAAATTTCCTGAAGGAATAGTAGGAGGGGGTGCGTAAGGACGTTTTTGTTGTAGTTCATGCAGAGTATCCGGGTTATCTGGTGCAACCCGTTAGAAGATAAAATCCGAATGGCTGCAGTGTAGTGACCATGACTAATCTTCTTCCTGCATGCTTCCACGTTCGTTTTACGCTTCTTTTTTCCTTGTTTCCTGCCCTTTTGAATCTCTTTATGCATCTGCAGAATTTGTGGAACCAAAACAGCACACCCCTGTGGTTCCCTCCATCTTGCAAGGGCATCGTTTATAGAAGCAGTCTGGAGTCTCTTCCGGTTACCAGATCTTTCTTCGGCAGAGCTTCTGGGAAGGTAAAGAATAAGTGTACATACATGCAAAAGGAGCAAATGCAGCCATGAACTGAGGTCATTGGGATGTCCCAAAACTCTATCTAAGGTAGATTTCAAGGCTCTAGAGAAATTGAGCCTACACTGAGGAGGAATGCTTGATATTGTTGTTATCTATTTTTGGAAAACCAGATTGAGCATTTCCACAGATAATCCCAAAGAATCGTCCGCCTATCTAGGGTCACTTGAACATTCACCAATGTGCACTGAAGTATTGAGTGCCCTGGACTCAGGAACATGCGATGTAGGTTTTTCAATCCCATATATTAGAAAATCAGCGCCTCTACCATTGTATGGACCAGTAACAATCCCTCCAGCATGGTCTCGACAAGGGCGTTTCCAAGAATAGCATTGCATACATGGAACACACAACCACATCTGTAGATGGCGTAAGACTCTTTCCCAGGCAGTGTACACGCTTACCTCAGTACAAATTCTATCTCGACAGATAGAGATGTGTTTATTAGTTGGGTAGTGTCTGTCATGTATATGTTTGAGAATAGAAGTTTTGACATACCCTCTTCCACCAACACCATCTTGGCATTCCTCGAAATGCTTAAAGGGACAATGGCAATATGTATCATCATCTGAGTCATAGGCATTGCAGGCTGGCTGTTTTGGAAGAGTAACCGATGACCCGGAAGAAGATCCTAACTGTGTTGCGTCAATTGAAACCGGCAACTGGACGACTGATGATTTTGATGATCTTGATCTCGTCCTCGGCATTGTCTCAGGATGGAACAAAGTAACCCTGACCAATTCAACACAATAATCTTCACAATGAAGATTCAAGGAATTCAGGGAAACAAGAACAATTAGGATTCAAGGAATGGGAGATTAAGAGTTCAAATTAGGAGAATCCCAATCGAAAACTTAAAATACCATTCATTAGACCACTAATTAAGGCATAATAGAAGAACAACCACCACAATAAAAACTCCAAAACTGCTCAAAGAAGAAGCACTGAATTTCCTTGCACCACTGAAGAAACCAGAAGATCCATTGATGGTGTGAATCTTAAAAACCACCCAGCATCAAACGAAGAAAACTCCCACGGGTTTATTAATCAGAGAAAGAAAAACCAATTGAAAACCCTAAAATCGTAATACAACACCGATGATTCAGAATCTACAAACCCTAATTCACAGAGAAGAAGAAAAAATTGGTAAAGAAAAATCTCTCGAGAGAGAAGAAAGAGGAGACAAACCGAAAATCGGTAAAGAAAAAATTAAAATATTATTACAATTATAGAAAAACCGAAAACTATTTACACAGGGGTGGCTGGGAGTCTAGCGACAATCTTCGCTCCCACGCCTTTTTGAATAACAATGCCTAGCCTATGAAAGAGAGAACCACCAATCTTATTATTATTATTATCATAAATTATCTTATTATTGGATAAAGAATATTACATTAACTAGTTGGAAGCCTAACAAGCTAAGCTCCAACGACATACTACTACATTAATCGAACAGGTTGCCGTGCTAACCTACCAGCGAGCCTCATGGGTAACCTAGCCAAGGTATCTGAAGAGGATGGGGGGGCTGAGATTGTGTCACAAGGGGGGGCAAGCTAACACTACCTTCCATGTTAATTCCTGCAATATTACGCCATTGGGGGCTCGAACCTGGGACCTCCTGGAGCGCATGAAACTTTGGGAAACGGGGATGATCAGCTGAGCTAGGTGCCCGTTTTTTATTTTTATTTTTATTTTTATTTTAGGGTTTCCTCTTTCAAAGACTTCCTCTTTTGATCAAAACTCTTGATTTTCATATTTTGGCAAATCTTGCTCCATGGACCATATGGTTTGCAAAGCAACTGGTCCTGAAACCATTATGAATTTCCACCATAAGATATTATTTTAATATTTTTAACAACTGGCCTTTCAAGCAAAATTAAGAGTTTCAGTCAAACTCAGAAAATAATGCTCGATAGACCATCAGAAAATACCAAAATTCTCAGGAATGGTCCGCGAACAACATGGGGACACAGGCATGTCACCATGGTCGGTCATGGTCGGCCCCTTGGCTTGCAAAATCCGGTCCCACCTCCATCATTAATTAATGACCTAATTAATCTCTGAAGTTCATATTTGGTTCAAACTCTCCCCAACAACTTGGAATTTGATGCATGCACTATCAGATGGTCCCACTACCACCAAGGGTCGGTTTCTACACCTCTTGGTTGGTCCCTCTTTCTTCCATAATTAATTTTTACTACCTAATGCTCGACAAAGCACTATTTTAATTAAGATTAAAGATCAATTAATCATCCATTCACCACATACTCTGCATCTGACTTTGGTGAATCTCAACCGAGCACTTGGACGTCACATGGTCGGTCCATCATCACCGTAGCCGATCCCGTCTCGTCCATGGTTGATTGATCGGTACCTAATAATGCATATTTCTAGACTATTTTATAGTCATTTATCACATTCCTAGTGCTTCATTGTTCTATTTTCTTGTATTTTGCACATTTTTCCATTAATGGGTAATTTTCTCAGAATAATCTCATTTTGTTGTGTGTTATAGGTGGTTGAGTAAATGGTGAGTAAGAGATTAGCGGGCTTGTGCAAAGGGAGTGTAAGAAAATAGAACTTGGATGCGATTGTGGGCTCAGGGAATTGATGAAATGATGATTTACTACAAGGTGTAACAAAGCTCAAGTTCTGGTGCTAGTAAGAAAAGCGGATAGCAATACACACCGGGTTTGGTATTCAAGCTTAACACCCAAACGGACCATAAACTCATCTTTCATTTTCACTTTCAAGTATGGATCTGAGACAACTCTATCTTCTCTCTTACTCGTCGACAATACCCTGTCTACCATATGAGAACAAAGACAACCCTATCTCTGTTAACCCATCCCTCTCTAACCCTAATTTTCTGGAACCCTTCATTACTCTCTACCCAGTACCATTTCACATCATATCAATCTTCCTATTGCTCTCGAAAATTTCTCCTCTCCTATATTTTTTGAAGCATTATATGAAGCCTGATTTGATGTGTTGAGACAGGGAGACAAAGTCAGGCGGCGTTGTAAGGTAGCCGCGACAACAACAAGCATCAGGGGTGTCAAATTAGGTCTGAGTATGATCTCCTTTCAATCACCGACAATATTAGACACTCGTTGAAGACAATTAGGCGGCTGTGCAGTGGTAAGTTCAAGAAACATCAAATCCCTAATTTTGTCATTGTATTTTATTGGAAATGGGATTTAAAATGGGGGGAATTGTTGTATAAGTTGGGAGATGATTGTAAGGCAGCGAGGCAAGCCCGGAGTAGCCGGTGCAACTTGCAGTAGTAAATTAGGTTTAATTTCATTTTGTATTATGTTCTAAACATCTTTGCTAGGGCTTAAATGAAACTCTTATTTTAACATCAAATAATTTTGGTTATGAATTTGTTCTTGTTATGCTTAATTACTTAAGGGTAGATTTATTATTTGTACTACAACATATTACTTTCACCTTGTTTGTTATATGCAACCTAGGTAGTTGGAATAATTCTATGTTGTGGTGCTGCAACTCATGCTCAAATGAATCGATTTATCTTTTGATTAGTTATGCTTTAATCAGACAATTAATGCTTAGGATGAATACTTTAGTTGTGATTAATTATCCATCTTCAGATCACCTTGAATATGGGGCAGACTCGAATCTTCACCGCTGTTCGTTAAAAGGACAAGAGTAATTTCGATAACTGAATTATCTACCGTAGGTTAAGCAGTGGATTCGACTGCCCTAGTGCCTTCTAATTGCATTTTAATCTTGTTTGTGTTTGATGTGATTTTATGTTGTTGTAGAAAGTGGTAGTAAAAGTTCGTTCAACTCGGGCTTGTAAAGATTTGATTTAAGAAAATACTAAAAACAAATAAAATATATATATAAGGTTTGTCACAATATCGAGAGGTACCGAGACTCAGGGTTCCACCAATTCTCATTCGTGCGATTCTTATATTTATCCTAGACAATTATAGCTCAAACAATAAAATATTGACTCTATGTCTTTGCCAAGGTAGATTTTTAAAAGATTAATTGTAAATCACAAGCATGACGCATCAAAAGTAATAAAACTAAGCATACGTCATCAAACGAAATCACAACTAATTAGTGAAAATCATAAAACAATTAAATCAAGTGCAAGAAGTCATATAAGAAATAAATAGAATTACCACATGCATTAAAATTAGCTTCCTCCTTTGTCCCAGTGTTGGGGTTTAGCTCCTCATATTATTCACGTGCTCAAAATAATTGTTCATAGCTCAAATAGGTGTTAAACAAGAGAAAACTAATAAAGCAGACAGTTTGCAACGCTGAAAAGGCGTTACAAACATCATCATTCTGAAGAAATAAGACTGCCCTTTAAACGATACTTCACTTATGCTGTTGAATAGCGATAGTTCTCTGCGACAGTTCCCTGTGAGTCTTATGTTCTTCGTGTTCTAGGGTTCTTGAGAACGACACTTGTGAAGTGTCAGTTCTTCGTCTTCTTCACCTGCTGCTGCAACTTTCTCTGCAGCTTCTCTGCTTTGATTCTGCAGCTTCTCTGCTTTGATTCTGCAGCTTCCAATCGACCCCTAAAGTCTCGACAGCCCCCTTGTGACCTCCCACAACTCCTTTTATATGCACCGGCAGAAAATATGGCGAGAAATACCTGAAATATCTCTCGGTTTCTTCTATCAAAAGTCACGGGAATTATTTCTCTCATTAGCTTCTGTGCGTGTCTTCTCCACCGCAGATGACTCTAAGCTCTCTATCTTTGGTAGATACGAACCTCAACCAATTTTAAATCCTACGTACTTCCCAAATTTAGCAGCAAATTCCCAAGGAAATATAACTTCCCTGTTTTAGAGCAAACCGGCGAGAACCTCCATTTTTTTCGAATCTCAAAATCCTACCACCCCTGTCTTGTCGCAGCAACTCCATGCCAATCCAAACTATCCCAAAAATTCCGACAAAATCTCTCTCGAATCCGATCCAGAGAGTGCAGCCAATCCCGTGAAAAAAATGGTTCTCACTGTTTTACCACACCTTCCATTCTTTTTCCGATTCCATCACTCTTGACAATCCTGTTTTGATAGAACAGGGCCAAGGAAACTCATTCCCATGAAATACTTCGATAAAATCTCGACCAATTTCCAACTCAGAAAGTTCACGCTGTATGATAAAATTTCCCGCCAAATTCAGTTCAAATGGGGAAGAACAGGATTCCCCCATATCCTCTGATGGGGTGCCGATAGTAAATGCCATGGGGGTTACCCCTTATCAACTGGGTACCCCTTATCCATTTGAGGTGTGCGAATAGTAATTTTCTCCCACGAGCGCAAAACCACTTTCCGCGCCAATTTTTCCACACATGTTTATTTCTCCAAAAATACCTACAAAGACATATAACGCCAAAATAAGTACAAAATGAGCACTAACAAAATAGATAAATGAGATCAAAATAAACACATAAATGCGTCTATCAAATACCCCCAAACTTATTATTTGCTCGTCCTCGAGAAAATCAAATCTAGAAAATAAAATCCTAACTCACTGTCGCAGGCATCGTCGATTGCATTTAACGTATGCAATAAGCCTTTAAACCCCTAGGTGGCCCTAGTGGCCGAGTTATAGTCTCGGGAGGGTTTACCAGAGGTGTACCCACAAAACCTTTACTCCAGACCCTAACTATCTACGCAAAACCTTGGAAGGCACTAAAGAATCTCCTTGGTTGACATACTTATTGACTACAAGAGGAAGTACCCCGATGCGAAATTCCAATTGTTGTACACGAGTTTGCACTCAAGCATACTAAAATTCATATATAAGTCACAGAGCTCTACTCAGATAGTCGCACTATGGACATCAATACCCGGGGTCAAAACTAATCACATGGATAGATCAAGAAGATGGATATAGAGAAAAACATAGATGGTTTTGATGTTTACTAAGTGAACGATGTTTCTCATATCTGTCTGAAGGCCACTGCCAAACTGAACCTATCCTAATGGACTGAGATATCGGTCTGAACTAATATCAACACACTGGCATATACAAGGAAACCAGTGGTCGATAATCCTAACTCTAGGTCAACACAACTGGCATATACAAGGGTTCCAGTGGTCAACTTTATTGAATTTATTCCAGTTGGTCTAATGGTCTGGTCTTAATTTCTTTTTCTCTTTTTTTCTTTTTCTCTTTTTTTTTTTTTTTTTTTTTTTTGTAACTCAATCACTCTAATTCACCCTAGCATTGGTAACAACTTGATTCGTGAGCCCCACCTAATCACTTAGAGAAACATAGTTTAAAAACAAAATAAAATAAAAACAGAAGTGAAAAGGACTCAACGAGATATGGTGAAACTATCATGTTATTTCTAACACCTAAGCTCTGTGCTTTTATGAATAGACTCTTTAGATGTTTCCATCTAATCAGATTGGTTCCTCAACTCCTACAACCAAAATGCTTCCATCCACTTAGATTGGTTAGTGCCATCCTTAATAAACATAAATTTCTAGGCTTTGGAGTTTAATAATGCAACTAAAAAGTTTCTCCCATACCCCCAAACTTAAATCTAACATTGTCCTCAATGTTCTAAAGATAAAATTAAAAGCATGAACAAGGAGAAACTGTTACCATTTGAAGTAAAAGAGTTAAGGAAAGATATTACCGTGTCGCATGAATATTGGGTTACCTCCCAAGAAGTGCTAAGTTTAAAGTCTTGACCCAGGACTAAGAAAGGATTAGTCACCTCATAAAATCATAAAGTAATAGCCGAAATTTCTGTGGGTCATCAAAACCAAATAGAGCTATCACAAGTAAAAGGAATCTGCAACATGCCAAGAAAATAAACAAATAAAGCACACCCTTGTCTAGTTTCTGTTTAAGACAACTACATCTAGCCGTGGTTTGAGTTCGGAGCTCTATAACTGGGTCCAAATAAAATATTCTCATGTGCTGGAATTCCTCAAAGCTAAAATCCGGTTCAGGTTGTAAAGTCTGTAAAAACTCAAATAAGAACTTAGAAGCACATAATAATAACCTGAATAATTGCGGATCCTTAAAGTTAATCATTTTTGACTCACACAATTGACCACGATGAAACTGGCGGTCAATCATAATAAAATGTGTCGATACTAATTTCCTAAAGTACTTAGGTTTAGTCTCAAAACTAAATAATTGACACATCGAAACTTATACGTTCCCCCTTTGGTTGAAAAATATTTGGTAGGAAAACAAAGTCAATCTGGGTATCATAGCTGGGTAAACCACATCAACCAGAGGATGGGTTTCTAACAACTGAACTTCCTTATGGACATCACTAGGTTCTGGAAAACGTGTATGAAGATAATCTTTTAAAATGGTTGAAGCACATATGTCAAGTCCCAAGTGAGGGACCTTTCTAAGAGTTAAAGCACATGGAGAATGATAATCACCCTCAACTTAGAGTTTTCAATGTCTCTAGAAAGACTAGTCACAACTTTCCTAATTTCAAGGTCATCTGATTCCTGAAAATGGTCAATTGATTCTGCTAAGTCGGGTTCATCCTCACTCATCTCTACGAGTTCATTTTCTTTGTCTAAGATTAATGTTTCTAAATCGCTAGACTCTAAAACAATATTCTCAGAAGAAACTCGTTCCTCTAAACCATTATTAGCTTCGTAAAAAGGAAATTCTACATCGTCTAAAACGGTAGTATCTCTAGCCAAATCCTCGTCCTTTTGAATAGGTGAATAATTATTAAAATTATTTGGATTTGAACTAGAAACATTATCATTATTAAGCTCAATTGGAGTAACAAATTCCAGATCACTATGCCTAATTATTTCAAATTCTTCATCAGCACTATCCTCATCATAATCATCATTATAATAACATGAAAATGGTTGAACCTCATCTAAACAAGTAGTGTTACCAATTTTATCCTCGTCATCTTGATTATGCAAATAACTATCCTCATTTTCAAAGGTACTATTGGAAACACTATACTGGAAATTAAGACTATCTTGAGCAGTTCTTTCCTGGGCCTCTAACAATATTTTCTGAGTCAACTCACATGACATCCTGATTTTATCTAGGAAAGAAGGTTCACACGTTGCATTGCTTTCGTCCAAAACTAAGTTATTCATCTCAGCTGAACTACGTGTAGACTCAAGTAACTTCTGTGTCGACTCAGCTAACTTACGTGCGGACTCTAGAGAGGAATTTTGCTCGTATGACCGGTGGGAGTATGGATAGTAATTGGGCTCATCATGGTATGAGCCATAACCTTGAAAAGGCTGATGTTCCCAACCACTATTCACACTATGGTCAAGGTAGTAACGTCCATTTTGAAACTCAGTCGGATATTCGTTGTATTGGCTGTTGTAATAACAGTTCGACATTCTATTCGCAGGGGTGTGAGTTGTCACACAAAATAAAACCCACTGACAGGGGATTCGTGGGTGAATAGAGTCTTACCTCCCGTACCAGACGGGCGATGAACCGTTAAAGTCGACTCAGGCCACCGACTCCTATGTCAGTGCACGAACCCGAGGGGCCGAGACAGTATCGTAACTGTCGTCCTTCCCTGCAAACAGTTTATATTTAATTTTTAACCCTTCCTTAGGGTTTCAAAAATAATGTCCAAGTCCAAAAATAAAGTCCAAAAAGTGTCCGAAAATAAAAAGAAAAATTACAAAAATACAACCCTATTTACAGTTTCTAAAAATAAAACAAAATAATTATATACAAAATCTTCTTCTTCACTCCTTGGACTCCTCTTTTCTTTCCTTCTTTGGCGATGCTTTCTTTTTATAGCACTTTTTCTTTCCTTATAGCTTTACTCCAAATCTGAAAAGAATCAAAAAAATACCAAAGGCGTAAAAAAGAACAAAAAATAAAAATAAACCTAAAACAAATCTAAATACAAGTCCGCGTCGGCGGCGCCAAAAATTGATGTGATTTTATGTTGTTGTAGAAAGTGGTAGTAAAAGTTCGTTCAAATCGGGCTTGTAAAGATTTGATTTAAGAAAATACTAAAAACAAATAAAATATATATACAAGGTTTGTCACAATATCGAGAGGTACCGAGACTCAGGGTTCCACCAATTCTCATTCGTGCGATTCTTATATTTATCCTAGACAATTATAGCTCAAACAATAAAATATTGACTCTATGTCTTTGCCAAGGTATATTTTTAAAAGATTAATTGTAAATCACAAGCATGACGCATCAAAAGTACTAAAACTAAGCATACGTCATCAAACGAAATCACAACTAATTAGTGAAATCATAAAACAATTAAATTAAGTGCAAGAAGTCATATAAGAAATAAATAGAATTACCACATGCATTAAAATTAGCTTCCTCCTTTGTCCCAGTGTTGGGGTTTAGCTCCTCATATTATTCACGTGCTCAAAATAATTGTTCATAGCTCAAATAGGTGAAAAACAAGAGAAAACTAATAAAGGCATAGTTTGCAACGCTGAAAAGGCGTTACAAACAGACATCATACTGTAAGAAATAAGACTGCCCTTTAAACGATACTTCACTTATGCTGTTGAATAGCAATAGTTCTCTGTGACAGTTCCCTGTGAGTCTTATGTTCTTCGTGTTCTAGGGTTCTTGAGAACGACACTTGTGAAGTGTCAGTTCTTCGTCTTCTTCACCTGCTGCTGCAACTTTCTCTGCAGCTTCTCTGCTTTGATTCTTCAGCCTCCAATCGACCCCAAAACTCCCCTAAAGTATCGACAGCCCCCTTGTGACCTCCTACAACTCCTTTTATATGCACCGGCAGAAAATATGGCGAGAAATCCCTGAAATATCTCTCGGTTTCTTCTATCAAAAGTCACGGGAATTATTTCTCTCATTAGCTTCTGTGCGCGTCTTCTCCACCGCAGATGACTCTAAGCTCTCTATCTTTGGTAGGTACGAACCTTAGCCAATTTTAAATCCTACGTACTTCCCAAATTTAGCAGCAAATTCCCAAGGAAATATAACTTCCCTGTTTTAGAGCAAACCGGCGAGAACCTCCATTTTTTTCGAATCTCAAAATCCTACCACCCCTGTCTTGTTGCAGCAACTCCATGCCAATCCAAACTATCCCAAAAATTCCGACAAAATCTCTCTCGAATCCTATCCAGAGAGTGCAGCCAATCCCGTGAAAAAAATGGTTCTCACTGTTTTGCCACACCTTCCATTCTTTTTCCGATTCCATCACTCTTGACAATCCTGTTTTGATAGAACAGGGCCAAGGAAACTCATTCCCATGAAATACTTCGATAAAATCTCGACCAATTTCCAACTCAGAAAGTTCACGTTGTATGATAAAATTTCCCGCCAAATTCAGTTCAAATGGGGAAGAACAGGATGCCCCCTATCCTCTGATGGGGTGCCGATAGTAAATGCCATAGGGGTTACCCCTTATCAACCGGGTACCCCTTATCCATTTGAGGGGTGCGAATAGTAATTTTCTCCCACGAGCGCAAAACCACTTTCCGCGCCAATTTTTCCACACATGTTTATTTCTCCAAAAATACCTACAAAGACATAAAACGCCAAAATAAATACAAAATGAGCACTAACAAAATAGATAAATTAGATCAAAATAGACACATAAATGCGTCTATCAGTGTTACATAAACTTATCTTGTCGTAGCGACACACAAAAAACCCCCTTTTGTTACTTCTCGTTTGAATCGGTATAAAAATACCTTAGAATCAACTCTACATCGCCCTAGTCTCTGTGGGATCGACCTGTATTTGCTTTGTCTACTATAGACGCTGTGCACTTACAATTTAATACAATTGTAGGTATCTTTCCCGACCTACCAAGTTTTTGGCGCTGTTGCCGGGGACTCGGTAGCGGTGTAGCTGAAGTTTCTATCTTTTTATTTGTTGGTTCCAATTACTGTTTGTATATATGTGTTAGATTTCTGTCTTCAACCATTGTAGTGTAACTCAGTGACCCATCTGTTATATAATCTGCATCATGTTGTTAATGTTAGTTGTAGTTTTTGTTTTTCAGTTTGTAGTTCATCTGTAACTTTGTTGTTTTAGTGTAACTTAGCTGTGCAATCCATCTGTTCATCCTGCATCTCACGTGTTAGCTTTTAGTTAGCTTTTAATCCATCTGTATATGCACTGCATCTTAGTTCTTTACTGCCAGCTAATTTTTTTAGTTTCCCTTGTGTTATAGTGTAAGTTAGCATTAATCTATTTGTGTTTTGATTTTTTTGTTGTTAGTATAATATAGTTGTCCAAATCCATATGTATATATTGCATCTTATTTTTTGTTCATGTAGTTTCTTCCATTTGTTATTTGTAGCTTAATTCTGTGGCTTTGTAGCTCTAATTGCTATAATCCTCTCATATCCTGTTAGTGTAATCCATATGTTATATATCTTGCATTTTTTTTTTCTGTAAGTCAGTCAGTCTTCTTGCATTCTGTTTACTTGCATTCTCATATCATTTTATTTAAAAAAAAATAGTTTTTAGTGCCTGAGTCAGTTCCATCTGTAATCCTGTAGATGCTTAGCAAAATTTTCAATAGTTTTCCTTCACTTTCCTAGATTACAGTAGTTAAATCCATCTGTGTATATAATTGTCATCGGATCTCTTTAGTATTCTCTGTAAGTTTTAAATTTCAAATCATCTCATTCGCATAAACTGCATCATTGTTCATCTCATCTCAAGTTTGAGTTGTCTGCAACTATTCTCGTTGTGTAAGTTTTGGTTGTAATTCTGTAGCTCGATTGTATTTTTATTAGCTTCCTTTGTTTTGAAGTTTAAAACACATTACCATCTGTGAATATCCATCAGTGAGTGTAGGAATATGTAGGATCATTGTGTTAGCTGTTCATTGGCACTTTGATTAACACCTGCTTTCATTTAGCATTTGGCCTGCACTTAAACATTGAATCTACAAGCCTGACTTGTCCCCATTTCAGTTAAATTGCAGTCTCCTTAGATTGTTGAAATCTCCATAGTGTTAGCTGATTCCTGAGCGGTGTTAGGTGTTGCGAAGGTGTTGTTCGTGTTTAAAAGTCCCATGTGGTATTATGCTGGCATAACTTAGATTTAATCTGTAAAAACATTTCCATCTGCATCCTAGCCCTGTCCATTAGCTGTAGTTTTTAATTTTTGTCATCCCATTTCAATCACACATCTGCATTCTTTTAGTCTTTCTTACTAGTTTACATCTCATAGTATGTTGCATCAGTAGCTTTCCAGTTCACTTAATATGTTTCAGTAGTTAATTTTTTTTTTCAGTTCTGTTTCATATAAGCATTTACATAATCTAGTTTTGTCAGTTAGATACTAGTTTGAGAACATCGTCATCCTGTAATTTATCAAGCAATCCTGCATTTCGCACTTTCATTTTCTCTTTTCCCTGTTGAACATTGTCAACCCCAGGCAGCATAATAGCCATTCATCCCGCTCATTTTTGTATTTCATCTGTTTCCTTTTCCCAATTGCAACTTGTCTATACTTGTATCATATGTTTAAACTCCAGGCCATTCAATTAGTGAGTGCATAGTTTTTCAGTTGATACATCAGAGCAGTTCACATCTTTTGTCCTGCAAATCTAGTTGTTAACTTTCAATGATAAACAACTACTTCCTGCAATTCTCTGTTTCACCTGCACATTTCTGAGGACTGAAACTATTCTTTGAGTAATTAGGTACCTGCGGAGCTGAAATACAAATCAAGGAAAGGAAAGGAAAGCTAAGGGAGCAGCAGAACCTGTTTAACGTGCCTAAACCCGGTCGTACTGACGATACTTGCGGTGCTGATGTACAAACCAAAGAAAAAGGTGAAGGAGGAGGAGCAGGACAACTGTTGTAGTGCCTAAACGCGGTCCTGTACCGGCGGTATCACTTTCTAAACTTGCTGTCTTTGGTGAATGTGAATGATATACCATGTTTGCTCACTGAACTGGTGCTTACTGACCTGTGTCAAACCCCTGCAACATCTAGCATATGTGTGCTTGATTCCGTGACACTTGAGTAAAAATTATGCTAGCTGAAATTGTGTTTTGCCGCACTAAGTTTGTGTCTGTTTGAATCTCCAAATCCCTGAATCTGATTGTCATTTTCATTGGTCTTTGTTCCCCTGATTTGCACATTACTGCTTTGCTGTCCAGTACAACATTTTTGAATCTGTGTGCATAATTCTGAAAGCGAGCTTTTGTTTCATATGAGCTTTGCTTCCATGTTTTGAAACTCGTTTGGTTGTCTGAGTGTTATAACATGATTAATGTGTTATCTGTTAGGCTATGATTGTTTCTTTTTGTGACCAAATTGATTGCCTGTCATGTCAATATTTTGGACTGGGGTTAGGGATGAAAAATCATCACATAAATCAATCAGAGAACTTGCACAAGAGCATGCTTCACGTTATAAGTTTCCAGTAGACCATGATGTCAATAACTATAGGGATTATTACCAACCTTTTCAAGGTTCTGAGCCTCCATATACATACCCTAATTGCTATGCACACATGGACCAATCACCACAATGGGAAAATGACCAATTTTGTAATCCTTTTGAACAACTTACTATGCTTTTAAAAATGAATCTGATTCATTTACAGAATGGGGGAAGGGAGTAATTTCAAGATGAATTATTTGTTAGTACTAATGAATTAAATTTTGAAAACAGTGCATCTATTCCTACTCGTGCAAATAATATTGAATATGAAGCTGAAATAGAGGTACATAAATGGAGTAGAGACACTATGTTTTTGCATGAGGCATTGCATCCTTGTTACGATTATGATGATGTTGATATGTTGGAAGAGCATGCTTATTCTGAAAATTCTGAGATCAAACCTTCGGGTTCAGAGACATTAGGCTTCTCTGCTGCGACCCTTATGAATGATGCTTCTTCTAATATTCAATCCATAAATACATATGATGCTGATTCTGAATTGGGGCTTGAACAATTGTTCAGTGAAAGTGAGCATGATGCACAACTCGTATTTGACTTAGGGAAGGATGAATCTTCTGTTGACACTAATGTTCTTATGCATCATGATATAATTGTTGTGTCTGATTCCCTGCCCATGTCACAATATGATGTTTCTTCTGATATTCCTATGCATGAGACTAAATTTTTGGATGATGATGATATTGAATTGGGATTTGATCATTTGTTCTATGAATGTGAGAATGATATACTTGTTTCTGACTTAGGGAGAGTGTGTGATGGTACTAATTATCTTACACATGAAAACAACTTAGATGTTCCTACCTCCCTGCTTAAGTCACAAACTGAGACTCTTACACCCAACCTTGATTTGGTTTGTAACAAAATTGTAAAACCGTCTTTTATGAGAATACCTAATCTAGGACTAGAACTGTGTGTTTCTCAAGTTCTTTTGGAACATGTTGCATCTAAATATAACATCTTTAAGGAGACACAACTGGAATGTGTGTCACTGCCCGTTCCTAACATAGTTCACTTTGAACTAGAACTTGTGCATGATGTACCCTTGCAGTTGCGAGATTTTGTGTCCAAAAGCATATATGTAGAAAATTTCTGGTTTGGGGGTAACTCGTGTACATCTGCAGTTGCACTTTCATGTTGTGCATGTGTAAGACAGTTGATATCTCTGTATATCTTCTTTTGGGTTGATCATCAACTCTTTATATTGTTGATCTATGGTGAATCTTTCTTGTATTTTGCTCTGAGTCAGTTTGAGTCTTTGTACTTTGTATCCCTTTGTGGTTACTACTGTGGTACATATGTTTTGTGCTAATCCAATGCTACACTCAGCTGATCTCTGATTGGATTACAACAGCTAATAAGAGAGTTCTTACTTGGGACGGTCATCGAAATCCAGTATTCTCTTTACTTTTTCTCCACTTACCATCGAAATTCTGTTCTCATGGTATGTTGCATTTATAGTTTTTTTTATCTTTAGAAACACTGAGGACAATGTTTAGTTTAGGTTTGGGGGTGAAAAGTAGATACCATATGACTGATGGCATGCTATAATTGAAAATATAACTCTTTCTTTTTGTAATAAAAAAATAGGAAATGAAAAAAAATGAAAAATGGAGGTCATTTACCTTGATTTGTGATACCTGTGCATGTATGATATCTTAGGGTTCTTAGTGAAAAAGCTGGGGTACAACAACCACACCCAATATTTCCCTGAGTAATCTATATGGACAAACTCCAATATAATTTCTAGAGAATCAACTAGACAGTCCGACTCAATATAGACAAAAAGTATATCAAAGAGTTTATATCTCAATCTCTCGATTTGATATATACTCAAGCAAATAGAAATCTGCGAGTCTTTATCAAATATTAGAGAGATAATTTGGATGGTACCAAAGACCAATATCCAAGTCTCAATAAATTTAAATCAACAACCAAAAGATCGGATATTTTAATTGATTGGACAACGCACAACCTGTGATATTTCAATTATATAAACAAAAATAATGCGGAAATAGAAATAACACAGACACCAGAATTTTGTTATCGAGGAAGCCGCAAATGCAGAAAAACCCCGGGGCCTAGTCCAGATTGAACACACACTGTATTAAGCCGCTACAGACACTATCCTACTCCAAATTAACTTCGGTGTAGACTGTAGTTGAACCCCAACCAATCTCACACTGATCTAAGGTACAGTTATGCTCCTACGTCTCTGATCCCAGTAGGATGCTACATACTTGATTCCCTTAGATGATCTCACCCACAACTATGAGTTGCTACGACCCAAAGTCGAAGACTTTAATAAACAAATCTGTATCACACAGAAAAGTCTACGGTAATAGATAAATCCGTCTCCCACGAATATACCTATAAGTTTTGTTCCGTATTTTGATAAATCAAGGCGAACAGGAACCAATGGATAACCCGGACTTATATTCCCGAAGAACAACCTAGTATTATCGATCACCTCACAATAATCTTAATCGACGCAGCGAAAAAGGTATTGCGGAATCACAAACGATGAGACGAAGATGTTTGTGACTTCTTTTTATCTTGCCTATCAGAGATAGAAATCTCAAGCCAATTATTACAATTGTACTCGTACGATAGAAACAGCAAGATCAGATCACACAACTACGAGAAAGTAGTATCGGTCTGGCTTCACAATCCCAATGAAGTCTTTAAGTCGTTAACCTGGTTTAGAGAAGAAAACCCAAGGTTAAAGGAGAATCGACTCTAGCTTATACAACTAGTATCACACGTAAGGTGTGGGGATTAGGTTTACTAGTTGCTAGAGTTCTCCCTTATATAGTCTTTCGAATCAGGGTTTGCAATCAATGTTAGCTTGGTAACAAAGCATTCAATATTCACCGTTAGATGAAAACCTGATTAGATTCAAGCTAATATTTCTCAACCGTTAGATCGAAAACTTAGCTTGTTATACACACATGAAATGCACGTTTCTAGGCTTGTGTAACCGTACCCAAACATGTACATTTGTTGGTTCAACAATAGTTAACCAAAGGTTAGCCATATGAGCAATTTCGTATCAACCATATTCTTCTTCACCATAACTAGTCCAAATGACTCAAATGAACTAGTAAGAGAGTTATTCAATTGCTTAGATCTTTATGTAACTACACAAGACACAATCGAAGCAAAAACGATTTGATTCACTCGAATCGGTTCATGAACTTTATAGTCACGGTTTGCAAAAGCGTTCCTTAGTTTATTTAAACATGAGTTCAAGAACAATCGTTTTTAGATATAACCAACTCAAGTTCGCGGACTGGGTTCGCGGACTTAAGTTCACGGAAGGAGTTCACAAACTCCAGCAGAAATTCTCGGGTCGAGAACTTCCGCCAGTTTGCGGACTGAGTTCGCGGACTTGGCTCATGCCACCATTCCGGTTCTCTTGATCAACAAAGTTCGCAAACTTTGGTTCAAGGAATAAGGAATTATACATATATGTGTTTCCACAACAATGCTTAAATCCTACCATGGTTATGTAATCTAAACTCTCATTTCAATCATTGAAACATTCTCAGAGGACGTTATATAGTTGTTATTCACAAACCATTTTTCGTCAGAGAAATTTTCAAAGTGATTGAAACATAACATGACTTTCGTCACTAGGTAAAGATGAATTCGGCTAAAGCGAAAGCTTACCAACACATATTTAGAGAAATAGATAGGCGAGATAAACTCGGCTCGAAATACCAAATGTGTATAATCTAAGTCTATATAGCAAAACGAATTTTATCTCAAGATAGGAGATAAATAGACTTTTGAGTGATAGATAAGTTCAAGTCTCCACATACCTTTTAGTCGATGAAGTTCCACCAATTCCTTGAGTAGTCCTTCGTCTTGTATGATGATTGCCATGGAGTTCTTGAGCTCAACTACACTTTCTATCCTAGTATGAGACCTTAGCTATAGTAGACTAGAAATCAAGACTTATAGTTTTGATCACTAACATTGACAAACATGCTTGAGATAGCAACGCATGCGAGTTCGACCGAGCAATGCTCTAATAATCTCCCCCTTTGTCAATTTTAGTGACAAAACTATCAATACATATGGAGTACAAAAAATAAATAAATTAACTTTTGTAGCTCCTATTCCACATGTCTAATCTTCAACATTACTCAAAATCTTCGTCACTTCCAAGTACTCCAATGATCCCAAAGGTTGTAAGTTTAGCATCATCGTTGTTGAAAATCCGTAGCTATAACAACAAGAAAACAAGAGTTCTCAATCATTGTTATACAATGTCATAGTATCATTACACAGCGTCAAAGTTCAATTGTATCACAACTTCAACAACAATACTATGGTGATATGTATCACTCCCCCTTAGTCAATACTCCATCTCACATGGAACCCCCCCCCCCCCAACATAATGATCCGAAAACCATATGTATTTGTAGTGTCAACTACATATTAATTCTCCCCCTTTTAGTCAATAAAATTGGCAAAGGCAAAAGAACGGGATCCTAATGAAATTTCCGAAAGAGACATTTCATGACCAAAAGAAAGAAAACACATATCATCTTATTTAGATGCAATCATAAAGCCGAAGCTAAATGCATTCATCAAGGAGTTTAAAGATACAAGATAACCCCTCAAATATTCCACAGCCGCACTCCCCACAAAGATTTGGCAATTAAGCACAAGTTCAATTAAGAACTCTCCCCCATAATATGTCATTCCCGAAAGAACAACAAGAGCGACCTTAATTTGAAGAGAAAAGAAGGATTTCTTTGGACATAACAAATAACATACAAGTATGAATTTGAATCCAAAATACTCAATTAAATTAACCACAATAGAACCCATGATTAATTTAATCGGATATGCTCAACATAAGTGAACTTATGGAGACTCAAAAATACTCAATTAGATTAATCACAACAGAACCCATAATTAATCTAATCGAAATACACAACCAAACTAATCACAAAATTAATCAATTTAATTGGCCATACTTGACATTAGAGAATGAATCTATGGAGCAATGACTAAGTTAATCATAAGAAAACAATCAACCTAGTCAAAAGTGCTCAAACATAAGAAATTTTACGGAGCCATAACTAAAATAACCAAACAAGATGATTAATTTAGTTGATTATGCTCGACATAAAGTACCTTATGGAACAACAACAAAGCTAATCATAAAAATAATCAACTTGGTCGTTTAGTGCTCAACATAAGACACATTACGGAGCCTCACAGTAATACATAAAATATGGATCAGGGAAGATCAATTACTGCAGAATACACAAGGATTCATTCTATTTTCCATCATTATTTGCATAACGACATACAATAGACATAATCTTTGTAAACAAAAGATTTTTAACCTATCTTCTATCAAAAATTGACAATATAGGCTTAACTTTTGTATTTGTCAAAAGTATATTCATTCTTTTATCAATATGTACATATCGATTTACGAAAGACTTTACTTTTGACAAGGTATGGGACAATAACAGTTCACGGACGCAAACACACATATCCCATAACAATTGCAATATATAAAACCATAAAGATTAATAATGTAAAAATCATCTTCCGAACAATTTTAGAATTTAAACTAATAAACCTAAAAACATGAAGATGAAAACGTTGGACATAGCTATGTGTAATCACAATAATGGCTATTCCAAACTCTAGTTATTCTTCTAAACAAAAACAAGAAAAATAAAGATTTACTAGGCAATAAAGAAAATCATCTTTTACTCATCATCTTCCTCATCGGAAATACCCCAAGATGCTTGGATTGTGTTCAACTCTTCCTTGAGCTCGGGAAACTTAGTTGCAACCAATCACAATTGTTCTTGCACACACTTCACCCTTGAATTGACCTTACACACACCCTTGTGAATTTTTTGAAGTAGACTCAAGGTGGTAGGGTCACAATCGTTAAGTGAAGCATCTCTTTGTCTTTTGCACACATTCTCCCTTATGCGTCTGAAGGTACAGGGACGAACCGGTTTGGGAACCCCAAGAGAGTTGCCAATTGAATCAAAACCACGATCACGACAAATTTGACTAATCAAGCAAGGGTAACCTAACATCTTGATGGGTGAAGTCATCGAGATCATTTGAGAGATATGAATCCACAAATATCGAGACTTGGAACACCTGATTCAAGGAAATAGACCAATTCCGCAAACTCATAGCTCCACCAAGAGTTTTTAATTGTGGAAGGACACAAATTGGAGATACCAAGTTTTCCAAATGCTATTAAAGCAATACTAAGATCATTAGTAGGGAACTTTCCTTGATTCCAAGTCACCTTCTTACCACAAATCCCAAGAGAGATATCATCACGTGATGGTTGTTCATCACTTGGTCTAGGTAGACGAAAATTTCCCAATGGAATTTTGGTAATCTTCGAAATTAACTCTCTATCAACAAGAAATCTTTCTCTGTTTATCATGGATTCCATCTTATTGTGATCAACATCATGAATGTTTGCATAGAAAATTCTTGTGAGAGAATCAAATCCTTGACCAAGACCATCAAAGATGTTTCCAAGATTGAATTTTTTGAAGCAAACTAAATCCTCTTCATGCCCACTAGATAGATCCAATTTCTTTTCTAGGATAAAACCTTTAGATGAAATCTTTTCAAAAATTCTAGCACAAGAATCATCCACAAACCTAATCCTAAGAGAATTTTGGTCACAAGGATAATCCATGCTAGAGGTATTTGAGCTTTTGGAACTCCTTTTTGAGCCCTTAGAATTCATCAAGAGATCTAAGAAATTGAAAGGAACAAGAGGATTTTACTTACTTGGAGTGAATCCTTGAACACCCTTTCTTTTAATTTCTCCAAAGAGACTTCAATAGAGGAAACACACAAAACCCTATAGGTTCACGTACGCGGACTGAAGGGATGAAGAAGAGGGTGCGCGAACTCCTTCTTTATAAGGCCAATAATGGGCTTGGACCCGTTTGTGAACCGCGACCCACAAAGGAAAAGTGGGATTTTCTTGGACGTTTGCACATCAAAGGTTATGCATCCCGTGACAACATAATTTGTGAGAGACGATGGATGCAGTAGAAAGCTTTATTGAGTATTCTAAAAAATAATAACTAAACTGTACACAACTCAAACCATTTCTTGCCCCATTTCAAGATATATATAAATGGGGTAGTGCCAGGCTTGTTACCAAGAGGCATAATGTGCAAAGGAATTCTTATGCAACATTTCTGGTTGATATGTGTGAACAGTCCCTATGGTGTAATCAAAGTAATGATGATAATCAGGGTAGTCAGAGCTTTCTATCCTTCGTTTGATCCTGCTAGAAGGAGGATTCTTCAGATTCCTAGGTTGTACAATATTATTTGAAGGTTTAACATGTATAGAACCTTGTTCGGAGTGATTCTTAGACTTAACATAATTAAGTTTTTCTAAGAATTTGAAGACGCATTCGAATGCTCTGAATAGATCTTTATCAATTGATCCATTACGATAGTATTCCTCAAAGAGATCAAGAGTTAATCTAGTGAGGTTCCATATCCTTGAGCGTAACGAGCGTTTCCTCAATATTTCCTTCTTTTTATTTTTTCCTTTAGATAGATACTTAACACCTAAATCTTCCCCTTTAGATGAAGTGAGATTATCATGAGAAACCGAGGTTTTAACCATAATAATCTTTGAGCAATTTTTAAGGAATTCTGGCGTGCGTTACAGATGCCAAGAGCAAGTTTTCCAAAGAAATTTCCCATGGGAATTTTTTTTAGGAACGAACAAACACAAACTTATTAGGTTTAGAGTGTTTGCTAGCTCTGATACCAATTCAAAAAGCGGGGGTACAACAACCACACCCAATATTTCGCTTAGCAATCTGTATGGACAAACTCCAATATACTTTCTAGAGAATCAACTAGACAGTCAGACTCAATATAGACAAAAAGTATATCAAAGAGTTTATATCTCAATCTCTCGATTTGATATATACTCAAGCAAATAGAAATCTGCGAGTCTTTATCAAATACTAGAGAGATAACTTGGATGGTACCCAAGACCAATATCCAAATCTCAATCAATTTAAATCAACAACCAAAAGATCGGATATTCTAATTGATTGAACAACGCACAACCTGTGATATTTCAATTATATAAAAAAATATAATGCGGAAATAAAAATAACACAGACACCAGAATTTTGTTAACGAGGAAACCGCAAATGCAGAAAAACCCTGGGACCTAGTCTAGATTGAACACATACTGTATTAAGCCGCTGCAGACACTAGCCTACTCCAAATTAACTTCGATCTGGACTGTAGTTGAACCCCAACCAATCTCACACTGATCCAAGGTACAGTTATGCTCATACGTCTCTGATCCCAGCAGGATGCTACGTACTTGATTCCCTTAGATGATCTCACCCACAACTAAGAGTTGCTATGACCCAAAGTCGAAGACTTTAATAAACAAATCTGTATCACACGGAAAAGTCTACGGTCATAGATAAATCCGTCTCCCACGAATATACCTACGAGTTTTGTTCTGTCTTTTGATAAATCAAGGCGAACAGGAACCAATCGATAACCCGAACTTATATTCCCGAAGAACAGCTTAGTATTATCGATCACCTCACAATAATCTTAATCGACGCAGCGAAAAAGGTATTGCGGAATCACAAACGATGAGATGAAGATGTTTGTAACTTCTTTTTATCTTGCCTATCGGAGATAGAAATCTCAAGCCAAATATTACAATTGTACTCATACGATAGAAACAGCAAGACTAGATCACACAACTACGAGAAAGTAGTATCGATCTGGCTTCACAATCCCAATGAAGTCTTTAAGTCGTTAACCTGGTTTAGAGAAGAAAACCCAAGGTTAAAGGAGAATCGACTCTAGCTTATACAACTAGTATCATACGTAAGGTGTGGGGATTAGGTTTCCCAGTTGCTAGAGTTCTCCCTTATATAGTCTTTCAAATCAGCGTTTGCAATCAATGTTAGCTTGGTAACAAAGCATTAAATATTCATCGTTAGATGAAAACCTGATTAGATTCACGCTAATATTTCTCAACCGTTAGATCGAAAACTTAGCTTGTTATACAAACATGAAATGCACGTTTCTAGGCTTGTGTAACCATACCCAAACATGTACATTTGTTGGTTCAACAATAGTTAACCAAAGGTTAGCCATATGAGCAACCATATTCTTCTTCACCATAACTAGTCCAAATGACTCAAATGAACTAGTTAGAGAGTTGTTCAATTGCTTAGATCTTTATGTAACTACACAAGACACAATCGAAGCAAAAACGATTTGATTCACTCGAATAGGTTCATGAACTTTATAGCCACGGTTTGCAAAAGCACTCCTTAGTTTATTTAAACATGAGTTTAAGAACAATCGTTTTTAGATATAACCAACTCAAGTTCGCGGACTGGGTTCGCGGACTTAAGTTCACGGAAGGAGTTCACAAACTCTAGCAGAAATTCTCGGGTCGAGAACTTCCGCCAGTTCATGGACTGAGTTCGCGGACTTGGCTCACGCCACCATTCCGGTTCTCTTGATCAACAAAGTTCACAAACTTTGGTTCAAGGAATAAAGACTTATACATATATGTGTTTCCACAACAATGCTTATATCCTACAATGGTTATGTAATCTAAACTCTCATTTCAATCATTGAAACATTCTCAGAGGACGTTATATAGTTGTTATTCACAAACCATTTTTCGTCAGAGCAATTTTCAAAGTGATTGAAACATAACATGACTTTCGTCACTAGGTAAAGATGAATTCGGCTAAAGCGAAAGCTTACCAACACATATTTCGAGAAATAGATAGGGGATATAAACTCGGCTCGAAATACCAAATGTGTATAATCTAAGTCTATATAGCAAAACGACTTTTGTCTCAAGATAGGAGATAAATAGACTTTTGAGTGATAGATAAGTTCAAGTCTCCACATACCTTTTAGTCGATGAAGTTCCACCGGTTCCTTGAGTAGTCCTTCGTCTTGTATGATGATTGCCATGGAGTTCTTGAGCTCAACTACACTTTCTATCCTAGTCCGAGACCTTAGCTATAGTAGACTAGAAATCAAGACTTATAGTTTTGATCACTAACATTGACAAACATGCTTGAGATAGAAACGCATGCGAGTTCGACCGAGCAATGCTCTAACACTTAGTCTAGATGATGAGGCACTCCTGATTCTAGCACAATTCACATGTGATATATAAAATTTGCACATGCACGATCTACCAGGCGTGTATAGCGTCGGTGTTCATAGGTTAAGTAGGCTACCAATCATCTAGAATACTGAATGAGATTTGACTAGCTTGTTCTTTGGTTGGCCGGGATAGAAGTTGGAGGATACATTAAGAAAAGCAACCATTGAATTTGACCGGGTGCATCGAAAAGGGCTGCCTCTTGCTAAAAATGTCATGTAATCTATTTTTTCTGTTTTTGTGTAGAGTTTGTTGTGCCAGTTTGTATTTGTATCTTTCATTACTCCTGTTGATGGTGGATTTTTATTTAAGGCTAAAATTGTAAAAGCCAAAATTATGCGCTAACATCTTGCAAAAGATAAAGCCATTAATAAGTGATGAATACTTCTTCACTTTACTAATTCACCTAGAATGGAGCATGTGGCAACAATCCCAAGATACGTGAATTAAATACACGAAATTCATCCAGGTTGGAGCATGTGGCAACAATCCCATATACCCTGTGAATTTACTGACATTATTAATTAATGCATAACCAGCCTTGTATTTCCTGTACTCATTATCGGTGCGGCATGACGACTGAGTGTTGTTCTCAGCAGAGCAACACGAACCTCCAAGCATTAATAATGAAGCATGTACGAAATACCCGTACAGGCTACAACTCTCGGTGTGTTATACTTGCCCGATTGAGCATACAACTCTCGGTATGTTATACTATCCCGATTGAGCATACATCTCTCGGTGTGTTATACTAGCCCGATTGAGCATGTTTGAACCTGGACTGTCCATATCAGTCTCAGAAACGATCACAACCATCCAACTTCACCAGCATGATTGGATAGCTTAGATTGAATCCATGACCCCAAGCAGGTATTGGAATATTCACTACCGACCCAACGCGGGCCCCGCATGGTCGGTCTCCCCAAAAGGTGGCATAGCTTGCCAAACCGTCCAAGCCAAAGCAATATGGATGAAAACCCTAAATTAGGGTTTGTGGCACATTACATGTATCGCAAAACAGTCTCAACCATCCATCTTCGCAGGCATAAATGGAGGGTGTAGATGTAGATTCAAAGGGCCCAGAGCATGTCAACACAAACACCGTGGGCCCGCCTACATACATGACCGATCGGTCAGGACCAACTATAGTTGGTCATTCCAGTTCAGTGCGCCCAAACAAGGCATGACGACGCACGGCCGGTGAAACCCTAATTAGGGTTTGAACAATCACGAACGTCCATTTTCTCCTGCACGAATGAAGGGTCCAGGATTAGACTAAGCAGGTCCGGTACGTATCAACATGACCATCGTGGGCCCATCTATCTCCACACCTGATCGACCAAGGCATATCGTGCCTGTTTGCCTCGATTCGCATGCCCGAACTAGGCATGGTCGCACCTCCCGATTGCAAACTAATCTCGACCACTCAACTTTGATGGACAAATTGAGTGGCTTAGATCACGTTTCTATGGGATATTAAGATATGGACGTGTATACCAGCTCGCCGTATGTATACCAGACTAATCGGCCAAGACCGACCAAGCTTGGTCGTCTTGAAATGTGCGCCCGAAGTGGGCATGATGCGCGGCTTTTGCGGCACCAGATTTCTGTTGCAAATTGATCTCGACCACTCAACTTCGCCGGACAAATTGAGTGGCCCAGATCATACTTTCACGAGACAATGAGGTATGGGCGCCTACACCGTCATGTCGTCTACACACATGCACGATCGGCCCTACCAAAATTGTATCCCAAGCTTGGATTCGACCAAGCTGAAGAGTGATGCTTGTGCACCTCTTCAAAAATCCTAATTTCACCAACGGTCGCATATGAGTGTCTCAAAGATCATCTCGTCCGTCCAACTTCACCAGCTTGGTTATACAACCCTGGTCAGGAGTAAATTGGTCAGTGAGGCGTCATGGTGATCACCACCCGTCACTTTACCACACCATGATGCAGTACCTTCATAGAATACACACGATACTTCACAAGTATCGACTTCCTAAATAACTTAGTTATTTAATCTAGCATTACATGCTACTTTGTGGGTCCCACGATCCACACACTCGAGACATCAATCATGTCACAAACTGGGGTATTGGTCTGGAGGTTTACAGCGTGCAGCGTGCAACGCGCCATCACAAGAACGTGTCAAGAAGTCATGGACGGTTAGAGATGACAGGAGAAGTGGGCAAGACTGGTCGTGTAACACTAACACACAACTCCACTACTCCATCACTCTACTTCCTCCACTTCCCACGAGAGACGTGAATAAGGCTCAAATGACTTGTATAAATAGGTTCTCCTCACTATTTCCAAAAAAAAAAAGAACAAGTCCAGACAACAGAGGCAAGTGTTGATACCATCGTATTCAAACACCGGAATCGATAGCTTACATCCCGCAAGCCGTTCGCCTTTATGATACAAGTCATACATAGCCAACACCTTCACAATCTCAACACCTTCTTCGCTTCCCTCCCTAAGATCAACCCCATCTCCTTCACTCTGTGACCGAAACAAGTCTGGAACGGCCATTTCTTGGTTTAGTCCGGATTTGCACAGATTGATTTCTCGAATCTACAAGCACTTCCGTGCAATGCATTTGTTTAAGGTTTAGACTCATTTCTCATCCACACCCCCCAAATTACCAGAACCGGCAGAAATAGTTTTCACCCATAAACAACTCCAAAATCAGTTAAAAAAAAAACAAAAGAAAAAAAAAAGAAAAAAAAGATGAAAAGAAGTATCCATTGTCTGTTATTATGTTCTATTTCAGTAAAAAAAGTTAATGTTTCTCTCTTGCTTCAAAATGAGAGAGTAGTCAATGTAAATATGCAGTCAATGTTCCTTTTTGTGTTGTAAATAGTCTTGCAATATGCAAGGAGGGTGTAGCCATCGATGTACAACGCGGGTAAGCTGAAATATCACTAACTCATTAGGTGAACATTCACAATTCTTGTAAAGCCGGACATCTAGCTTGTCTTTGAATTCAGTTTTTAGCCTAAAAAATATCTCTTAGTAATTGGCAGTCATAACTTCCTAGAGTAAATCATTCTCTATGCATGTCTAAGGCAGATACACTTTACACTCTTATCACATGTCCTTAGTTGTTTCAGTGCTAGAATTGTGTCTTTGAAAGCTAGATTGAGATATCCATTTGTTGTGAGCTAAAACTGAATGCAGGTATCACTTTCATGGAATCCGAGCTTATATTTGTCCTAGAACTTAGTGGGTATGTTCTAAGCAAACCCTCACGAGACTTCAACTCGTCCACTAGGGACACTTAGTGGTTTAAAAAAAAGGCTTATTGCATTCGCTAAATGCAATCAAGAGACCGGCGACAGTGGTGTAGGTAGGATTTCTTTAGTTTTTGTTTTACTCGCGGACGAGCAAAATTCAGGTTTGGGGGTGTGATCGGTGCCTAATAATGCATATTTATAGACTATTTTATAGTCATTTATCACATTCCTAGTGTTTCATTGTTCTATTTTCTTGTATTTTGCACATTTGTCCATTAACGGGTAATTTTCTCGGAATAATCTCATTTTGTTGTGTGTTATAGGTGGTTGAGTAAATGGTGAGTAAGAGATTAGCGGGCTTGTGCAAAGGGAGTGTAAGAAAAGAGAACTTGGATGCGATTGTGGGCTCAGGGAATTGATGAAATAATGGTTTACTACAAGGTGTAACAAAGCTCATGTTCTGGTGCTAGTGGGAAAAGCGGATAGCAATATACACCGGGTTTGGTATCCAATCTTAACACCCAAACGGACCCTAAACCCATTTTTCATTTTCACTTTCAAGTCTGGATCTGTTAACCCATCCCTCTCTAACCCTAATTCTCTGGCACCCTTCATTACTCTCTACCCAGTACCATTTCACATCAAATCAATCTTCCTATTGCTCTCGAAAATTTTTCCTCTCCTATATTGTTTGAAGCATTATATGAAGCCTGATTTGATGTATTGAGACAGGGAGACAAAGTCAGGCGGCGTTGTAAGGTAGCCGCGGCAACAACAAGCATCAGGGGTGTCAAATTAGGTCTGAGTATGACCTCCTTTCAATCACCGACAACATCAGACACTCGTTGAAGACAATTAGGCGGTTGTGCAGTGGTAAGTTCAAGAAACATCAAATCCCTAATTTTGTCATTGTATTTTATTGGAAATGGGATTGAAAATGGGGGGAATTATTGTATAATTTGGGAGAGGATTGTAAGGAAGCGAGGCAAGCCCGGAGTAGCCGGTGCAACTTGCAGTAGTAAATTAGGTTTAATTTCATTTTGTATTATGTTCTAAACATCTTTGCTAGAGCTTAAATGAAACTCTTAATCTAACATCAGATAATTTTGGTTATGAATTTGTTCTTGTTGTGCTTAATTGCTTAAGGGTAGATTTAATCTTTGTACTACAACATATTACTTTCACCTTGTTTGTTATATGAAACCTAGGTAGTTGGAATAATTCTATGTTGTGGTGCTGCAACTCATGCTTAAATGAATCAATTTATCTTTTGATTAGTTGTGCTTTAATCAGACAATTAATGCTTAGGATGAATACTTTAGTTGTGATTAATTATCCATCTTCAGATCACCTTGACTATGTGGCAGACTCGAATCTTCACCGCTGTTCGTTAAAAGGACAAGAGTAATTTCGATAATTGAATTATCTACCGTAAGTTAAGCAGTGGATTTGACTGCCCTAGTGCCTTCTAATTGCATTTTAATATTGTCTGTGTTACATAAACTTATCTTGTCATATCGACACACAACAAACCCCCTTTTGTTACTTCTCGTTTGAATCAGTATAGAAAGACCTTAGAATCAACTCTACATCTTCCTAGTCTCTGTGGGATCAACCTGTATTTGCTCTGTCTACTATAGACGCTGTGCACTTGCAGTTTAATACAATTGTAGGTATCTTTCCCGACCTACCATTGATCCTCATTCAATCATTGGTAGATCACCCGTTTATCAAAATTAGGGTTTTGGACTTAATGCTCAGCAAAACATAATTCTGAAAAGGTTCAAACACCAATAATTTTTATGTTGATCCAGCAATCAAATATTTAATTAATAATTTAATATCGGTCCAACTACCAAATATTTCATTAATATTTCAATTAATATTTAATTAATATCTTAATTAATATTTTATTTGATTTAACTATCAATTGCTTTGCAAAGCAATATTGATGCTACTATGAGCAATATTTCATGTTGATCCAGCTATCACTATTTCATTGGTCCATCAACCAGCACTTAGTTGGTCCACCAACCTGGTTCGACCATTATTTTAATAATATAATCTCCCCGCGCCATTTGACTTACTCATGACATATGGACCGAGATGAACCTTCCATGATCACTCAACAATGATCATCCACTTGTCAAATGCTTGACGCATTGACATAATCGTTTATGTTGATCCAGCAATCTCATAAAACATATGCTTGTCAATCCAAGTCATTTGACTACCATTACTGCTTCAACTAGCATAATGATATGTCACGATCATCAGTGACCTAATTCAACATCTATGGTCCACAAAGCATATTGTTGTTCAGCAAGCACTTCATGCTTCATCCATCATGATCTTGAATTCATTAGTTAAGACTCACAGTCTAAGTAGGTCAATGATTGACCACTTAAAATACTCTACAAGGCATATGTAAAACCCCATAATTTTGTTAACATGATTTTCGCGTTTAAAACCCTATCCATATTACTTATTTGGATTTTAATCTAAAGCTTGATTTGTAAAGAATAAATATTTATTTATGAGTATGCATATGGTTGCGAAAAAAAAGGTATATTTGGATAAAAATAGAAACATCATTAATAACAATTTAAGGAATTTCTTTGTGTTAGGAATTAAAGAATTATTTTACCTAAGTTTACATATTAAACAAGATCTTTATTTTCCTTTAGTAAGTTTGAATTAATTAAATCAAGGAATAAAATTTAAATCAAAGGGTTTGATTTGTCTATCCTTTTTTAGTAAACGTTACTTATAGCAGAATGAAAACAAAAAGTTAGCTATGATTTTCACCTCTCTCTCTCTCTCTCTCTCTCTCTCTCCCTCCCTCGCTCCCTCCCTCCCTCCCTCCTAAAACAACATAAGAAAACTAAACCCTTTCACCCATCATTTTCATAAGTTATTCTTCATCTCATAATTTTATTTATACAAGAAGACAAAATAAATAAATAAATAAAAACATATGATTTATTTGAGAGAAAAAAAAAAGTATTGCATCAAGATTTTTGGAAAGCTTTTGAGGTGGGGGTTTCTACATAATATTAAAAACTAAACTATTTTGGCATTAAATTTTATTTGCATCAAAATATTCTTCTTTTGATATGTATGTTGTAGGGGGGTTTCTACCTAATATCAAAATCCAAACCTATTTTAGCATTAAAATTGTATAGATTTCTTTTGATTTTTTTTTTGTTATAACCATGATGTTTGATTTAAAATTTATTATGTTATTTTGTATAAATTGATTCACTTAGAAAATTATATATATTGATTAATTACTAATCATTATTGTTAAACTATTCTAGAATTTGATTCTAAACATTATATCTAGGTAATTTTTTTTTTTTTTTAAAAAAAATTATTATAAAAGTATATTAATGCATAATTATTGAGCTGTGGTTTGTGAAAGTCACTTTGGTGCATTATATTAGTGAATGGAATTGAGTTTCGGTTTGTCAAAGTGAGTTTAATGCATTAGTGAATGGATCTTACTTCGATTAAGTCTTTCGGATTCTAAACATTGTTTGGTACGTGTAGGATTAAATGCACTGACTTGAAATGAGTTATAGAAAAATATGCATTTGACTGCTGCTGAAATGTCAGGCCTTTATGGCAACCCACCACTGGTGGCTACCCTGGGAAGAATGTTCGGGGAACAATAATGGTTTGTTTACCGGAATAACTCTGACAACTAGATTAAGAATCATTTGAAGAAAGAAAAAGAAGACTGTTCGGGGAATAATAGTGGTTTGTTTACCATAATAACTATGACAACCAGATTAATGATCTAGATTTTAAGGTTGAAGATTTGATTAAGAAAGTGTTAAATATTTATGGTCAAAATACCGTAAGTATTATTGTGAATTTTTATGCATGGTTTTAATTATAGTATATAGGTTGCATGTGTTCGATTTTACTCTATTATTTTTGGAAACTTCCTACTGGGTTGTGGTTTGCTCACCCCTTTTCCTCCCTTTTTCACACAGAATGAAAAAACACTAGCCGTAAAAGTAATTATTTTTTATCATGGGAATTTGGGCTTTGCGCATTTTGAATTAAACAAGAGTGTTGGTTTGTTTTAATATACTTTGATTTTGTAATTATTATTTTACAGTTTTGTAATTTTAAAGTAATACACTTTGATCTTGTTTGGTCACCCCTTTTCCTCCCTTTTTCACACAGAATGAAGAAACACTAGCCGTAAAAGAAATTATTATTTATCCTGGGAATTTGGGCTTTGCGCATTTTGAATTAAACAAGAGTGTTGGTTTGTTTTAATATACTTTGATTTTGTAATTATTATTTTAGCTCAAGGTTATGGGTTTGGTGCTTTGGCTTTTTCCACATTTGGTGAACTTGGGGACGATACGGTTGAATTTTTAAAGAGATTGCATAATCAGCTGTCTAGATTTGATGTTAACGCTAAGAGATGTAATTTCTTTTTTCATTGATTAGGGATTGTGATTCAGAAGGGGGTTGGTGCCCAGCTTGTTGCTCGGATTCCAACTAGTTTCATTCAGTCCTCCCTTGTTTTCGATGATGATTATTAAAGTAATATTATATTTTATTTTATAAATTTCATTTGAGTTGAGTTTTGTATTTTATTAAAATCTTTTGGAACGAAAAATCTGGTCCTACACGAGTGGCGGTCCAGAAATTTGGGCTTGCTAGCTGGATCAGACCGGACCCACAAGGTCAAATCTGTATCCTAGGTGATCCAAGCGAAGATCTGATACGCTTTTTTAGGGTTGCATCAATTAAGATCTGATACGCTTTTTAGGGTGGCATGGGCCTAACATACAAATATTACAGTTTTGTGTTGTCTGAAGAAGAACTAACTAAGAACCCACAGTATAGTCTCGTTTTCATTCACACTTTCTAAGAGAGCTCAAATTGGTGAATCCAAATACTTCATGTTGGGAGGATGTTCAAGGACTAGATTAGGAAATCTAGTTGGTTTGGGAAACCAATTACTAGTGTCCTAAGTATAGCAACTTAAGAGGTTTGTCTCTTAGAGTTAAGTTAGGAAACCCTATACTTGTAGGAAAGTAATCCTTATTAAGGAATGTGTTCATCCATATTGATTTGTATAAATAGCCATAGAGAGAACTAGAGAAAATACACCAGAACTAAGCAAAAGTTCTCTTCTTCTCTGCTTAGGCTTTGTATATTCCAACCTATACGGTGATATATAAAATTACTTATTCCTTCCCGAGGATTAAACCTCGTTAAATACTTGTTCTTCTTGTGTGTGTGATTGTGTTCTTGGCGATATTGAGATACCTCGTAGTAGTGCAAACCTAACGCTTCCGCAGGCTTTGGCGCAACAATTGGTATCAGAGCAAGTAGACGCTCTTGGATATGGGTACTCAGATTGAAGTTGAAGTGAAAGTATTTTTCTGAAGATTGCTTGAGGTAATACTAATCTCAAAGGTTCTGTTTTTTATCTATATTTTTTTACAATGGTTAATCCAGATGATCCGATAGAACCATCGATATCCACAAGTAAAGATAAAGAAGCAAAAGAAGAAATACTTCATTCACATAGATCACAACGCAAGGTAGAAAAGTTTACTGGAACCAATAACTTTGGTTTATGGAGAACGGACGTAATGGATGCTCTTGTTCATCTTGACCTAGAAGAAGCTCTAGAAGGTCAGCCAGTGGAGATGTCTGAAAAGCAGTGGAACAAGATGAATAAATTATGTCTTGCTTCGATACGAGGGTGTTTAGCAACTGCAGTAAGAGTTAATTATCAACACGAGACTTTAGCTAAGGATCTCTGGGAAAATCTAGGGAGGGAATACCTTGTGAAGAACGTGGCCAATAGGATACATCTTAAAAGGAATTTGTATCGCTATAACATGAAGATAGGTGCAACCCTAACCGAGCACCTAAATTCATATAATAAACTTCTTGCTGAGTTGGTGTTTATGGGTGAAAGCTATTTCTGCTGGTTTTAGTAATTTGAGGTGTGTGGATGAGAAATGAATCTAAACCCTAAACAAATGCACTACACGGGAGTGCTTTTGATTCGAGAGATCAATCTGTACAATTCTGGCCTAAACCAAGAAATGATCGTTCCAGACTTTCTTCGGTCACAAAGTGAAGGAGATGGGGTTGATCTTAGGGAGGGAAGCGAAGAAGGTGTTGAGATTGTGAAGGTGTTGGTTGTTTATGACTTGTATCAGAATACCGAACTGGCTTGCAATAATGTAAGCGATCAGCTCTGGGTGTTTGAATACGATTGTATCAACACTTGATTTCTGTCTTGTCCCTTGGAAATAGGGAGAAGAACCTATTTATACAAGTCATTGATCCTAACCCTCGTCTCTCGTGGGAAGTGGAGGAAGTGGAGTGATGGAGTAGTGGAGTCGTGTTGGTGATTGTCACACGATCAGGTATAAGCCCACTTATCCCATCATCACTAACCGTCCATGTCTTCCTGACACGTTCTTGTGATGGCGCATTGCACGCTGCACGCTGTAAACCGCCATACCAATACCCCAGTATGTATCCCCCAGTTTGTGACAAGCTTGATGTCTCGATTGTGTGGATCGTGGGACCCACAGAAGGTAGCATACGGTGCTAGGTTAAATAACTAAGTTATTTGGGAAATCGATATTTATGAAATATCGTGTGTATTCTATGCATGTAATGCATCGAATATATTCAGCATGTATGAATCATCGCTATTTTAAGGCTTAACGGAGTAAGTCACGATCAAGCGTCTTAAAATAGCATCACGCCCAACCATCTTCAAGTGATCGTTTGGAGGCTGCATAGGCGAGCCTTGCTTTGGACGATCACTCTATGTGGGGGAGTGGCGGACGGTGATCATGGGGATGCTTCATTGGTCATTTAACTCCTAGCCAGGGCTGTCCAACCAAGCTGGTAGAGTTGGACGGACGAGAGGATCTTATGACACTCATTTGCGACCGTTGGTGGAATTTTAGGGTTTTAAAGAGGTGCGCAAGCATCACTCTTCAGCTTGGTAGAAACCAAGCATGGCAGGTGCTTTAGGCAGGACCGACCGTGCATGTGTGTAGATGGCTTGCCGGTGTACACGTCTGTACCTCACTGTCCCATGAAAGTGTGATCTAAGCCACTCAATTTGACAGGCAAAGAGGAGCGGATGAGATTGATTTGCAACAGAAATCCCATGCCGCAAAAGAGTTGGAAACCGCGCGACATGCCTACTTCGGGCGCGCGTTTCGATACGTCCTGCCATGGTTGGCCTTGGTCGATCGGTCATGCGTGTAGATGGGCCCACGATGATCATGTTGACATGCTCGGGACCTTTTAAGTCTACATCTACACCCTCCGTCCAAGCTTGCGAAGATGGACGCTATTGATCGATTAGCGACACATGTAACATGCCGCAAACCCTAATTAGGGTTTTGGATCGGTCGTGTGTACACGACTTCAACCTAACGGTTTGGCAAGCTATGCTCCTCCTTTGGGGAGGCCGACCATGTGGGGACCACATTGAGCCGGTGGTGAGCATGTGTGTACCTTTCCCACGGTCATAGGCTTAATCTAAGCCTTCCAAACATGCAGGTGAAGTTGGATGGTCGTGATCAATTTAAGACACTAGTGGACTTTCCTGTGACCCTTAAAGCATCACGCCGGCCGAACTTCGAGCAAGCGTTTGCTCCTCCCTGGCTAGGTCGTGAGAAGGTCGGTCATGTAAGTAGAAAGAGAGCCCGCCGGTGTGCAGGACAACGCTTGTCCAACCGGCCATGGGACGATCTATGCCGTCCAACCATGCTGGCGAAGTTGGACAGCCGCTATCTGTTTGAGACCGACATTGGCAGTCTTGTGCGCATGAGCTTTTCCAAGCTGCTCCACACCATCCCAACCATCCTACTTCAGGCCAGCGTTCGGTGGTAGTTTGGGAGCATGGAGTGTGTTCGACCAACCAGGGCATAAACGGGCCCGCTGGTGGTCATTGTGGTGGTAGCATGCTCCTACCGAGGATCGTTTAGGCTGGTTAAATCATGCGGCCAACTTGCGTGGTCGTGATTGTTTCTGAGACTGACATGGACAGTCCAGATTTCCCTTAGGAAATATGCTCAATCGGGCTAGTATAACACACCGAGAGATGTAGCCTGTACGGGTACTTCGTGTATTCCTCATTATTGACACTTGGAGATTCGTGTTACTCTGCTGAGAGTAACACTCAGTCGTCATGCCGCACCAATAATGAGAGTTCTGCGGGAACATCACAGGAAATACAAGGCTAGTCATGCATTATAAATAATGCTAAAATTTCACAGGGTATTTGGGATTGTTGCTACATGCTCCATCCTGGATGAATTTTGTGTATTTAATTCACAGAATATTTGGGATTGTTGCCACATGCTCCATTCTAGGTGAATTAGTAAAGTGAAGAAGTATTCATCACTCAGATAGCTTTATCCTCTGCAGGATGTCAGCGTATTAAATTTGGCTTTTAAAATTTTAGCCCTGAACTAAAATCCACCATCAACATTAAGTCCCCTGCCTAGCGCATAATGGCTACATTATTGTGGGGGTAGGCATGAGATGGTGACAAATACAAGTGAGAAAAACGAGATGAAGGGAGCTTACCCGGAAAAGCTTCGACCGACCACTAGCAATTGCCCATGTGAACGCGCCAGTGCAAGCATGGAATTTTGGGTGGGACCGGTTTTCTTCTTCGGGTATCTGAGCCAAGAAGGGAATAGAACTTGTATGCTCCTCCTCCCATAGAAAACCGTGCATGTAACCCTGGACGAATATGGACCCCACCATGTATATGCTTCGACCAAACGTCACCCTGTTGCACCTGTTTGATAGGCATGTGGGCCCGCCTACTTCGCTCAATCGTGGGACTCATCATGCACTTGCTTGATCGAACGTGGGCTTGTTGTGCCTGCTTCGGTTAAACGTGGGTCCACTGCGTGCCTGCTTTGGTCGAACGTGGGACCCGATGTAAGCATGCTTGCTTCGAACATGGGAAGATGTGCATGCTTTGATCAAACACTCGTCCACCGTGTACATGTTTTAAACGTCGGCCCTGTCCTGTGCCTGCTTTGCCCGTACGGTTGATGTGCTTGCTCGAGCGTCATCCTTGCTACTTCGACCAAACACCGACCCAACTAGCTTGACTAAACACCGGCCTTGCTGCCTTGACCAAACACCGGCCTTGCTGCTGCTTCGCTCGAACGTGGGACCCACCGCGTGCTTGCTTTGCTCAAAAACGAACCTTGTGTGCTCAAATATGAATGTGGGTCCTGCAGAGAGCGTTGAAGTAGCTTCTGGAGCGAGCAGGTCCTGGAGAGCGTTGAAGCATCTTCTGGAGCGAGCAGGTCCCGGAAAGAGCGTTGAAACACCTTCTTCTGGAGAGAGCATTGAAGCGGCTTTGCTGGAGGGAGCGTTGAAGCGGCTTCTTCTGGAGAGAGCGTTGAAGCGGCTTCTGCTGGAGGGAGCGTTTAAGCGGCTTCTGCTGGAGGGAGCGTTGAAGCGGCTTCTTTTTTCAGTTTGGTTTCCCCTTGCGAATTACATGCTTCTTGATTGACCATCTCTTGTGCTGAAGAAGTTCTTGACTTTTGTACGTAGTGGTCGTTGCTATGGTGAAGCTCTGGATGGTATCAATCGACGAGCAACAACGGTTCTTGGCAGCAACTGTGATCAGAAGAGACTGGCAGGGAGAGGCGTGGTGGCAACTTGCATGAACTTTCCACCCTTCATACAATGGTAGAGATCGTCTCGTTATTAGAGGGAGAAACTGGAACCGATGGCTTTCTTGATGTTTCTTCATGGAATAGGGAAGAGGGAGATAGCCCCGTGCCCACAAGTATCCACTGAACTTTCGACTTGATAGATGTTGTCACGCTAGGTTTATGAGGCCGTCTTTACGTCTGCTCACTTGAGTATATCCTCGTCTTTGGACATCTTGGAATCATAATGATAGCGTGCTTGCATATCTCTAAATTCACCATCTTTGAGATAGGCAGTGCTAAGCAGTCCCCAGTCATACTCCTTTGCCATTATCATCTTTGATCGTGTCTTTGAGGAGTAGGGAAGTTCCTTCATGCGAATGACTTAACTAATGATGAAGCTCTTGACATGGATAATTTGTATGTACCTCTTAAGACCCAGGTGCAATCTCCTTTGGTAACGCAGCTACTTCTTCTACGGGAGACGAATTCTGAAAGTGTCTCTTATTGATGTTGCTGCCGTCGAGCCAGACATGGAATATCTTGGACGTTGTTTCATCATTGTGGCAGTCGTGCATGCGGTACTGGAGTTGAAGTTGACACGCAGGATGTTGTATCTCGGTGGTTTTCCTCCTACAGCTTCAGCGAAACTGCTTACAAAAGGCTGAAGGTTGTATTGTCCGTTGGTGAAATATATGCTTCCACGAACATCGTGAGGCTCTTCATTACTGGCAGGCTTCTCTGTTTCTAGCAGGCAGAGTGCTTGCCGCAACCGAGCGTTCAGCAGCTTCACGGAGTTCAGAGGATGTCTGAAAGCACTGGTTTTTTAACAAAGCATGATTGACAGGTACCGCCCTATTGATGCGCAATTACACCTTGAGGTGTCGTCTCCAGTAGATCTCAAGATATCCCGGGCCCGCTCTCGTCCGGGATGACATAATAGGCGAACACTTTGTGATGATTTGAAGATGACAATATTCGTTGAATCTTCAGAAACGCTTCCTGCTATAGTGCGGTTCAGACGAAACTTGCTCCTTTCTTCAGCAAGGGAGTGAATGAAGCAACGAGCTAGGCTAGACCAGGTATAAAACGTTGAATGTAGTTCACCTTGCCCTTGAAGCTTTGGATCTCCTTCACGTTTCGCGGCAGCGGCATTGTGAGGATAGCTTGAGTCTTGGATTTGATTGCATCATGCTCATACATCCTTATCTGGTTGTAGCCGCTACATCCATCCATGGAGGAGAACATGTCGTGTCCGCTGGTAGCACCTACCAACATGTCGATGTTAGGTAGAGGAAAATCGTCTTTGGGGCAGCATTCGTTCAAGTCTCTGGAATCCATGCAAAACCTGATCTCGCGCCTGAATTGCCTCGGAGATTGTTTGACCGGCTTGGATCGGAGATTGTATGAATGCTTACACAAGGTCGAGCTGATGGAGATAGGCCTAGGAGATTCCTCATCGTCGAGCTCATCAGTTGTGAAGTTGGTGCCATCTTGCAGCTGTCGTGGAACGTCTAGCACTTCTTCTTGTGGCTCGTCATTGTAGTTGCGTTCCGTTGGGCGGAGAGACTGGGTAACAGTCTCCCCTGCTAATTGCTAGCAGCGGCGTCAGTATACGGTCTTCCCTTTCTGGTCAAGGCTTTCCACAAAAGTTCGCTCCCCTTAGCATGAGCGTGGGTTGCGGCTTCACTGGATGAAGAAGAACGCCTTGTCAACAAAGATGCATCGTGGGGCTTAGCCATCAATGATGCGAGTCGGTCCTCCTCCTGAATTGACGTCCACACATGCGGATCTTCTCTTGGTTCAAACAATTCCACTTCACATATCGGTGCATAGGGAGACAACGATGCAGGGATACGAACGACTTCTTTATTCAGCATAGTCTTCATGCACTGGTGATATGTCGAAGGGACAATCCTACTATCATAAAGCCACGGTCTCCCCAATATCATGTGGTAGTCTGGATATTTTTCTATGACTTCGAATTTCACCTTTGACTGGACGGGCCATACAGATAAATTCAGGTTGACATACCCGTACGTGTTCGTTTGGTTTCCCTCGAAGTCTATCATTGTAGTAGGCTTCCGATCTTGCCTGGGCGAACCTTGGCTGTGGTGAGAGTCTTGAGAGTAATCACATTCGGAGACGCTCTTGTGTCGATAAGGGCCTCTTGAACTCTGAATCCTTGATGCGTGCGGTAACATGTAGGGCACGGTTGTGACTTTCCTCTGGTTGATTGCAGCAAACGTCTCCGCCCCCTGATTCTTCAAGAGGTGTAAAAGTTCGCATAAACTTTCCACTAGAGAAGCCACATCCTGATCCACTGGCCTCTGGTTTATAGTGAAACTATTGACTTGAGGAGGATCGTTGTGAGGATTAGTCCCCAGTGTAGGAGTCCACATGACAGGACCGCTCATAGATGTCATCTTGATGAGGAGATAGAGTATGCCGTCTATCGCTTCTTTGATCAGGTCCATGTAGGCCCGCGCCGTTGAAGTACCTGCTCCGGGTGTATTGAATGCGTTCCTTGTTGGATCCAGGGGCTATCGTGGCTCTTGTGGCAATCGATCAGTTAATGTCTTAATAAAAGTGAGTACATCTTTCTGAGTTGTAGCCATGTACGTTTGTGCCCTTAGGAGAACTTCTTGTCTCTCCATCAAATCCACCATAGTAATAGGGGGTTATCCTCCTCTGGCTCTAGTGATAGAAGGCGTCACACCTAATGGAATATCTCCTCTTGCTCCGATGGTGCTGGTGGTAGAGGACGTAAGTCCACGAGATACATTGATTGCATTGACAGGCTGCACGGTAACACCACCAATCGGGATATCAACTCCAAGAGTGTTGTCGGCGGTGGTTCCGTCGGGATTGGTTGCTTATCCAGACCTAAGATCCACCATTTTTGAAATCATAAAAATTGAATTGGTATTGAAGAAATTGACTTCACAACCGAGAGATTAATCTCCCACTGTGGTCGCCAGTTGTTTATGGGTGAAAGCTATTTCTGCTGGTTTTGGCAATTTGAGGTGTGTGGATGAGAAATGAATCTAAACCCTAAACAAATGCACTGCACGGGAGTGCTTTTGATTCGAGAGATCAATCTGTACAATTCTGGCCTAAACCAAGAAATGATCGTTCCAGACTTGCTTCGGTCACAAAGTGAAGGAGATGGGGTTGATCTTAGGGAGGGAAGCGAAGAAGGTGTTGGATGTTTATGACTTGTATCAGAATACAGAAATGGCTTGCAATAATGTAAGCAATCAGCTCTGGGTGTTTGAATACGATTGTATCAACACTTGATTTCTGTCTTGTCCCTTGGAAATAGGGAGGAGAACCTATTTATACAAGTCATTGATCCTAACCCTCGTCTCTCGTGGGAAGTGGAGTGATGGAGTAGTGGAGTCGTGTTGGTGATTGTCACACGATCAGGTATAAGCCCACTTATCCCATCATCACTAACCGTCCATGTCTTCCTGACACGTTCTTGTGATGGCACATTGCACGATCCACGCTGTAAACCGCCATACCAATACCCCAGTATGTATCCCCCAGTTTGTGACATGCTTGATGTCTCGATTGTGTGGATCATGGGACCCACAAAAGGTAACATACGGTGCTAGGTTAAATAACTAAGTTATTTTGGAAATAGATATTTATGAAATATCGTGTGTATTCTATGCATGTAATGCATCGAATATATTCAGCATGTATGAAGCATCGCTATTTTAAGGCTTAACGGAGTAAGTCACGATCAAGCGTCTTAAAATAGCATCACGCCCAACCATCTTCATGTGATCGTTTGGAGGCTGCATGGGCGAGCCTTGCTTTGGCCGATCACTCTATGTGGGAGAGTGGCGGACAGTGATCATGGGGATGCTTCATTGGTCGTTTAACTCCTAGCCAGGGATGCCCAACCAAGCTGGTAGAGTTGGACGGACGAGATGATCTTATGACACTCATTTGCGACCGTTGGTGGAATTTTAGGGTTTTAAAGAGGTGCGCAAGCATCACTCTTCAGCTTGGTCGAAACCAAGCATGGGAGGTGTTTTAGGCAGGACCGACCGGGCATGCATGTAGACGGCTTGCCGGTGTACACGTCTGTACTTCACTATCCCATGAAAGTGTGATCTAAGCCACTCAATTTGACAGGCAAAGAGGAGCGACTAAGATTGATTTGCAACAGAAATCCCATGCCGCAAAAGAGCTGGAAACCGCGTGACATGCCTACTTCGGGCGCGCGTTTCGAGACGTCCTACCATGGTTGGCCTTGGTCGATCGGTCATGCGTGTAGATGGGCCCACGGCGATCATGTTGACGTGCTCGGGACCTTTTAAGTCTACATCTACACCCTCCGTCCAAGCTTGCGAAGATGGATGCTCGTGATCGATTAGCGACACATGTAACATGCCGCAAACCCTAATTAGGGTTTTGGATCAGTCGTGTGTACACGACTTCAACCTAACGGTTTGGCAAGCTATGCTCCTCCTTTGGGTAGGCCGACCATGTGGGGCCCACATTGAGCCGGTGGTGAGCATGTGTGTACCTGTCCCACGGTCATAGGCTTGATCTAAGCCTTCCAAACATGCAGGTGAAGTTGGATGGTCGTGATCAATTTAAGACACTAGTGGACTTTCCTGTGACCCTTAAAGCATCACGCCGGCCGAACTTCGAGCAAGCGTTTGCTCCTCCCTGGCTAGGTCGTGAGAAGGTCGGTCATGTAAGTAGAAAGAGGGCCCAACGGTGTGTAGGACAACGCTTGTCCAACCGGCCATGGGACGATCTATGCTGTCCAACCATGCTGGCGAAGTTGGATGGCCGCGATATGTTTGAGACCGACATTGGCAGTCTTGTGCGCACGAGCTTTTCCAAGCTGCTCCACACCAGCCCAACCATCCTACTTCAGGCCAGCGTTCGGTGGTTGTTTGGGAGCATGGAGTGTGTTCGACCGACTAGGGCATAAACGGGCCCACTGGTGGTCATTGTGGTGGTAGCCTGCTCCTGCTGAGGATAGTCTAGGCTGGTTAAATCATGCGGCCAACTTGCGTGGTCGTGATTGTTTCAGAGACTGACATGGACAGTCCAGATTTCCCTTAGGAAATATGCTCAATCGGGCTAGTATAACACACCGAGAGATGTAGCCTGTACGGGTACTTCGTGCATGCCTCATTATTGACACTTGGAGATTCATGTTACTCTGCTGAGAGTAACACTCAGTCGTCATGCCGCACCAATAATGAGAGTTCTGCGTGAACAACACAGGAAATACAAGGCTAGTCATGCATTATAAATAATGCTAAAAATTCACAGGGTATTTGGGATTGTTGCTACATGCTCCATCCTGGATGAATTTTGTGTATTTAATTCACAGAATATTTGGGATTGTTGCCACATGCTCCATTCTAGGTGAATTAGTAAAGTGAAGAAGTATTCATCACTCAAATAGCTTTATCCTCTGCAGGATGTCAGCGTATTAAATTTGAATTTTATAATTTTATCCCTGAACTAAAATCCACCATCAACAGTTGGTTAACTACGATGAGAAGCAACGACGAGGAACAAGCTTTGTGTCTGATAAACTCTCTTCCTGAAAAGTATGAACTCGTGATTAAAGCATTAATGCACGGCAAGGACAAGATGACATACGCAGGGGTCACTACAGCATTGCATAGTGAGGAGTTCAGGAAGATGGATCGTGAAGACCTTGCAAGTGAAGCTAACAATAACTTGCTTCTTGCAAGAGGTCGTTCAATAGACAGGAGAAGGAAGACTGGTGGTTATGGGAAAGGTAGAGGACATTCTAAGAGTAGAAGGCGACTGCAAAAAGATGAGTGTGCTTGGTGTCATGACTTTGGTCATTGGGCTAAGGATTGTCCTAAGCGTAAGGAAAGAGAAGGATATAACAATAAAACCGAGGTGAACATTGCAAAAGGTAATGAAGAATCAGATGATGCTTCTGATTTCTCGCTAACTGTGACACCATCAGCTTGTGCTATTACAGATGGTACATGGGTATTAGATACTGGAGCAACATATCATATATGTCCATATCGGGACTGGTTCTCAAGTTTTAAATAGCTTGATGGAGAAGTACGTATGGGAAACAATCATACCTGCAGGGTGATTGGGATTGGTAGTGTTCGTATCAAGATGCATGATGGTATGGTTAGAGAGCTGAAGGAGGTAAGATTTGTACCTGCCATAAAGAAGAATCTGATTTCACTCGGAACTTTAGAAGATAAGGGCTATAAAATAGTCACTAAAAATGGTGTTCTAAAGGTAATATCTGGATCTATGGTAATCATGAAGGGCACACGTCATCATAACTTGTACTACTTGATTGGGAGTACAACAACAGGGGATGTGTCTATTTCTGAACACATCGAGAGTGCAGCTACCGAGAAGACAAAGCTATGGCACATGAGACTTGCACATCCAGGTGAGAAGTCGTTGCATAGGTTGATTCAACAACACTTGTTGAAAGGTGCTATTGCCTGCAAGTTAGCATTTTGTGAACATTGTGTTAAGGGCAAGAAAACAAGAATAAGCTTTGGCACAGATATCCACAATACTAGTGGAGTTCTTGACTATGTTCACTCAGATATTTGTGGTCCTTCCAAGAATGCATCATTGGGAGGGAAACATTGGTTTGTGTCGTTCATTGATGATTTTTCTAGGCGCGTATGGGTGTACACCATTAGACATAAGGATGAAGTCCTAGAAATATTTGTGAGGTGGAAAAAGGCAACTGAGACTCAAAGTGTCAGAAAGATCAAAGTACTACGCTCGGACAATGGTGGAGAGTACAAGAGTGATCCGTTCTTGCAAGTATGTCAGGATGAGGGGATAAAGAGGCACTTCATAGTTAAGAAGACACCGCAACAGAATGGGGTAGCTGAACGCATGAATCGTACTTTGCTGGAGAAGGTACGATGTATGTTATCTAATGCTGGATTAGGTAAGGCTTTTTGGGCTGAGGCAGTTACGTATGCGTGCTTCCTCATTAATAGGTTGCCATCAGCTGCATTAAAAGGTAAAACTCCTATGGATAAGTGGTTTGGTAAACCAGATTATGATTATGACTCAATTCATATCTTTGGTTGTCCTGCGTGGTATCATGTTAGTGAAAACAAGCTTGATAGCCGTGCTGTGAAAGGAATCTTTGTGGGTATGAAGAGTGGAGTAAAAGGGTTCAAGATTTGGAATCCAGTTGAGAATAAGATAGTCATGAGTAGAGATGTCACATTTGATGAGATGTCTATAGTAAAGTCTTGGGGTTCTCGACAGGTGGAGAACAGAAGCATCAGTACTAATGAGCCTTTGCAGCAGGTGGAGATTGATGCAATTCCACCAATTCCAGTTAAGTCTGTATCTGTTTATAATACTTCTGAAGACATTGGGTCTGCAAGAGAGGTAACTGCTGGAGTTCAAAATGATAGTGACACTGTTGAGGAAGAGGAACAAGAGTCAGTAGAAGATACAGAAGCTACGGTCACGGAGACCATAACAACCAGCAAACCGAGAAGATCAACCAGGAAGCCTGGTTGGATGAATGATTACATTGCTTATGCATTACCAGTTGTTGAAGATAGTACTTCTACTTCCTATTTATAAGTTGTACATAGTGCAGAGTTGTAGATGGTGGATTTTCGACAAAAGGTAAGATTGTAAAACTATACTCCGGATCCGGAAATCGGATGAGTATTGAGGCCCATGTCTCTCATTAAAGCATGAAAGCTCATGCCATAAATCTCTGACTGAGAAGGCTGTCTCTCAGAGTATATGTAGATGTGTAGTCTCCCAGCTGAGGCCATGGCACATCTCATGAATACTGAGCAATTTCAGTAATTACTCCGGATCCGGCAATCGGATGAGTATTGAGACTCATGTCTCTAAGCGTGAAAGCTCACGCCATAAAACCTCTGATCGAGAAAGTCTCTCAGAGAAGATGAAAATGTGTAGTCTCCCAGCTGAGACCACGGCACATCTCATATTATATAGAATTGCAAGATTGGACGGCTCCTAGACAGCATGTCTGCTAGTATAGAGCAATAACGTCTTCCGGATGCAACCATGTTTTCCCTGACTATACAAGAGGAATATGACACTCCAACAAGTTCATATTACTCAACCCTCAGATAATTAATGCTCCTAGATAGGAAGCCCTTCTAGTATAGAGCTGATGCGTGTTTTCTACTTGTTATTAGTCACAAATTATCACCAACCGTAGGATAGCAGTGCACGCTTAGCTAGCCCCAAAATCCCTAATTTCACCGAGTAACAGGTCCGCTTAGTTATCGATTCTATTCAAAAGAACCACCTTGAGGTCCGCTTACAAGATGTAATTCCCGAATGCATTAAGATTTATGAATTTAGGTTTAGTACTAGTAGTTAAACTCGGTTCGCTTGGTTCACTTTCTAGCGTTGTTTCTACACACAATTGCTCCACGGAATCCCTCCGCAAGGTCTCGTGTTTTCTACTTGTGTAAAGTGTCGAGAACGATTACTTATTCCCTAACTTATACTAGATTTAGATTAAACTAACAAATCAATTTAGCATGCATTCTAAACAATCTATCAATCAATCATGAATGTCATTAAGATCATTCCTATTAGTAAAAACAAACGATAATCATGTGAAAACTTCAAGATAGAATTAAAAACAAAAACTCAAACCATATATTAAGAACTAGGAATTCATCCTCAATCAATAAAATTAGCTACTCATGTTAAAGAGTTCACACAAAGAATAAGAAAAGAAAAGTGTTGTGTGTGTAGAGATATGTAAAAGATGTGTAAAACTTCTCTATTTATAGGCTTCAATATTCTCCAAATCTTCTAAGGAGTAGAATCCTTTTTCTTTTGCAATTCAATTTCCAATTCCAAGCTTTTCTCAACTCTTCCACCTTCTCTTTCCAAATTTGAGTCCAATTCTCCATCCAATTCCTAGCCCAAGTCTTCACACCCATGAGAGAAGTCCATAGAAAATTCTGGAATTTTTGCTCGCCGGAAAACTAGGATTGTGGCCGGAATCCGGCCGGAAAATATATTCAGGTGGCCGGCAAAGTCCACCCGGCGACCGGTCAACGAGTCAAGACCGGGTCAAGTCGGTCGGCCAACGGCCGGATTCGGTCTAGATCACCGAGTCAAATCAGATGACTCAACTCGCAGTCGACCAGTCGGTAGTGCCCGTCAGATCCGATTAGCTGCCAGCCAGCTTTTGCACAGGCTGATTTGGTGCACAATCCTTCAGGCCGTAGCTTAACTCCTACCTGCCCATGCATTGCCACTCCCAACACTTGCAACTCGATTTCTATCAATTTCAAGATAATCTCATCTCCATGGTCACAAACTCAAGAACACCTCCAACCTGCAGCCTTCATTCAAACACCACAAGCATCATTCATCCATACCAGCAGCTCACATTGTGCTCACTGCAATGTCATCCATCCTGTGCCATACTTCACTGCATCAGTTGTAACTCTAAAGCCATTGTAATCCCAGCTCAATCCCAATTGAAATCACCAGTTCCCTGGCCATCCACACAAACCACCATTGCAACACTAACATTAGCTCCACCTGCACTTCATTCCATTGCAATCTTCACAATTCTGCCAACATTGCAAGACCACCAGAGCATAGCTGCAATCTTGTCAATAACCTTTCTCAGCTTGATAGCAAAGGCTTCCCTGAGCTTCACATAACCCACAGATCCATTTTTCTGTAGCACCATCTGTCTCAGGCAGACCCAATCACTCATTAGGCTTACCAGCTTCAACGCCTTTACTAGCCTGAGCTACAGCTCCCAACAGCACCACCTTCATCTGTTAAAGCTTCAAGCACCAGCACCAGCACCATGACCTGCACTAGCAATGGCCTCTGCTACTCAATAGCATTTTACTCCATATCTGTAATTTCTCAGACTAATTGTCACCACCTGCAATCTTCCATATACCTACACATACATCTAGGTTCTCTCAGCTCCTCCTGCAACTCAACAGCTTCTACCTGAAACAGCTCCACAATCATCCAAAACCCCTTTACACCTTGCCTGTACACAACACAGCAGCTGCAACAAGGCCATCACTGCCAAGCTCCACCATGCTCATCTGCAACTGTCACCAGAACCACAAGCCAACTCCACTAAATAAGCAACCACACATCCCTTATACCATTAACCCTGTAACTTCTCTCTAGCCACCACTGCATAGTCTGCCACAGCTCTTTAGCTCAGCTGCAATGTTGAGACCAAACCTGCAATTCAGTGCATTAGTTCCTTAGGCCACCTGCAATTCTATCACATGCCTAGGCTTCACCACTGCAAAACACCATCCATTTCAGCCTCACTTACCACTCATTCTACTCATCCACCACCTGAGCCACCATCAATTCACATCCCTGTACCTCATTGTACACACCCATTCAATCTCATGATCAACAGCAGCATCTCATTCCCTGTGTTGTTCAACAGCGGCATCTTCAGCTCTGCCTTATACACATCCTGTAGTTTAGCTCATGCCATCCCCATATACAGCCTTCACTTCATTCTTGCACAAGCTTTGCTTCAATGACTTTTCAACCTCAACACCACCGCTTTCACTTCCATAACAACAACTACCAATGACACAGTAACCCATCTCATGATTTCAACCATTCACTCCATCTAAGTAGCATCAGATTCTCGGCCAGAACCATCTCTTCTTTCTTCACCTCTAGTTCTTTTGATAACAGAACCATCTTCTAATCGTTCACAAGAAAACTCCACCAGCTTGATTTCCCTGTATTCAAATCCCTAAACCCAATTTCTGCCATCAGACTCAGACCCAATCGAACTCGGCAACAGCAGCACACTTCAATACCCATTTCTGAATCTCGAGTCTCACAGCAGATCCACCAACAACAACTTCTCAAATTACTCACCATTTCTTCCTCTCTCGATTCCTCCGACCCAACACAGCATCGATCTACTTCTCTTTAAACCAACAAAACCTAATCGATCCTGTCTTCTCTATTTTACAGCAGCCTCAATTTTAATTCTCAACTCAAGATGGCCATCATCTTTATCTTCTCGAATAAACCCTGATTCAATTCGTAGAAACAATTTAATCTTCCTTGTTTTATCGATTCACAGATCCAACACAAAATTTACACAGTTTCTTCTCTCGATTTTCTCTCTCGAGAGCCATCGATTAATTATCTCTAATCGCTTCGAATATCCAAAGAATATTCTACGACTCTTTGTTATATTTCGTCACTTCAATTCGTGGTTCTTCCCAGCAGAATTCCACGGGTTAGTGATAAATATTCAACGAGACAAGCATCTGAGCATCGAATAAGCCCTGACTAAAATGGTGTAAGTGTACTTAACAATAATGCACAGACCAGCACTTGAATGCGCAAACGAGCATTTCAAAAATATGAATGAACGATGAACCTATGCAAAATAGGAAGGAAAAATAATAATAATAAAATATTAGCAAAGGCGCCAGGGACTGGGCTCATCAGCTGGCCGGTCATGCCGTGACCAGTCCCGCGCCCAATTTATATTTTGTCATATTTTATTATTTTTCCCTGATCTCGTGAAAATTCTCTCGTTCGAGCTAATCTCCTTCGTTTCAAGAAAATTCTCTAATCTCATGATTTTATCAAAGAAATAATAAAATTAGGCAAAGGTGTCGCGAGACCAACACCAGTCGGCCATTCCCTAGCCGTGGCCGGTCCCACACCTCACGTCCCTATTATTTTATTATTTCTCTCAAATTATGAAAATTCCCTGATTTCATGAATTTTCCCTAAAACCATGAAAATTCCCTAATTTTATGAATTTTCTCTAAAATCATGAAAAATATTATAAAATTAGGAAAACTCGTGGGACCGAGCACCAGCCGGCCGGCCATGCCCTAGCCGTGGCCGGTCCCACACCTCACGTCCCCATTATTTTATTATTTCTCTCAAATTATGAAAATTCCTTGATTTTATGAATTTTCCCTAAAACCATGAAAATTCCCTAATTTTATGAATTTTCTCTAAAATCATGAAAATTATTATAAATTAGGAAAAACTCGTGGGACCGGGCTCTAGCCGGCCGGCCATGCCTTAGCCGATCCCACACGCCTATTATTTTATTATTGTTTGTTGTTTTAAGTTTCCTGATTCCATGAAAACTCCCTGATTTCAACAAAATACCTTGGTTTTAACAAATCTCTCTGATTTTATGAAAATTTCCTAAAATCATGAAAATTACATAAAATTGGGAAGAGTGCTCTGGGACCGTGCCCATTGGCCGGCCGGCCATGCCTTGGCCATTTCCGGTCCCACACTCCATCATTCCCTATTTTATTATTATTATATCTCTCTCATCTCATGGAAGTTCCCTAATTTCATAAAACTCTCCAGTTTCATGGAATTTCCCTCAAATCAGAGAAAGTACATAAAATTACATAAAACTGGGAAAGTGTGGGACCGTGCTTGTCAACCTGCCGGCCATGCCCTAGCCGTGGTCGGTCCCACACCTTGTAATTCCCTGTTTTATTTATCATTTTTCATCATCTCATGTATTTTTCCTAGTTTCTGCAAAACCCTGGATTCTGCATATTTTCTCAGAATGTTGCTCAAACGCGCACCAGAAAATATCGAAACTCTCAGGACTGAGACATGAACATCATGGCACGGGCACATCCCCTTGACCGACCAAGGGTGACCCTAGGGCTTGCAAACAGCTGGTCCCACATATTTTAATGATTTTAACCTAATTTGCTCAGTTGATCATATTAGGTTCAAACTTCTTTCAAACAATTAAGAGTTTGCTTAAACGACCATCCATTGGTCCCACGGCCACCAAGAGCCGGTCTCGTGACCTCTTGGTCGGTTCCTCATCTCTTCATGACTAGGTTTTATTATTTGTCGCTCACACGAGCATTATTTCAATAAATGATTAAACCAGCATTTAATCATTCTTTCACCAACTGGTCCTCAAGAGACTTTGGTATTTTGCTCATTCGAGCATCTGGGTGTACATGGTGAACTCGTCATCCCATGTAGCCGGTCCCTGCTTCACTCTGCAGATTGATTTGTAATAAATAATCATTTCGATAAAATTAGGGTTTTGAATCCAGAGCTTTGTAGAAACATGATTCTAAGCAGATTCAAATACTCTGATAATTTTATGTTGATTCCATGATCAACATTTTCATTTATTTTACTCGACCCAGCAGTCAATATCTTAAATTTAATATTTTATTTGGTCCTGCTACCAGTAATTCATCAAATGAGCAACATTCGCTCAAACCGACAATATTTGCTCAAACTAGCAATATTCCTCAGACTAGCAATATCTGCTCAAACCAGCAATATTTGTTTAGATTCAAGAATATTGGTTCAACTATCAATATTATTTGACAATTCAGCAACACAGTTTGCTCATCTTAGGTAATGAACATAATAATACCTCGTCTCAGCAGACATATTTGATTCATGAATTTCAGAACATTTGCAAAACATGTTCAATTCAAAAATACATGGACTCATCGTCCCACAAAGTCAGCAAATGACTCCACAATCACGAGATATCAATCGTGTCACATGGGGGGATATTAACTAGGGTTTTGGTCTGGCGGTCTACGGCACGTGTGTTCACCCACGATGAGAATGTGAGCAAGTCGTGCAATCAGTTGGAAGAGTCAGCAAAGTAGTGGGTGGAAAATTAACCAAGTCTCCGCACAATGAGCAACTGGTTTTAACACGATTTCCCACTTCCCCACTCTCTGATTCCAGCAAACTGTCACACTTCATGGGATCATGGTGTTTTCAACTCCGGCATTATAAAATGTGTCTGAATCCTGATTGAAAGACAAGATTCGAACACTCGAACATTCGTCTAAAAGAATTCTCGGCGAGTTCATACAGACAATCTTTCATCTACACGAACTCATCGTCTGAGCATTCACTCTCAATTGAGCAAAATTCAATCATTCAGAGCATTCTTACGCTGAATTCACAACACACCTATAATCTCAGATCACCATTGATCTCACGCAATTCTCGGCTTCCATCCTACAGATAAACCCATCCTCTCTTGTGACCGAATGGACTCTGGAACGGCCATTATTCTTGGTTTAGGCCGGAGTCTTACAGATTGATCTCTCGAACTTAAAGCACTCCCTTCTTGCAGTGCATCTGTGTGAGGTTCAACATTTCGCTCGGTTCAAGGAGTCTCCACACGGTCGACTCTTCAATTCCGTAAAAACCAGCAAATCGTTTTTCCCCATCTACAGATTGACGACCACAGTGGGAGATTAATCTCTCGGTTGCAATCTCACAGTTTCACAAGATGGCTGGTCTTAGGTCTAGGTTAGTTACAGGTTCCAATACAAAAGGCGCTAGCACTAGCAACAACAACAATGAAGACATCCCGGAAATAATTCCGGCCTCAAACACTGGCGGTGGTGATATTACTCCTCCTCACGCTAATACGAAAGGTCATCCTCTGTTCGGCTGACACCCTGAGGAAGTCAGAGGAAACCCACCACCCACCATTGCCGATCTCATCAAAGTGCAAGAGACTCTTGCAAAAAATCATACCGATATGGCTACGACACAGAAGGAGCTATTTAATCAACTGAAGGCTCTTACTGATACAATGTCAGAGAAAACTCAAGGAAAAGGGAAAGAGAAGGAGAAATCCTCAGATACTGATCCTGAGGTAATTCCAATTCATACAGTGGATGAAGACGAAGTCCGCAAAGCTGCAGACGATTCATCAGCAAAAGAATCATCAAATTTCATTACTCGGGAAGATTTGGAGCGTCTTCTGGAGAACCGTGGAAAGGACAAGACATCACATGTCCATCGTCACCATCCTCCTTATCCCTCCGCTACGCAAAGGATCCCTCTTCCGAAAGATTATACTTCTCCAACTTTCACTCTGATCGATGGAACCGGCAATGCTCGAGAACATGTCTCTCGTTTCCTCGAAGCCTTAGGAGAACATGAACACAATCCCGTTGTTCGTCTCAAGGAATTTTCAAAATCTTTGAAAGGCAGGGCATACACCTGGTTCAACAACATCGTACCAGGGACTATTAACAATTGGGGAGAAATGATTAATGCCTTCTACAGAAAGTACTTCTTCGTGTCAGAGCAAGTCACTCTCTCCGATCTTGGAATAATGTTTCAGAGGGTCAGTGAAAACCCCAATGATTACGTGAAGAGATTCAGAGTCCAGGCCTTGGATTGTCATGACCCAAATGCCACGGAGCAACAACTGGTAGACTTGTGCATCAATGGAATGCTCCAGGTCTACATGGCTCTACTGGAAAATCTTCGATTCCAGACTTTCTCAGAGCTTCATGAAGCCGCGAAGAGATTGGCAACCACTGCACCTGCTTTATTGGAAAGAGCAAAACCTACAAAGACTGAAGAATCGCGAGATACTCGAGGAAGCAGGCGTCTGATCAACAAGCAATACAACCTGCAACCCTCTACAAACGATGTTGCAGAAGGGAGAAAGCGCAAGGCTGAACCCCCGAACAAGCATACCTCAGCTCCTCCAAAGACGCAAAAGAAGGACAAACCAGAGGCACGGGCTCCTGGCCAGCATACAGAGGCTCCTGATCAAGATGCACCTGACTTTCCTCTCCCCATTGGAGAAGTGCTCGAACTATTAGATGCCTGGATGCAAGATGGTGCAATCAAATTTCCATACGTCAGGAGAGACCCAACTGAGGAAGACATGGAAAATCCTCATTACTGCCGCTTCCACAGGTTCATCAATCATCCCACAAGTAGCTGCAAATTCTTGAAATGCATATTTAGAGAAAAGGTTGAGTCATGAGAACTTAATCTGGGGGCTGAAGAAGTGCACAGAGATACCCTCCCGGTCATGACCTTCTCCATTTCTGAAGCACCAGTCAAAGAAGCAGTTCAGTCATTGATAGAGCATGTATGTGAATTACTCTATCTGTCAAAAGTGCAAAGAGAAGACATGTTCACGTCTTTGAACCACATAGTATCTGGAAAACGCCTATTGATTCCAGAAGTACCTCCTGAACCTTCAGCCATTGACAAAGAAATGTATAACTGGGGACTGCTCACCGTAGTGCATATTAAAGGACATGAATTCATGAGGGCATTTATTGATGTCGGTACCGCCATCAACATCATTCCTTTGAAAACTCTCAGAGTCGCTGGCATTACTCGACAAGAAGCTACTCATGCTTCCATGGCAATCAGGGATCACGAAGGAACTTCCAGAGATGCATATGGCTACATCAATCTCAAAGTTCTAAAACTCGATCGCACTGAGACTAAGTTTTACATATTTCGAGAAGACCCGGGATATGACATGATTCTTGGACGAACTTGGATCCACGCTGGAAAGAAAACTCCAACACCTTCAACATGTCCTGTTGTTGCAGAAAGCTCTGACTCAGAAGAAATGGAGGATACTCCGTCATTTGAGCACTTGGAAGAAGTTAAAGATTCGACGGAACTCACACAGAAGCATGGAGAAAGTGTACATTCTTTCATCAAGAGGTTCTGTACTCAGGCAAGTCTTATTCCTCTTCATGCACCAATAATACCAATGTTGAAACATACTGCTCTGGTCCGGGGACTTCTCCCTACTAACAACTTAGCAATTACGAAAAGCTACGAGTGGATAGTCTCACCTCAGCAGTATTACACCAAATGGTTACGCTCAGAGCATCTCCATGTTGATCATTTTATCAAGAGGTTTATTGCTGAAGACATGGCTAAGCACGACAAACAATATGCTGGATACTCTCCTCTACACGAGTGTCCATATGTGCCACAACCATGGAATCAGCAAAAAATATTCAAGGCGCGAACTAGTAAGCTCAACAAATTCAAGGAAAGGGATTTGGTTCTTAAGGCGACAAAACGAGATCTCCATTCTGTAAGGAGCTCTAATTGGGAAGGACCATTTATGGTTTCTAGGTCCATAACCGGAGGATACTACAAATTGATCAACACAGATGGCAGAACCCTGCCAATAATCCACGAGAATTGGCTTAAGGCATTAGTCTGAAATTATTGAGCATTCGAGGTACTGGACGTTTGAGCACTCATGACGTATGGATTTGGCATTTAGGATTTTCTTTCATTGTATTTCAATTCCTCCAAAACATTTGCAATACTTGCAATCAGTATTTGAATTCAGCAATTTATCAAAATTTAGTTCATTTTACTTAAAAGAAAATCTCTATCAAATCCAAAACAAAATCCTCAATCATCTACCAATCCAAAATCAGTCAATATCAAAACCTAAATAAAAACCTCACATCTCTCAGAAGTTCAGAAGTTCAAGAGATTATGAAAAGGAAATCAAAGGAAATCAAAAAAGGATTTTTGTTCCTCTGCATTCTTCAAGACCTGCAGAGCCGCCTTCTCCTTGTTCAGCTCTTCAATTAGCCTAGCAATCTTGTCTTCCTTCTCCATCACAGCATCATTGGGAAAGGGTATGTTCTTCTCACATGAGTCTTTGATAGCGTTCATTTTCTTACGAAGCCACTTTACATTGAAGCCAAGTCTTTCTGAATTCTCCAAGTTAAACTCCCAATCAAAGAGTATATCTGGAGTCACAGTACTTATGGCCCTAGTGCATATATCACTTAAAACGCGCAAGATAATACCTACTTGCATTGTTAAAGCATAAGCACGCCCAGGATTCCGGTCCACGATTATGTGACCAAACTTCTTCCATATTTTCTCATACAAGCCTGCATACCCAATGGGAACGCTGAATCAACCTACTAGTTCATGATACGGGATTGAAGCATCAAATGGAGGATCAAAAGCAACTTCTGCACTTGGATATTCATGCACCACTATACGGTTCTCAATTACTGGAGAAGCTTCTACAATCGGGGCAACAATTCCTTCAGTATTCTCTACTGGTGTTTCGGTTTCTTCTATCACTGAAGCAGCAACAATCTGGGTTTTCATGACTTCAGTGACAACCTTATCATGGACTTGAAGTACAGGGATGGTTGTCTCTTCATCAACAACTCCATGGCAATTTGGGTTATCCTCATTGGTTTTAATATCCTCAACTTCGGTATTTGACACCTAATACGAAGATTACATGAGGTTAGAGTCGTTTAAGCATGAAACCAAGTGAGATTATAAAATACAGCATACAATGAATACCACATCATCAAAGTTCATCATTATACACTCAAGTCATGAGCAAATAACATGAAAGTCATGAAAATACGTTTTACGGTAACCTCATCTGAAAAAATTGTACTCTACTATGTACTAAAAGACGAACTGTGAGCAACCTACAAGGAATTTGAGGATGGTTTATATACCATTCTCTTTGTATGGATGTTCTCTACCACATGTCAAACTTTCATGACAATCCGATGAACGAGAAAAAAGATGTGGTCGAAACATCGGGCAACATGCAATCTGAAAAAGTTCTGGAAGTCTCCTGGAGGTTTACTGTTTCGCCTTTTTCAGGTCCTAAACGTGCTCAAAACTCAAAAAGATTTTGTGATAAGGCTTGGAAATTTTCCGGTCTTGAAGATACATATGCGGATCATAAAAATCTGACTTCAGATGAAGGTTTTACGGTGTTTTTGCTAAAAACTGAAATCTGAAATTTTCTGACGACGTATTTCGCCAAAATTACTTGTACACTCACATGGATTCTCATTCATTCACTCACAAATCATCAATTTCATGTTTCTATGAAGAGGTTACAAGATATGTGCTTACATGGGGAGTCTTCGAAGTGTTCAAAGAGTTGGGATTGCTCGTGTCAACATCAAGAGGTTCATCATTTTTATTCGGTTCCGAATCTTTGGAACTTCCTTCGCCTCTATTCTCGGAGGATGACCGAGTATCAGCACTCTCCACCTCCATGGCAACATCCTCCTGGACATATTCTCAAATAATTAGCATTTTCACATGAGGCATTTATGTTTGGCTATGAAGGAGAGTACTCACAACATTTTCTTCTTCAACGCTCAAATCAGAGATTGTCTGCCCAGCAGCAGAGAATTGAAGACCATCAATACTAGACGGAGCAAAGTTCTGTAACCAAATAACAAATATTGGTTTCATGATCCTAGTAATGCGGATAGAAAAAGTTACAGCGGAAAAGTGTCGACAACTCACCAAAGAAATAACCGGGGACTTTATGGTATTAGGCAACAGCTTACAATTCTTGTTTCTGCCTTCTCCACCGTGAACAACTGCTTCTGCTTCTGAGAAATTCACTTCAAGACGAGGTCTCACAGCACGACCGTCCTACAGGAAATAAATTAAGGTGATAATCAAAGGCAATTATTTCAATTTTATGAAGAATGTGTAAAAGATACATACTGGTGAACCTCCTGGAGATGTCTTTTGCTTATCACCACCAGAGATGGGTTTCAATCTGGGTCGAGAAGCAATCATATTAGCAGAAGGAGGTTCTTTCACCAAAGGTTGACTAACCCCTACGAAATCATGAAGACGTTCGAATTGCTGGTTCCAAAAATCAGTATAACCCGGAGTTACATACGTAATTTGGTCTGCACAAGGGAACCAATAAGAGCTTCCTTCGACATGGGTACGGTCTAAAAAAGTCTTAAGATGTTCCACTGATGGTTTGATCCTCCGGAAAGTTTGAACGCATTGATCCATACCTATCTGACGGGATGCTCTATCAATGTTGTATTCCTCCACTGAAAAGTCTCCATATGTTGCTGCTATCAAATGACCTGGAGTACAACTCAACATGAAGGATCTTTCGCCATCGCTCAAGTCAGCACCAGATTTCAAAGTCATACTTTCTTAAGTATTGAAAGTTGTCAATTGGGAAATATAAGGAGGAATCAATACCCAGGGACGGAAGTTGAACTCAGACTCATTGTCTAATACATCAACGAAGCGCGTCTTGGACTGAATTTGCTTCGTAGACCAACGCATGATCCTGGCGTTATCAATCTCAGAGAAAATACGTCGAGAATCACCAACAGTCAACCCTTGCAAAATACAACGAGGAATAGGCGCATACTTCTCGAAGCGCTCCCACATCAAGGCTTGGAGGAACATCGTATTGGCGTAGCACTCAATCTTCATAAAGCCATTTGAAACACTGGAGTCTACGACCAGGGAATCCAGGTTAGATTACAATGAACCCAAGAATAAGCTACCTATGGGAGGTTGTTCACCCTGATCCATCTTAATGGCAAAAGGGATTACAAATGGCTTTAACAAAGTCCCGGCGTCTTCAAACACGTCCCTAGACAACCATAAGCACAAAAAAGCAGCTATAGACAACATACCGTCAGGTTCGTTGAGAGGAACATCTCGTGGCCACCAGTGTGTCAACCAGTGAGCATAACGGCCTTTGCCAGAAGCCTTGTTAATTCTCTCCATCTCAGCTGTTAAGATGTTGGAAAATGCTTTCTCCTTCGTGGAAAAGCTCTTCAGGAAAATTACCTGTGATTGGAAGATACAATAAAGCAACTACATCTTCCAAGGTAATGGTAAACTCTCCCCAACTACATATAAAGATATGAGTCGCAATACACCAGCGAGCAAGAAGGGCCACAAGACCTCGCGCATCATGAAAGATGTACAAATCTCCAGATGCTTGAATAGCCCTGACAACTTGTGCTTTATACAGCATAGCTCTAACACGAGGATATCCCATCATGTGTCTTGACCATCCAGAAAACTTCTCTAAAGGGCGTCGAGAGAGCTTGAATTCTATAATTGAAGCCTGGAAGAGCCCTCGTTCAAGACAAAACCGAACAACTGCTCGAGGAGTCACCAATTTCTTTTGAGTAACCGTCCTGGGGTTTATCAAAAGAAGATATGCTGGAGATCTGAGACGCTTTTCAGTTTCCCGAGCCTCAAAAAATGCATCATCTATATTCGGAACATTCTTGATTCCAGGTGTTTCGTCTTCCTCTCCGCCAACGGAAGTCTCATCCATGCATGCATCTTCTCTAGAGACATCATTGTCTACACACATTTCATCTCTGGAAGCATCATTAGCTTGGGAATCAGACATTCTTTCCAAGTAGCTGTAAAATTCACACAATATTTTGCTTCAGTCGTCTAAATACAAGCTTCAACAAGATGATGGAATCATGCAAATGGGAATACGGCATCAACAAAAATGGTAATTCTTAACTCTTAACTATTTACAATTCCACTAACAATAGTGATTGTGCCACAAGAGTTAACACTCCAAAATTAGTTCGTTCCTTGAAACCTGCAATAACGAACGAGGCTTTATTAATCTTCAAAACTGATTTTTCATAAAATCATAGACACAATTTTTATAGTATGAACATCCACAACTGAACTATGAAATTTACACCAAGATAATATTTCATCATAAATAAATTGTCAAAGTTTCAAGGTTACTCAAAACCCACGTTTCGATTTTACAAAGCAATAATTAATGTGAATTACTCACATAAATTCTCAAACTTTTATCTAATGAGAACAAACTCATGTGAATAAAATATGTCATCATATTTTGCATAATATGTCACGGCTGCATATAAAAAAAATCTAATTTTCCTTCGTACGAGCATTATTCTCTAAAACGAGGTTTATTTCGGTTTTGTGAAAGCTAACGCCTTTTAAGATAAAGTTTTGGTTACCATGAAAGCTCATGTACAAAATTTTATCACTGGACACAGGTCTATTTCCAAAGAAAAATATCTCTCAGGTTAGGGATTGTTGCTAGTGTCTTAAACTAACGATCGAACGAACATACGTTTAATAAAATAAGGGTTTTTCTACAAAACTCACGCTAATATATATACATGTATAGAGTTTCAGCATGAACAACTCATAAAATCAGCAAAAAAAAAAAAAAAAAAAAGTTGCGTACCTGGTCGGTGCCGGCCGGAAGTTGGCCGGACGGTGGCACTCCGGCGAAAATCTTCCCTGCTCCTGCTAAGCTCGGACGTGAAGGTGATGGGAGGATAAAGAAGATGGTGGTCGTATGGGAAGAATAAAAAAAAAGGGGAATTAAATCCTTTTATATCAAATTTTACTTCCAAAACCTAATTCCATAAGGATTTCCTTTTTGGGCCCGGCCCTTGAATCCTAAACCGACCAAGGTTCCACCATCGAATCAGCGGCTCTACACCAATTTATGATCACTGGATGATGCTCTATTATGCCACTGGGGTTTCCACTCAAACCATGGTTTGCTCATTCAATCGAAATCCAGTAATATCTTATTTTATGATTAAGTTCAATTACTTATTTATGTTTGTACCTGGAAAATCACCATTCAATGCTGACTGAGGAACATGACTGTTCCTCACTAAGCAAGGGACTTAATGTAGATGGTGGATTTTCGACAAAGGGTAAAATTGTAAAACTATACTCCGGATCCGGCAATCGGATGAGTATTGAGGCCCATGTCTCTCATTAAAGCATGAAAGCTCATGCCATAAATCTCTGACTGAGAAGGTTGTCTCTCAGAGTATATGTAGATGTGTAGTCTCCCAGCTGAGGCCACGACACATCTCATGAATACTAAGCAATTTCAGTAATTACTCCGGATCCGGCAATCGGATGAGTATTGAGACTCATGTCTCTAAGCGTGAAAGCTCATGCCATAAAACCTCTGATCGAGAAAGTCTCTCAGAGAAGATGAAAATATGTAGTCTCCCAGCTGAGACCACGGCACATCTCATATTGTATAGAATTGCAAGATTGGACGGCTCCTAGACAGCATGTCTGCTAGTATAGAGCAATAACGTCTTCGGGATGCAACCATGTTTTCCCTGACTATACAAGAGGAATATGACACTCCAACAAGTTCATATTACTCAACCCTCAGATAATTAATGCTCCTAGATAGGAAGCCCTTCTAGTATAGAGCCATCAGTTAATTATCTCTAATCGCCTGAATATCCAGCAATATTCTACGACTCTTCGTTATATTTTGTCACTTCAATTAGTGATAAATATTCAACGAGACAAGCATCTGAGCATCGAATAAGCCCTGACTAAAATGGTGCAAGTGTACTTAACAATAATGCACAGACCAGCACTTGAATGCGCAAACGAGCATTTCAAAAATATGAATGAACGATGAACCTATGCAAAATAGGAAGAAAAAATAATAATAATAAAATATTAGCAAAGGCGCCAGGGGACTGGGCTCATCAGCTGGCCGGTCATGCCGTAACCAGTCCCGCGCCCAATTTTATATTTTGTCACATTTTATTATTTTTCCCTGATCTCGTGAAAATTCTCTCGTTCGAGCTAATCTCCTTCGTTTCAAGGAAATTCTCTAATCTCATGATTTTATCAAAGAAATAATAAAATTAGGGAAAGGTGTCGCGGGACCAAGCACCAGCCGGCCATGCCCTAGCCGTGGCCGGTCCCACACCTCACGTCCCCATTATTTTATTATTTCTCTCAAATTATGAAAATTCCCTGATTTCATGAATTTTCCCTAAAACCATGAAAATTCCCTAATTTTATGAATTTTCTCTAAAATCATGAAAAATATTATAAAATTAGGAAAACTCGTGGGACCGAGCACCAGCCGGCCGGCCATGCCCTAGCCGTGGCCGGTCCCACACCTCACGTCCCCATTATTTTATTATTTCTCTCAAATTATGAAAATTCCTTGATTTTATGAATTTTCCCTAAAACCATTTAAATTCCCTAATTTTATGAATTTTCTCTAAAATCATGAAAATTATTATAAAATTAGGAAAAACTCGTGGGACCGGGCTCTAGCCGGCCGACCATGCCCTAGCCGATCCCACACGCCTATTATTTTATTATTGTTTGTTGTTTTAAGTTTCCTGATTCCATGAAAACTCCCTGATTTCAACAAAATATCTTGGTTTTAACTAATCTCTCTGATTTTATGAAAATTTCCTAAAATCATGAAAATTACATAAAATTGGGAAGAGTGCTCTGGGACCGTGCCCATTGGCCATTGCCGGTCCCACACTCCATCATTCCCTATTTTATTATTATTATATCTCTCTCATCTCATGGAAGTTTCCTAATTTCATAAAACTCTCCAGTTTCATGGAATTTCCCTCAAATCAGAGAAAGTACATAAAATTACATAAAACTGGGAAAGTGTGGGACCGTGCTTGTCAACCGGCCGGCCATGCCCTAGCCGTGGTCGGTCCCACACCTTGCAATTCCCTGTTTTATTTATCATTTTTCATCATCTCATGTATTTTTCCTAGTTTCAGCAAAACCCTGGATTCTGCATATTTTCTCAGAATGTTGCTCAAACGCGCACCTTAAAATATCGAAACTCTCGGGGATCGAGACATGAACGTCATGGTGACACGGGCACATCCCCTTGACCGACAAAGGGTGACCCTAGGGCTTGCAAACATCCGGTCCCATATATTTTAATGATTTTAACCTAATTTGCTCAGTTGCTCATATTAGGTTCAAACTTCTTTCAAACAATTAAGAGTTTTATTAAACGACCATCCATTGGTCCCACGGCCACCAAGAGCCGGTCTCGTGACCTCTTGGTCGGTTCCTCATCTCTTCATGACTAGGTTTTATTATTTGTCGCTCACACGAGCATTATTTCAATAAATGATTAAACCAGCATTTAATCATTCTTTCACCAACTGGTCCTCAAGAGACTTTGGTATTTTTCTCATTCGAGCATCTGGGCGTACATGGTGAACTCGTCATCCCATGTAGCTGGTACCTGCTTCACTCTGCAGATTGATTTGCAATAAATCATCATTTCGATAAAATTAGGGTTTTGAATCCAGAGCTTTGTATAAACATGATTCTGAGCAGATTCAAATACTCTGATAATTTTATGTTGATTCCATGATCAACATTTTCATTTATTTTACTCGACCCAGCAGTCAGTATCTTAAATATTTTATTTGGTCCTGCTACCAGCAATTCATCAAATGAGCAACATTCGCTCAAACCGGCAATATTTTCTCAAACTAGCAATATTCCTCAGACTAGCAATATCTGCTCGAACCAGCAATATTTGCTCAGATTCAAGAATATTGGTTCAACTATCAATATTATTCGACAATTCAGTAACACAGTTTGCTCATCTTAGGTAATCAACATAATAATACCTCGTCTCAGCAGACATATTTGATTCATGAATTTCAGAACATTTGCAAAACATGTTCAATTCAACAATACATGGACTCATCGTCCCACAAAGTCAGCAACTGACTCCACAATCACGAGATATCAATCGTGTCACATGGGGGGATATTAACTAGGGTTTTGGTCTGGCGGTCTATGACACGTGTGTTCACCCACGATGAGAATGTGAGCAAGTCATGCAATCAGTTGGAAGATTCAGCAAAGTAGTGGGTGGAAAATTAACCAAGTCTCCGCACAATGAGAAACTGGTTTTACCACAATTTCCCACTTCCCCACTCTCTGATTCCAGCAAACTGTCACACTTCATGGGATCATGGTGTTTTCAACTCCGACATTATAAAATGTCTCTGAATCCTGATTGAAAGAAAAAATTCGAACACTCGAACATTCGTCTAAAAGAATTCTCGGCGAGTTCATACAGACAATCTTTCGTCTACACGAACTCATCGTCTGAGCATTCACTCTCAATTGAGCAAAATTCAATTATTCAGAGCATTCTTACGCTGAATTCACAACATACCTACAATCTCAGATCACCATTGATCTCACGCATTTCTCGGCTTCCCTCCTACAGATCAACCCATCCTCTCTTATGAACGAATTGACTCTGGAACGACCATTGTTCTTTGTTTAGGCCGGAGTCTTACAGATTGATCTCTCGAAATTAAAGCACTCCCTTCTTGCAGCGCATCTGTGTGAGGTTCAACATTTCACTCGGTTCAAGGAGTCTCCACACGGTCGACTCTTCAATTCCGTAAAAACCAGCAAATCGTTTTTCCCCATCTATAAGAGTGTAAAGAATGGGAAGGTGTAATGAAGGACGAGATGGAGTCTCTTTACAAAAATAGCACATGGATTCTTATGAAGTTTCCGAACGGTAAGAAGTCCATAGGGTGCAAGTGGGTATATGTTAAGAAAGAAGGATCTTCGATGAATCAAGTACGCTACAAGGCAAGGTTAGTTGCAAAAGGTTATGATCAAAGAGAAGGGATTGACTACAATGAGGTGTTCTCTCTGGTGGTAAACCACTCATCAATCTGTATTTTGTTGGCTTTGGTAGCACAATATGATTTAGACCTAGTTCAGCTAGATGTTAAGACATCATTCTTACATGGTGATCTAGAAGAGGAGATCTATATGACTCAGCCGAGTGGGTTTAAGGTTGCTGGAAAAGAAGATTGTGTATGTAAACTGAAGAGATCGTTGTACGGGCTGAAGCAGTCTCCAAGACAATGGTACAAGCGACTTGACCAGTTTATGATAGGCCAAACATACACAAGAAGTCACTATGACCATTGTGTATACTTTAAGAAGCTACGTGATGGGTCTTTCATATATTTGCTCTTGTATGTCGATGATATGATGATAGCATCGAATAACAAGAAAGAGATTGATAATTTGAAGCACAAGTTATCATCTGAGTTTGAGATGAAATATCTGGGAGAAGCTAAGAAAATTCTTGGTATGGAGATTCAACGTAACAGAGAGAAGGGTAAGGTTTGTTTGTCTCTAAAGGCATATTTGAAGAAAGTGTTACAGAAGTTTGGTGTCTACGAATCTATTAAATCTGTAAGTACTCCCCTAGCTTCTCATTTTAAGTTGAATGCACGTATGTCTCCCACTACTGAAGAAGAGCGAAAGTATATGGCCCAAGTCCCATATGCTGAGGCTGTTGGTAGATTGATGTATACGATGGTATGTACAAGGCCGGATATTTCACATGTTGTTAGTATGGTCAGTCGTTATATGCATTGTCCTGGTAAGGAACATTGGCAAGCTGTGAAATGGATTTTGAGGTATCTTTACGGTACGTTTGATGTTGGCTTGGAGTTTGTAAAGGATAGAAGTAATAATCAATTGTGTGTTGGGTATGTGGATTCTGATTATGCTGGTGATTTGGAAAAGAGACGTTCAACTACAGGGTATGTATTTACTTTAGCAGGGGCACCAGTAAGTCGGAGATCAATCTTGCAGTCTACTGTGGCGCTTTCAACTACGGAGGCGGAGTATATGGCAGTGACTGAGGCATTTAAGGAGGCTATATGGTTATAAGGTTTGCTAGATGACTTAGGAGTTGTGCAAGACCAACTGCCTGTGCATTGTGATAGTCTAAGTGCAATTTATTTTGCTAAGAATCAAGTGCATCATGCTAGAACCAAACATATAGACGTACGATTTCACTTTGTGAGAGAAATTCTTGAAGAAGAAGATATTCTACTAGGGCTGCACAAGAACCGGTTGAGATGACCTGGACCGGTCTGGAACCGAAAATACCGGACCGGAGCCGAACCGGTACCGGAGTAACCGGTACAGGGACCGGGACAGGAGATTAAGAACCGGCTTAGACCGGTACAAGCACCGGTTCTGGGGGAAATACCGGCCTGTACCGGCCCAGTTGTACCGATTAATTTGAGCCGTCAAGATCTTTACTATTTTTAATCCTATCCATCCAATTTAGAGAACCCTAATATCTAATCTCTAACTCTGACTCTCTGAGTAACTCTTTCACTCCCATTTTTCTTTCTTCATCGTTTTTTCTCTCTCTGAAGCTATGAAGAGCAGCCTCTTCATCTCTGAGTAACTACGGCTACGCTCACCAATCAATCAACCATCATCATCAAGTGATTCAAGTCTTACTAGTTAGTACCAATCAATCAATCAGGTAATCTTTTCGATTTCCTTTCTGTTTCAACAAAAGGAAACCCTAGAAATTGAAAACGATTTTAAGTAACATTATTGCTTGATTAATCAACTAACCCTAGTGTTTATACTCACGCAGGTTAAGTGCTGACTGCCAAGGATACCAATTTCTTCTTCGTCTATCAGATTCAATCTACACCTTTTTGTTTCCAAGGTACTTTAAAGTCTTTACTTATTCTTCTTCTTCTGATTGAGCAATCTATCTTATGAAATTAACCTTGTTGATATGAATGATTTAGGGTTTGACATTGATTGAGAGTTTGAGATTGATTTAGGGTTTGAGAATTGAGATTGATTGAGCAATACATCTTATAATGAATATACATAGATTGATTGTACTTTGTACTACAGTGTGATAAGTGATAACTATGATTCTATGAATGGTTTTGCAATTATGAAGATTTAGTTGTATCTTTCTTGTATGACCATATGTGTATGTCTCACTGGAAGTATTTCTTAACTTGGATTTGTTCATGTTTTAATTCAATTATGCTTAGTTGATAATATTGTTCTGTCAGTATGTCTGTATGTGCAAGTTTGTATGTCATAATTGAGTTAAAAGTTGTTTGGTTTTGTAATGGTAAATGAGGGTTTAGTAGTCAATTAAGTTCAACTCTTTGAAACCATATGAATTTTTGAGATTCAGATGATTGTTATTTCTTTTTCATTGACCAGACTTGGAAGTGTTAATGTGTTATGTAAAATTCAGATGCTTGTTATTTTTGAGATTCAGATGCTTGAATTAGTTAGCCGGAAATCAGGGTTCTTTCATATTAGGGGTTTGATTTATAGGTAAGAAAATCTCACTCTGTATTAGTTTGGGAAGATTTTGTATTTCTAGCTTGAGAGAATACTGTATGAGTCCTTTAGATAGACATTGAGCTCTTTCATTGTTTTGGGTTTGATCAGGTGTTGAGGAAGAAGAAACTTTATCTTTGGTGGAGTTGTTTTTTCTTATTTCTGAACTTAGGTTTTGATAAGAACTACAATTAGAGGTTAGAATATATGATCCAGTGTTTTCAAGTGGTATAATCTATGTATGCTTCAAAACCCTTTTAGTCTTGTTTCAAACTACAGGTGCATAACTAATTCAGTTACTAACTTACTGTATGTTCTTGCTTTTCAACAGTTAGTGTTTTTCCTTACATTGCACTATCTCAGTCTAACATTGTGTTTGTGTTTTATGTTTGTTAGATGACCACATCAAATGCAACTCCAACTACAAATGCAACCCTAACAAATACAGCTGAAGCGATTGAAGTTAGTGATAACAAAAAGAAGCACGGCAAAGTGAGATCTAATGTTTGGTTGGAAATGACAAGGATTAGTGAAACTCATGCTCAATGTCATCACTGCAAGCGCAAATATGCTGCTCACATTACAATAAATGGCACTGCTGGATTACGAAAGCATTTGAACAGTTGTCCAAGAAATCCTAACAAGAAGAAAGATTAGTGAAACTATGCTGAATGTCATCACTGCAACCATCTTTTTTGTTTGCAAGATGATTGCATTTCGTTTATTTTCGTTGAGACAGGCTTATGGAAATGTTGGTTTTACTTTTTAGTATTTTGTAACAAAATGAATTTATGGAAATGTTGAACTTAAGTATGTAATGTTGAACATTGAACTTATGGAAATGCTGTTTTCAGGTAAAAAACCCGGTACCGGACTTGTACCGGGCCGGTACCGGAGTACCGGTACAACACCAGGTACAAGTACATGTATCGGTCCTCAAATTTCAGTACTGGTCAACACCAGGTACAGGGACCGGTTCCATCGGAGAACCGGGCCGTACTGGAGTATGTGCAGCGCTACATTCTACTTGTGAAGATCGATACTAAAGACAATCCAGCTGATATGTTGACTAAAGTAGTATCTGGGATCAGGTTTCGACATTGTTCGAAATTGATCCACATCCTTCCGGTTTGGTGAAAAGCCCTTTTGGGTAGAGGTTCTTAGGAACCTGGTGGATGTATTCTAGCAAGGACATTTGATAGAACTACGGTCGGGTTTGATTCCTATTGAGGATACGTAGGCAACCAGTGATGGTTCAATCGACGTTGGAAGATGGAGGTGATTTTATCTATTGATCGTCTCATGCATGAATGCATGATCCGAGGTGGAGAATTGTTGGGAGGATGTTCAAGGACTAGATTAGGAAATCTAGTTGGTTTGGGAAACCAATTACTAGTGTCCTAAGTATAGCAACTTAAGAGGTTTGTCTCTTAGAGTTAAGTTAGGAAACCCTATACTTGTAGGAAAGTAATCCTTATTAAGGAATGTGTTCATCCCTATTGATTTGTATAAATAGCCATAGAGAGAACTAGAGAAAATACACCAGAACTAAGTAAAAGTTCTCTTCTTCTCTGCTTAGGCTTTGTATATTCCAACCTATACGGTGATATATAAAATTGATTATTCCTTCCCGAGGATTCAACCTCATTAAATACTTGTTCTTCTTGTGTGTGTGATTGTGTTCTTGGCGATATTGAGATACCTCGTAGTAGTGCAAACCTAACGCTTCTGCAGGCTTTGGCGTAACACTTCACATAACTCGAGTAATAGCTTAGGTTTTCTGTATGTAATTGTAGGCTTTTTAACCCACATTTTTATAGGCGAGGAGTACTAATGCAGGTTGCAGTAGTATAATCCTTAGGTTTTATGTATGACAGTATGATCGCCATAACTCCTACACGAATATCTGCAACTCCTAACGTGTGACGCCCCAACCTAATTCACCTACTTAGCTAATGGATTACAACCTAATAGAAGCATCAAATCTAGATTTCCCATTTTAAGAATCATAATTACATAAACTAATCCTGGTACAAACCCAAACACTCTGATATTATATAAATGAAAATCTCTCGAGTGATATAATTATAATAATCTGTTGATTAAAATAAATTAACAAAGGATACACATAATGATACACGATATCACTAACATTTAATAAAACTCTAAGCTTTGAGTACAGATATCTTCGCGCGCACCTTTTCTTCTGAATACTGAAACTGAAGTGGGAACGAGTGAGCACATCATCCCAAAGGGGTGCCCAATGGAAACAAAAAACGTTCAAGTAATCACTAATATGCTTCTCAGTTTTACTAAAGAAAACGATAAACATCTTTTACACACAACATAGAGCAGAAGATTGCTTCAACTCGCCTCCCCAGATATTGCGTCCATAGTGGCAATATCCGTGAAAGATCCACCACCGAATGGATCTACGAGAAACGAATTAAACAACCTAAACATATGTTATCCCAACCTCGTCTCACTCAATAGAGAAGAAGATGCTAGGAATAACTCCAGTCTCAAATGATAGCATGAATCCAGGTACCGTAAACTATTATCGTGGAATGCGTACACCTCATAAATCCAGTTGCCACCATCTAAGTCTAGAATATAATAAGGTTTTGATTACTATGATCTGACCCCGCACAACAGGTTCACAAAAAGCCCAATCATTATTCGTAGGCTAAAGTCTCCAAATAATGACTATATCCAGTCATGAACCTAGAATTTCTTCCTAAGTCAAGACCATAGTAACCCAGTCATACTACTAAGACTGGACAATCAAGTATGATATGCACTGAGTGACTTCCCCAAATAAAATGTAATATATATAATAATCAACTGGGGTAAAGCCGGACTACTATCTTAAGACAATAAAATGTAATACTATTTATCCGGGGTAAAGCCGGGCTACTAAATAATATTCAAACAACGTAGCATTGCCCTACTAAACTTAGCAAAGAGCTATGGGGAATCACAGACAATCTTCACGGGGAACCACCCAACGCATATCACACAACATACCCATTCAATTACAAACAACATGCTAACAGAAAATAAGTACTCATCCTTCTCGCAGATAAAATAACTTAATGATTACAAAAAGGTTACAAAGTTCCCACCTGAATTGATGACAAGCCATGTTTATCTCGAGATCCACGATCCACGGTTCATCCTTTGAATGGACCGTTGTTAATAAAGACTAACTTTGAATCACATAATCACTCAAAGAGATTATCCAAAAGGCTCACACAAGACACATAACATAATTTCATACAAGTCTCTAGCTATATAGACTAAGTGAACTATCTAATGGTTCTAAGCCCATTTATGGTTCTATACCTTTTCATTTTCTACCTTTAGCACATCTAAGGTTTACTAATTTAATTAGGTTGATTCTATAATTCATTGGTAAGTCTTACGAAGATCTACAACTTTGTAGAAGGAACCAAAAGCTAATTCGGACCAGAAGAGGTCCAAACCTACATAATAAGAAAACTAATCCTAAGCCCAAGCCCACGTCTCGCGGGTTAAAAGGTCTGGTCCATATGAGGCATCTAACGGTCAGTAACAGTTAAAGGGTCAATTAACGGTCAACGTCCAGAGTCAAGTCGAAGTCCAGGGTCAAAGGTCCGGGTCAAGTCCACTGAGTCAACTCAGGTCAAGATAGGGAACTCGGTGAGTTAACACCGATTCAACTCAGTCCTATTAACTGAGTCAAGTAGACTAAATCAGTCAGACATCTGAACAGAAAAGCTCAAGGCCTGAGCAAAATTCTAACGCAAAATCAAGATGCAATACAAATGCAAACACCCAAACCCTGTAACTTTATTACAACCTAATCTACCACTATAGCATCTACCGTATTATCTACACAACAATCTCATCTGCAAGGCCTTCATCTCTAATGGGCAATCATCCACAATTCCATATTTAGACCCATTAAACTCTAGCAAGTCACCTCCACCTAATTCAGATTCAAACACCACCAGATTCCATAACAACATCATTACCACAATCGTGCAACACCAATAAACATATAACCAATACAACTTCATATAAATACATTCCCTTGCACCAGCAGCAACACAATTCTTCATCTCGGACCACGCTTCAACATAATTATCACTTCCATATGTCCATCGCCTTCGCCAGTCACCCCCCTGTAATTTAAATCTAATCTAAAATACACCACAACTTCATTCCATACTCATTTCAATCTCAGTTCAACACCACCAAATATTAAATCCCATTTTTACCAATTCTCACACTCAACACTTGATCTTCTGTTTCATGTATACACCATCTACAACTCCACTTCAATCATCCAATTCAGTTCATTCATGAATCATTATCAAACTATCTCTTCATCTTCCCTGTCTCTATGCCTCTCCCAGCTCAATTATACTACATCTCTACCTACTAGTTACAACACAACAACAACACCAGTTTAGTAGAATCAGTCTTCTTCATACCCTCAAGTCAAGACCACAACCAGCGATACAACTTCATCCAACCTGTCATATCCTTTCCCCCAACAGTACCCTTGATGCGTGTCGTAGGTGCTCAAATTAAATTACTTATTTCCACACAATTAACTGGTAATATAATGGAAGTAAGGATCGTTCCCACGAAGAGCAGGGAGATTTAGTTGTCAAAAGCGTCACAATGGGGGTTTGTTTTTGATTTAAAGTAAATAACAAAGCAATTGAAAATAATTAAGTTTGCAAGCAATGGAGAGAAATATGATCAGGGAATCCTTCTTCGTTACTAAACCGTCATCAAGTTATTATATTCATCCATTAATACTATTAATCACAAATTATTACCAACCGTGAAATAACAGCTAGCTCAGTGCTATCCCCTAAATCCCTTAAATCTTTGGGTACCTAAGCTCTCCAATACCAGATTCTATTCGTCTAAACCACCTAGTAGTAGCTCACTCAAGGTGTAATTTGTCTGAATGCTTTATCTTTTGTGAATTATAGATTGATCCTAGTAGTTAGACTCTTAGCTCAAGGTCCACTTTCTAGTGTTGTTTATACACACAATCACTACACAGAATCCCTCTGCAAGGTCTTGTGTTCACTACTTTTGTACGAATTATTCAACTATTAATTATCTCCTAACTCAATACTAGCATTTGATTGAATCAACAAATTAGTTAGGTTGGCCACCTAAACAATCTATCAATCAATCATAAATATTCTAATTAGTAAAAACAATCAATAATCATGTGAAGAACTTCAAAATAGATTTATATAATAACTCAAATCATTGTCTAGAACTTAGAATTCATCCCCAATCACTAAGAAGTTTAGCTACTCATGGTACTAACAAAACCCATGAGTTTCATATGATAAAATAGAAAAGAAATAGTTACGGTGGTAGAAATAGCTCCAAACCCTAGCTTTTCTTCTCTTGAGTTCTCCTCTCCAAAACTTGATAAAAGAATATATTTTTTTCAAAAATATTAGAAGTTCTCTTAAATAGGTATCCAAGTTGTTGTCGTGACCCGTGCGCCAAAATCCCGGTCGAATGGTTGCCAAAACTAGCCAATATTCCCAAAACAAGCTCACGCCCAAGTCTTAGTCGTGCATAAAATGGCTGAAACAGCCAAGTGAGCTTGCCCGGATTGCAAAGGCCCGACCCAATTATAATGAAACTTACTGGTTCAACTGTCAGTTCCGTGGAACTGACAGTATACCCTAATCCAAACCCACGGACATATATGCCTCCGTGAGCGAAAATATCTGCTGGATTTTGTTTCTCCCGGCAGATTCACGGCTACTTCTCCCTCCGTGAGTTTATTTTTTCCTGGATTTTGATTTTCACTTCTTCATCTCACGGACTGTCTGGTAATCGTGAGTTTCCACAACATCTGAGTTTTCAGCTCCGGCAATATTTGTTCACGGATACCAGGCCCTCCGCGACTTTTAAAACTCCCTGAGTCCGTTTCCTTCTCAATCTTCATGCCACTGCCATGACAGACTCGAGTATGATCACGTTACTATCAATCCCATTGTGATCGACAGCCTTCTCGAGACAGCATCATCACCTCTGCGTCACACTTCCATCAAAACACGAGCTCTCTTTCCTGTTTATATCGAGCTGAACTCACAGCTCCAAATTCCATTCTCTTCCATTAACAGCACCAAAGCGTCATCATCACTGCCCTTAATAACAGCAGCATCTACTGTCACAGTTCTGAGCTCTTCCATCTCTTTACACGAGAATCACCATCAACTACCAACAACTCCCATCGCCAGCTCTTCACAGCCAACAGTCCCAGGCTCCCAGCTGACTCTTTTCATCTCTTCTTGTCACTGCCATTACTCGAGCTTCTCCATCGTCTTTCAGTCACCGGCATCAATGCCATCTTCCATCGTTAGCCAACAGCAGCTCGTATCATGTACAGTCCATCGTCATTGTCTGCCAATCAATGGCAGCAGCATCATGAGTTCACAGACGTCAACTATGAAACTCAGTTCAGCTCCATCATTAGTGACCCAGTACCAAACTCGAGTTCCATCACCACAGCTCTGCTCTCTTCATTCTCAGTTAATATCTCGAGCTTCAATCACCGGCAAAACTCCATTACAATGGCAGCAAACTCGAGCTCCATCTTTCGTCATTGCTGCCATTAGCTCACAGCAAAGCTCGATAAACCCAACACGATTGAACTGCCATATCTTCTCTGTCGATCTCTGTCTCTTCATCACTGCGAAAACCAACTCTTCAGTCCAGCGACTTTCAGTACCACTGGCACGAGCATCACCTTCCTCATCTTCTGCCGATAATGGCAGCATCTTCTTTCGACACCAATGACCGCAGCTCCATGCAACCACCGAGAATCGCCAGCGGTTTCATCTTCTCTGTTTCCGCTGGTCGTGAAACGTGTTGAAGAAGAAGGTGGTGTGCCCTGAGTAAAACCAGCAGGTGCTGTCAACACTATTTGATTTCTAGCTTCCCCTCAGTAAATGGCCTAATTGCCTTTAGCAGCTCCTTTGTAAATGGTAACCCCTTAACGGAATGGACGCCCCTTATAAATTCTGTGCGTAAACAATTTTCGCAACTTTGCTTTGCTTCAATCGCCCGTAACTTCTTCGTACGACATCGGATTGGCTCCATTCTTTCGCCGTTGGCTTCGTCTTTTCATCCTCTTCGAGATGATATCAAGGACTCCTAGGTTTGAACGATTTCCACTTGGTCTTAGGCCCTTCTCCGCTTGCGGCTAACTTCTTTTATTGCACAAATATGTGCCAATTCACTTCTTTTGGATGATTCACCTAGCAAAACATAAATAAGAGAAAACAAGAGTAATATACAATAATTTGCAAGAAAATATAGCAAATACTAGCATGGATTCGACACAAAATATATGCAAAATATGCACTTAACAAATTCCCCCACACTTGTCTTTTGCTCGTCCTCGAGCAAACTATCTAAAATACAACAACTCCATGTCGGCGAGGATACGGTTACTCTTAGCATGAATAACAGGCCTTTAAACCCCTAGGTGTCCCTAGTGGACGAGTTATAGTCTCGTGAAGGTTTACAAGAGGTCTACCTACAAAACCTATATTTCAAACTCCGTCTATTTGTGACAAATCAATGAACGAATCCAAATTGACTACAGGAGGAGGTACCTTGCAAATTCAATTCATATTAGTAAATAAACTCTAATTAGATAGTCGAACAAGCCACGATACTCGGAAACTAACAAACCACAATCACAATGAAAAGATCAAGAAGATGGATATAGATGTAGATGTTGGCGAATATTCACAAGTGATCGATGTTTCCCATATCCTGTGCGAAGGTCTTTGCTAAGATGAACCTAATCCTATTGGATTGAGCTACTTGGTGCTGAATGCTACATCAAATCAATTGGCATATACAAGGGAACCAAGAGTGACTTTATTCAACACAATAATAATTTCTTCTCTTTTTTTTTTTTTTTTTTTTTATAATTGGATCAAACTGGATCCAATTTCTCTTTTTTTTTTTTAGACGGCATGATTAGATCTTTTGGATCCAAGCGCATGCTTCTTGTCAGCAAGTACGTGATAGTTGCCTTGGATCCTGCATTCCACGCTTGTTTAGGCGACGGAGACAGGGACTACGTTTCACACATCTTTGCTATTCCCAAGTGTCTTTCTTATTCCGTTTGGTCTAATTGGTCGGTCTCTTTTTTTTTTTCTTTTTTCTTTTTTTTTCAATTTTTTTTTTTCTCTAGTAACTCAATCACTCTATTTCATCCTAGCAGTAATAACACGTCGATGTTTAGTGACCCACCAAAGCACTTAGAGAACAATAGATAAATAAAAAAAAAAAAAAAAAAAAAAAAATAGAATGTGATATGGTGATATTCCGAGATATGGTAACAACTATCATGTTATTTGTGATTTCTGAGCTATGTGTTCGTCCCATTTAGTTAATTGGTTCCTCAACTCCTGCATTCAAAATGGTTCCATCCACTAATGGTGTCATCCTAAAGGCACAAGTTTCTAGATTTCGGAGTTCAAAAGCACAATTTTTCTTGGTTTTTTCTATTTTTAAAGGAATAAAACAAACTAAAACAAACTATACAAACATATAAATGCTCCCCACACTTAAACTTCACATTGTCCTCAATGTGTAAAACCGAAAGTTCTGAATTCTGACGTAACAGCAGATAAAACGCAAAAACTGTACAAATTGGTAAGGAATTTGGAAAAACTCCATTTCACAAAAGTTGTTCATCTACGTGTTTTCTACACAGTGTCAAAAGGGCACAGTGTTTCGATAAACAGTCTGACAGTTATGGTCTCTGGACTGAACTACGCGCAGTCTGAAGTTTTCGACGAAAAGGTATTCGTCTATAATTTCTTCTAAAATAGATTCCGGACTCAATGAAATTAAACATGGGGATGCAAATATGATATGAAAACAATAAAAAACAAAAATAGAAGGGTTTAAGATACAAAACCTATGGGTTGCCTCCCATTTAGCGCTTGGTTTAAAGTCGTCACCCGAGGCTTGGCATTCTCCTTATGCTACTCCTCCGGAGGAGTAAATCGCGAAGCTCTATCTCGTCCACATTCACATAAGCGATGTTTTCATAGTATGGCTTCAATCTATGGCCGTTGACCTTAGAAGTAGTCCCATCTCTAAGACTAGTGATATCAAGCGCACCATGAGAATAAACATTAGTAACAACATATGGTCCAATCCATCTGGACCTTAGCTTACCGAGAAATAGCTTAAGACGAGAATGAAATAAAAGAACTTTCTGTCCCACAACAAAATTCTTCGAGAAATCATCTTGTCATGGAAAAGCTTAGTCTTTTCCTTATATATACGAGAACTCTCGTAAGCATCATTACGTATCTCCTCTAGCTCATTAATTTGTAGTTGCCTATGTTTCCCCGCTTTATCATACTCCATGTTGCACATCTTTACCGCCCAAAAAGCCTTATGCTCAAGTTCAACTGGGAGATGACAAGCTTTGCCATAAACCAACCGATATGGAGACATACCAATCGGTGTCTTATATCTTTGTTCTATACGCCCAAAGTGCATCGTTGAGTCTATAACTCCAATCCTTCCGTGTAGTGTTAACGGTTTTCTCAAGGATGGACTTAATCTCACGATTAGAAATTTCAGCTTGCCCACTAGTTTGTGGGTGATACGGCGTACCAATCTTGTGTGTAATGTTGTACTTCTTAAGGAGAGCATGGAAGGATTTCTTGAAGTGCGAGCCTCCATCACTGATAACCACTCATGGTGTACCATGTCTAGAGAAAATATATTCCTTCACAAACTCACAAACAACTTGAGAATCATTAGTAGGGGTGGCTTTAGCTTCCACCCATTTAGAAACATAATCCATGACAAGAAGTATATAAAATTTTCCATTCGAATTAACAAAAGGACCCATAAAATCAATGTCCCACACATCAAAAATCTCGACAGTGAGAATAGGATTGAGTGGCATTTGATTTCGAGCACCTAGATTTCCCGTTCGTTGACATCTGTCACAAGATTTGCAAAAAACATATGCATCCTCAAATAGGGTAGGCCAATAAAAGCCACTCTCAAGGACTTTAAGAGCGGTACGTTTTGCACCAAAGTGACCACCACAAGCATAAGAATGACAAAAGATAGAATTGACTGAAATTCGGAGTTTGGTACGCACTCTGGATAATTTGATCAGCACCATATTTCCACAAGTAGGGTTCATCCCACACATCTTTTGCTTGGCTATTTTCTTAAGCTTTAGCTTTTGAAAAGTAGACATTGTACTAGGTACTTGCCTTGTAACCAAATAGTTCACTATATCAGCGTACCAAGGTGTTGATTCTTCAATTGAGAAAAGTTGTTCGTCCTGTAAAACGATCCTGTAATGGGAGTTCTTCTTCGGAAACAACAAGTCTACTAAGATGATCAGCAACTGTATTCTCAACACCTTTCTTATCTCTGATTTCCATATTGAATTCTTGCAGCAAAAGAATCCAACGTATGAGTCTTGGCTTAGCCTCCTTCTTTTTCAATAGATACCGTAGTGTTTGCATGATCAGAATATACAATCACATTAGTACCCACCAAATAAGCTCTAAATTTTTCTAATGCAAATACTATAGCCAACAACTCTTTCTCGGTAGTGGAATAGTTGATTTGAGCATCATTTAGGGTCCTTGATGCATAATAAATCACATGTGACCTCTTGTCTACTTTTTGACCCAAAAGCGACTCCGATTGCATAATCACTTGCATCACACATTAACTCGAGCGGCAAACTCCAGTCGGGTGACTTAATAATTGGTGCGAGTAGTCAACAATTCCTTCAATTTATTAAAGGCATCCTTGCACTCTGGTCGAAGTTAAAGGCAACCTCCTTTTGCAACAATTTGCACATCGGCATTGAGATTTTGGAGAAATCTTTGATAAACCTCCTATAAAAACCTGCATGACCAAGAAACGAACGAATTTCCCTCACCGAAGTGGGGTATTGTAAGTTCTAATCAAATCTATCTTTGCCTTGTCTACCTCGAGCCCTTGAGAGGACACGATGTGGCCAAGTACAATTCCATGGTCTACCATAAAGTGGCATTTCTCCCGAGTTTAAAACAAGATTAGTGTCTATGCATCTTTTAAGCACAAGTTCAAGATTATTTAAACAAATATCAAATGAATCACCATAAACACTAAAGTCGTCCATAAATACCTCAATGATGTTTTCCACGTAATCGGAAAATATACTAACCATACATCTCTCGAAAAGTGGCGGGCGCATTGCAAAGACCAAATGGCATTCTTCTATATGCGAATGTACCGAAAGGACAAGTGAAAGTAGTCTTCTCTTGATCCTCCGGTGCAATAAAAATTTGATTGTAGCCTGAATAACCATCCAAAAAGCAATAATATGAATGTCCCGCTAACCTCTCTAACATCTGATCAATGAAAGGCAAAGGAAAGTGATCCTTGCGGGTTGCCGAATTGAGCTTTCTATAGTCTATGCACACTCGCCATCTGTTTGAACTTTTGTAGGAACAAGTTCATCATCTTGATTTCTAACAACAAAGTGACACCTGATTTCTTAGGCACCACTTGCACTTTGGACTAACCCATTTCTTTGTCGAAATTGGGTAAATCACCCCCACACTTAGTAATTTGAGGATCTCTTTCTTCACGACCTCCATCATTGGGGGGTTAAGCCTACGCCGAGCATCACGTCTGGCTTGATATCATCTTCCATAAGGATTCTATGCATGCACATGGCTGGACTAATGCCTTTGATGTCGGCAATTGTCCACCCAATAGCCGTTTTGTGCTCTTTCGTAACCCTAAGGAGGCGTTCTTCTGTATTCTTTGTGAGATTCTTTGCAATAATGATCGGAAGCTCTTCCCCATCACCCAAGTAAGCGTACTTTAAGTGATCGGGTAGAGGTTTCGGCTCTAATTTAGGTGCTGCACTGTGAAGGTAAAGGAACTTCATCAGTTATAGGTAAAGAGATATATGAAATATTACCTCTTCTAACTTCTTGTGATGCTGTTAAAGCACCACATGTCTCAACAAACTCCTTGGGAATATCAACGTCCAAGTTAGGCATGCCATGGACGTCCAAATCAATGTTATTTTGTAACACAGATTCAAGTTCATCTTCTCTATTCAAATCAAACATCTGTTGTGCTAACGAACTAATAACATCAACAGAAAATGCGGAATGGATATCACTTGGATAACGCATGGCTTCAAAAATATTGAAGCGTATAACCTCTTTGTCAAACTCCATAGTGAGTGTCCCAGTATCACAATCAATCTTCGTCTTAGCAGTCTTCATAAATGGTCTCCCAAGAAGTAATGAAGTAGACGAACAATTGTCCCCATTCTGCATATCCACAACAAAGAAATCAACCGGAAAGATTAGTTCATTAACTTGCACTAACACGTCTTCCACGAGTCCCTTAGGATATATGTTAGACTTATTAGCCAATTGAATGATAATCCTGTCTCCTTTAAAGGTCCGAGATTCAATGAATCATAAACATCGGTGACATCACGCTTATGGAAGCTCCCAAATCGAGTAAAGCACGCTCGAACCGTTTTTCACCAATAGTAATCGGCACCGTAAAACCACCGGGATCTTTACACTTTGCAGGCATCTTCTTTAGCAACATAGTGAAGCACTTTCTCCCACCTGTGATCTCGTTAGCAATCAACCTCTCCTTCCTTGTACACAAATCCTTCAGAACTTTGGCATACTGGGTACCGTTCTGATGGCCTCAATAAATGGAATGTTGATATGCACCTTGCTGAAAATATCCATAATCTCCTTGTCTAGAGCTTGCTTCTTTGACTTGGCAAAACGACTAGGAAAAGGAGGTGGTGTGGTAAAAGTAGGAACTGTGTCCTTAGGTTGGCCCATTGAGGTTGGCTTTTCCTTTGGAACGGTTTCCACCTCTACTTCCTCTTCCAAGTCGTGACTAACCTTTTCTTGTTGTTTTGGCTCTTGATTTGCTTCCCACTTCTTAGAGTTCTGACATTAACGTTTGCTCTTGGATTCACAAAGGTTGTGATGGCAACTTTCTTGAATTCTGTGCTTTTAGTTCATTCATGTCTCGTAGTATTTGTCCAATTTGAGTTTGCAAGTCCTTTATAGCCATATCTTGTTTCGAGAATGGTATCTTGACGCCGAGCATTGGCATCTTGCTTTTGCATCATCATTTTCATCATCTCCTCTAAACCGGAACTCGAGTCTCGTTGTTGAGGCCGAGGTGGAGGTTGTGGTCGGAATTGTGGTTGTTGAAAACCACTCTGTCGCCCATAAGGATTAGGAGCTGCTGACTTGTTGATTTGCATAACTAAAATTTGGGTGATCTTTCCAACCTTGGATTATAAGTATTAGAATAGGGATCATACCTTGGCCTCTCGATTAGGGAACACAAGCATTCACTGTTCGGACTCTTCTTCATAAGAAGGAATAATCACCTTTGCCATTCGTTGTACTACCTTCTCTATATTGTTCATCCGTTGCTCGGTCATGAGACTCTCCCATCTCACTAACTCTTCGACATTAGAGTCGTTTACGGAATAGAATTGTTGAGCATTGGAAGCCATACTCTCAATCAAACTGGTTGCTGCGAGATTGTCTTCTCGTAAGTGAACCACCGGCAGCCGCATCAATCAAATTCCTCTGTTTGCGAAGTAATCCTTCGTAGAAGTATTGAATGATAAGTATTGAGGATATATTATGGTGTGGGCAGCTTGCCAACAACTTCTTATACCTCTCCCAATATTCATATAGAGACTCCCCAGGACATCCGCAGAATGCCGCTAATCTCCTTCCGAACGGATGCCGCTTTGGAAGCGGGAAATATTTCTCTAGAAATAGCTTTTTCATCTCGAGTCCATGTTGTAACACTCGGAGGAAGACAATACAACCATTCTTCTGCTAAGTCTATCAATGAGAACGGGAAGGCTTGTAGCATAGCCATATCTCCGCCTGCGGTTACATGCCTCGAGACTTGTCATTGTGTTCAGAACTGTTGAAGGTGTCGATTTGGATTTTCACCTGGATGTCCCTTGAACTTTGGTAGATGATGAAGTAGATTCGACTTCAGCTCCTTTGGGTTAGTGATTGCAATGCACAGTGGTTGCGAATCTAAGCATGGAGACGTCAACTCTCTTAAATTCCTCTCCGGAGGTGGAGGGTCTCTCTCGTCGTCCGTATTAACCATCTCTTCGTAGAAGGTTAGTTTGCAACCGTGGACGTGCTTGTAGTAATCTTGTTCCCTTGCGAGTTTGAATTCCACACCTCGAGATAATCCCAATCTTTCGGTGCCGGGGATTAAGTACCGAAACAAAATTCTCAAAAAGCTAAATCAAAAACTAAAAATAAGACTAAAAACAAAAATAAAACAAACAGAAATAACAACTAAAGCTACCGACTGCTCCCCGGCAGCGGCGCCAAAATTTGATGCGTGTCGTAGGTGCTCAAATTAAATTACTTATTTCCACACAATTAACTGGTAATATAATGGAAGTAAGGATCGTTCCCACGAAGAGCAGGGAGATTTAGTTGTCAAAAGCGTCACAATGGGGGTTTGTTTTTGATTTAAAGTAAATAACAAAGCAATTGAAAATAATTAAGTTTGCAAGCAATGGAGAGAAATATGATCAGGGAATCCTTCTTCGTTACTAAACCGTCATCAAGTTATTATATTCATCCATTAATACTATTAATCACAAATTATTACCAACCGTGAAATAACAGCTAGCTCAGTGCTATCCCCTAAATCCCTTAAATCACTGGGTGCACTAAGCTCTCCAATACCAGATTCTATTCGTCTAAACCACCTAGTAGTAGCTCACTCAAGGTGTAATTTGTCCGAATGCTTTATCTTTTGTGAATTATAGATTGATCCTAGTAGTTAGACTCTTAGCTCAAGGTCCACTTTCTAGTGTTGTTTATACACACAATCACTACACAAAATCCCTCTGCAAGGTCTTGTGTTCACTACTTTTGTACGAATTATTCAACTATTAATTATCTCCTAACTCAATACTAGCATTTGATTGAATCAACAAATTAGTTCAGTTGGCCACCTAAACAATCTATCAATCAATCATAAATATTCTAATTAGTAAAAACAATCAATAATCATGTGAAGAACTTCAAAATAGATTTATATAATAACTCAAATCATTGTCTAGAACTTAGAATTCATCCCCAATCACTAAGAAGTTTAGCTACTCATGGTACTAACAAAACCCATGAGTTTCATATGATAAAATAGAAAAGAAATAGTTACGGTGGTAGAAATAGCTCCAAACCCTAGCTTTTCTTCTCTTGAGTTCTCCTCTCCAAAACTTGATAAAAGAATATCTCCCCTTCAAAAATATTAGAAGTTCTCTTAAATAGGTAACCAAGTTGTTGTCGTGACCCGTGCGCCAAAATCCCGGTCGAATGGTTGCCAAAACTAGCCAATATTCCCAAAACAAGCTCACGCCCAAGTCTTAGTCGTGCATAAAATGGCTGAAACAGCCAAGTGAGCTTGCCCGGATTGCAAAGGCCCGACCCAATTATAATGAAACTTACTGGTTCAACTGTCAGTTCCGTGGAACTGACAGTATACCCTAATCCAAACCCACGGACATATATGCCTCCGTGAGCGAAAATATCTGCTGGATTTTGTTTCTCCCGGCAGATTCACGGCTACTTCTCCCTCCGTGAGTTTATTTTTTCCCTGGATTCTGATTTTCACTTCTTCATCTCACGGACTGTCTGGTAATCGTGAGTCTCCACAACATCTGAGTTTTCAGCTCCGGCAATATTTCTTCACGGATACCAGGCCCTCCGCGACTTTTAAAACTCCCTGAGTCCGTTTCCTTCTCAATCTTCATGCCACTGCCATGACAGACTCGAGTATGATCACGTTACTATCAATCCCATTGTGATCGACAGCCTTCTCGAGACAGCATCATCACCTCTGCGTCACACTTCCATCAAAACACGAGCTCTCTTTCCTGTTTATATCGAGCTGAACTCACAGCTCCAAATTCCATTCTCTTCCATTAACAGCACCAAAGCGTCATCATCACTGCCCTTAATAACAGCAGCATCTACTGTCACAGTTCTGAGCTCTTCCATCTCTTTACACGAGAATCACCATCAACTACCAACAACTCCCATCGCCAGCTCTTCACAGCCAACAGTCCCAGGCTCCCAGCTGACTCTTTTCATCTCTTCTTGTCACTGCCATTACTCGAGCTTCTCCATCGTCTTTCAGTCACCGGCATCAATGCCATCTTCCATCGTTAGCCAACAGCAGCTCGTATCATGTACAGTCCATCGTCATTGTCTGCCAATCAATGGCAGCAGCATCATGAGTTCACAGACGTCAACTATGAAACTCAGTTCAGCTCCATCATTAGTGACCCAGTACCAAACTCGAGTTCCATCACCACAGCTCTGCTCTCTTCATTCTCAGTTAATATCTCGAGCTTCAATCACCGGCAAAACTCCATTACAATGGCAGCAAACTCGAGCTCCATCTTTCGTCATTGCTGCCATTAGCTCACAGCAAAGCTCGATAAACCCAACACGATTGAACTGCCATATCTTCTCTGTCGATCTCTGTCTCTTCATCACTGCGAAAACCAACTCTTCAGTCCAGCGACTTTCAGTACCACTGGCACGAGCATCACCTTCCTCATCTTCTGCCGATAATGGCAGCATCTTCTTTCGACACCAATGACCGCAGCTCCATGCAACCACCGAGAATCGCCAGCGGTTTCATCTTCTCTGTTTCCGCTGGTCGTGAAACGTGTTGAAGAAGAAGGTGGTGTGCCCTGAGTAAAACCAGCAGGTGCTGTCAACACTATTTGATTTCTAGCTTCCCCTCAGTAAATGGTCTAATTGCCTTTAGCAGATCCTTTGTAAATGGTAACCCCTTAACGGAATGGACGCCCCTTATAAATTCTGTGCGTAAACAATTTTCGCAACTTTGCTTTGCTTCAATCGCCCGTAACTTCTTCGTACGACATCGGATTGGCTCCATTCTTTCGCCGTTGGCTTCGTCTTTTCATCCTCTTCGAGATGATATCAAGGACTCCTAGGTTTGAACGATTTCCACTTGGTCTTAGGCCCTTCTCCGCTTGCGGCTAACTTCTTTTATTGCACAAATATGTGCCAATTCACTTCTTTTGGATGATTCACCTAGCAAAACATAAATAAGAGAAAACAAGAGTAATATACAATAATTTGCAAGAAAATATAGCAAATACTAGCATGGATTCGACACAAAATATATGCAAAATATGCACTTAACAACCCTAAACATTCATCTAACACCTTCAATCCATTCATTCATGAATCTATATTCCAAGACAAACCTAAACTACAATCCCAGTCATACTTCTTATCTCTCAACTCAACTTCAGTATTAACATCCTCCCAATACTTGAAATTCCATTCACAGTCACCACCACCTTCACCAAAACCATCTCCTCTTCCATTAACCAACCAACACCCGAAATTACAGAAGTAAAACCACACAACCCATTCACATGAATCCAATTCAATCACCACAGACCCAAAATCCATAATAACTAACCTTAATTTAGAATGAACCCTAATTTACGATTCAATTTCCTACCACAACTGAAATTAAACCCAATACAACCATCTAAACTTCAATTAAACTCAACTCATCTCTAATCAAACCAAAAACAGAATGTTTTCATAAAGAAACATCAATCAATTCGAACTCTTGATTAGCTTACCTATTTTCTTCCTTTGGAGTTCACAACAGCACCATCTTCTTCTTCAAAATTAATAGAATCAACAACTCCTCCTTATTTTACAGATCCTCGCGAATAATTCTCTCAAGCTTTACCTCAACAGCGTCCCTCGAATTTCAACAGGGGAAGAACAGAGGAGAAGAGAAAAGAAGAACAAGATAGAAGAAGAAGAAGAGAAAATGAATTTCTCTTACGCACGATTTGGATAAGACCCACGGAATTACTAAAGCACCCACTGACTTGGATAAGGGCAGCCAGGTCGGTCTAAAGTAAACCCTTCATACTAATCTTGTGATATCTTCTTCGTCCGGTATCCGAATGACGCGTTCGAATAGTTCATCTCGTATAACTTTTCGATATCTGTCTAGTGGTACTAGTTTCGTATCTAGATCGTTGTTAGATTAATTTCTATTAATTAAGGTTCATCTCTAGATAATCAAGTCATTAGCGACTTGGTAATCTCTTGACTGGTCTAATAGCGTTGACGAGCTTGAGGGTCCTTACATAACGTGCCTAAGATTAATAGATGGGAGAAAAGTGAAAACCTGATGGAGTAATCAAGCAGAAACACAATACACTGTTTTCGGTGACAACAATGGAAGTACTGGTAGAAACATTTGATTGATTGATTAGAGAAGCAATTGACAAATGTAGATTCTTCTAAAACAAAGATGTTCATTCACTGCGGACCTATAAACTATGAAGAAACGTAAAGAAACTCAAGAATTGGTTGGAAAGCTCCTAATGGAGCAAAGGGTTAACAAAGTAGCATCACAATAATAAAAATTGTTAAGCCGACACCAATTAAGTAACCCAGTAAACTTGAAATAAGTGGTCAATGTAAAATATTACATATTGTTAAGACATGAACAATCTTAACAGTCATGCCAAAGTTTCTTTTGGAAGATTACATGAAGCATTAATAGCTCTTGGTCTGCTACGCATCTATCCACCAAAGAACTCAAGACCCTCCCAGCCAGATGATTGGTTACTTTTTATAATTTTTTTATGCTTATTCACGACGCCAGGGAGGAGAGAAATTGACACCATACTTACCTCCTACCTTTGACCCCAATATCAGCTGCAAGCAGGCACAACAAATCGCCACTGAGTCACCCATATAAACAGTCACGTTCAGCTTTCCATTTGCACTTTCATATTGCTGAAATATTTGCTTGTAATATTTAACTTTTTATATAGTACACTGAACTACCCTAAGAATTTCTCTTGTAGGAACCCGTCTTGATAATAAACTCATTTGATAGTTTTCAATAGTGAAGTTCAAGGAGAGAGGAGAGAGTGAGTGAGACTTTTGTTTGATCGTTATTCTGATCGGAAAATGGTGAACATCAATAGGACATTAGATAACGATGGATTTGTGACTCAAACAAGAAGAAGATCAAGACTAAATAACTCGGTCAAGACTGACCAAGAGATGGAAAGGATGAGATCAGATGTAACCATTAGAGATAGGAAAAATATTAAGGTGGAAAGGAAGGTTATTGGTGCCTCCATGGGCAAAAAAGGGACGAGTGATGTTATTCATGTTGCAATCTGGTCTGGAAAAAAAAAGAAGATTTTGCTGGCTTAGTTTCAAGGGTGGAATCTGGTTAGCTCGTATTATGAAGATGGAGGCAAATGGTGGTGATGGGAAGTTATCCAAATGGAATTTTAGATAAGGTGAAGATTGGATGCTGGCTGTTAGAGAAGAAAATGTATATGGAGAATACATTCGTCTGCAAGTTTCTCACAATAAGGCTTATCCGGATACGCTTTTCTTCCCGGCCGGCGACAGAGGTTTTGGTTGGATGGATACAGGAGTTTTCTTAGAAGACTTAATGGATAGTGTTTATCAGCAAAAAAAAAAGTAGAGTGAGGGAAGAGTCATCAGCTATAACAATCTCAAATGCTTGGCTTGATTCAAACCGGAAAAACTATTCTCAACTCAAGAAAGATGAGTTTCAGCCTTCTTTGACCAAACCAAAATCTGATCAGGGTCTCAATTCTCTTTGGCAAAGAACTTTAGTGGTAGAAGTCAATTCAGCAGCTCGTGATTTTGTATGGAAAGATGTAGGAAAATGGGTATTGGCTAAATTTGGTTGGAGTTTTGGTTTTGATTTGCAACCAATTGATGAAGGGAGAGCTGTTTTCGTTGTAAACACTTTTGCCGAATTTTCCAGGGTCAAAAAAATTGGAAATTGGAAGATGGGAACTGTTGATATTCGAATATATCCTTGGTTTGCTAGTATTAATGAAATAACCAAACCAAAACCAGAGTATTAAAAAGCAGTGGGTAGGAATCAAAGGAATTCCTTATAATCTTTGGGAGTTTGCTACATTCAAAATTATTGGTGATAAGTTTGGGGGGTTGATTGATGTTAGTCCCGAATCATCGATGGCAACGGATTTATCGGAAATAAGAGTTTGTGTTCGTGGTCCTGTTAGTAATGGTATTTGGTGTGAGGAATTAATTATTAGTAATAGAGAAGTGTGGGTTGAGATCAGATGCATTGGTGAGACTTTAGAGCCATCTAGAGAAGATTTGAAACCAATCTCTGTTGCAGCTGATCGAATGGAGCCTCCCCCTGGATTTTCATGGCGTCGGAAACCTGAGACGGTGAACTGCAGCGAAGAAGATGAAGCTTTATTACATGGAAGCCTGATAGTGGTGGAACAGACTCAACGGGATACTAATCACGTGGCCTCTAAAGTAGGATGTAAGTTGGGAGGGTCAAATGTGACAGCTACTTTGACAAATAGTATAGGGACATGTGTTGAGACAGATTTAAATTTGAATACTGATGCACCGACAGTTCTCAATGACGTGGCTACTTCAAATGCACGGGAAATAGTGAATAGTGGGCTCCCTTTGGATTGTCAAGCCCAACCTCTTTTAAAGTCAGGTGAAAATTTAAATCATCCTCCTGTTGCTGGGCCCAGTGCTCATTTGTCTAGCTCTATTAATTTAGATTCTTCTTCCCTGAGAAGTTTGAGAAAAAAAATTGAAATCCCAAATGTCAAAAGAGCAGGCGACCAGCTCCTTGTCTATTTCCGTTCTTAAAACCTCTAACAGTGAAAATGGTCCCGACTATGAAGTTTCTGAAGGGATTGATAAGTACTTGTTAATAAGAGAGAATGACAAGCAAATTAACTCTTCAAGGGAAGATATTGATGATGCGGCATCTCATACTAGTGGTAGTGCGAGAAGTAGTAGGAATGCATCGGGTGATTCTTCAAAGGTGGCGAAAGGCATATCGGATAAACTTGATACCCTCTATGGAAAACTTAAACACTCCGGTCATCCTTCGGGTATTGTATTCACCAAACAAGAAATTTCTTTTGTTAAAAATTCAATTTTGGCTCATGGTGATGCTTTTAAAGATGATCTTGTGATGGGAGAAATGGAAGGATTTTAATTGTTATTGTCACTAAGGTTTGGTTGTTACGGGCTTGCAATATTTTTAATGTTTAACATAATATCTTGGAATGTCAACGGTCTTAACGACCCAAATAAACGGTCGAAGCTAAAGAATCTTGTGAAACGGTGGAAGCCTACTATTCTTATGATTCAAGAAACTAAGCTTAATGTTTGTACCGATAAAATTGTGCGTCAATGTTGGGGTGCGATTCCGTGTAGGTGGATTGCTTTAAATTCTTATGGAAGGTCGGGCGGCATTTTGTTGATATGGAACTCGGATATGGTCGAAGTTGATGACTTCCTTGAAGGCACTTTTTCTATAAGTATTTCGTGTCGTAATTTGGAGGATAATTTTCGTTGGGTTTTGATTGGTGTCTATGGTCCTTGCAATGTGAATGAAAAAAAAAGATTTCGTATGGAGTTAGCTACCTTGCATGGTTATTGGAATGGAATGCCTTTGTGCTTCGGTGGTGATTTCAATGAGATAAGATACATGGTGGAGAGAAAAGGTTGTCGTAGAGTATCGAACTCAATGAAATTTTTCGATGACCTATGTAACGATTTGGACCTTGTAGATTTTCCTCTTTCCGGTGCAAAGTATACTTGGAGTAGGCCTCCTAATAAGAAGAGCAAGATCGACCGTTTTTTATTCTCTTCGGATTGGGAAGATCACTTTCCGAATATCAACTTCAAATGCCTCGCAAGACCTTTATCAGATCATTTTCCTATTGTGTTATGTTCTACGGATTCGGATTTGGGTGCTTGCCCTTTTCGATTTCAATTAGCTTGGCTTGATGGAACTAACATTATTTCTTTAATGAAAGAATGGTGGGAGTCTTTCTCTTTTGTAGGTACGGCGGGTGAATGTTTTTCGAAGAAGTTAAATGCTTTAAAGGAGAAATTGAAGGTGTGGAATCGGGATGTCTTTGGGAATATTGATAGGGCTATGGACACGGCTCTCACCAAGTTTAAAGAGTTAGATGAACTAGATGATGAAAGGGATCTTACCGAAGAAGAAGAAGACATGCTTGTGACGGCTAAAGTAGAGTTTGATGTGGCTCATCGTCGTCAAAGCATAATGTTGCGGCAAAAGTCAAGAATTAGATATTTTAGGGATGGAGATAGAAACACAAAGCATTTTCATCGTGTGGTGAAAGGATATAGAGCTTTTAACAACATCAACAAAAGTTGTATGTTGAGAAAAGCTCAAGAACTTGATCAAATCTCGGGTTTCTCGGTAAAGGAGGGGGGAACAAAAGTAAATCACTTGCAATTTGCCGATGACACTATCATTTTGCTTGATGCTAAGAGAGAACAAGTCGATGCCTTACGCTACTTACTTCTTTGTTTCGAGTTAACTTCGGGTTTGAAGATAAATTTCTCGAAGACAAGTTTATTTGGGGTCGCGTTTGAAGAGGGAATTGAAGACTATGCTAACATGTTGGGATGCAAGAATGCTACTTTTCCTAGTGTGTATCTCGGTCTTCCATTAGGTGACAAGGTGGGAGGATCACAAAAATGGGAAAAAATTCTTGAAAATTGTGCAAAAAGAGTTACTTATTGGAATGGGAGAACACTTTCTAGAGGAGGTAAGTTAACTCTCATCAAAAGTGTTTTGGCTAGCTTACCAATTTATTATCTCTCCATTTTTCTTGCCCCTTGCTCCATAACTAAGAAAATTGATAAAATTGTGAGAGATTTCTTATGGGATGATGATTCTAACAAGAAAAGAACTCATAATGTTAAATGGACAATGGTTTCAAAACCAAAAGAGAAAGGTGGTCTAGGTATTAGAAGGACTAAGCAAGTGAATTCCGCTTTGCTAAAGAAATGGTGGTGGCGTTTTGGCATAGAGAGAAATGCATTTTGGAGAAAGATGATGGTCGAAAAATTTGGTGAAACATCCACCGGATGGGAAACTCTACAACCCAAAGGATCAAAAGGAGGTAGTTTGTGGTTTAATATTTACAAAGAGCTAGAAGATTTCAATAAAAGTATAAGATTCAAAATTGGTGGGGGAAAGGAAACTAGATTTTGGGAAGATGTTTGGCTTGATGATGGAAAATTGTGTGATATGTTTCCTTTAGCCTTTAGAGCTTCAAGGAAGAAAGAGTTTGTGGTGGCTAATATGTATGAATATAGCGAAGGTGGTGTAAGATGGAAATTTATGAGTAGACAAAGATATCCACAAAATATCTCAAGTGAAGTCTTAGCTATATCAACCTTCTTTCTTCAATCTCTATTCAAGAAGGGGTTATGGATACCCGAATATGGGTTGGAAGTGAACATGGCCAATATACGGTTAAGGGTGGAATTAGAGATGAAGGGGATCAAGGTGAGACGGATTTCCCAACCAATATTGTTTGGAACCGTGAATTCCCTCACAAAATCAATTTCTTTCTTTGGCTTCTTTCTCATGATCGGATAATGACGGCGGATAAACTTTTAAGAAGAGGTATGGATGTTTCTAATGAATGTTGTTTTTGTGAAGAAGATAATGAAACGAGCTCGCACTTGTTCTATGAGTGTTGGAGAATCCGGAGAATATGGGATTACTTTGTCGAAGGGTGCCACTTTCGTTGGACATATGACCCTAGTGTCACTACATCTATAAAATCTTGGAAGTTCAATTGGGGAGATGAAAGACTTAGTCGAATATGGAACAACATCCCGGTTGCTATATGGTGGTGCATATGGAAAGAGCGGAATGCAAGAATCTTTGATAACAAAAAGAAAAATTTGGTGAGCCTCATTAGAGATATCAAACTACAAGCGTTCTTTTGGGCGGAATCGAACACAAAGATGTTCGAGCTTACGGCAGATATGTTGATTTCTTTATGGGATTCCTTATACCGGCTCCCTTAGTTTTTGTTTCTCTTCTTGGGTAGCCGAATCCCCTTTCGGTCCCCCCTTTTTTTTTCGGTTGTAATCATTGGGTTGAGGTACCCCTCTTAAGTGCCTCTTTGCAATGAATTTTCTACTTGACCGGTCAAAAAAATAAATAAACTCATTTGCTTGTATAGTAGACGTACTATTCATTGAACATAAAAAGATACTCGCTTACAAAATAAATTAGTATGGCTAATAGTCAGAACATAAGATGGATAATTCGTCACTAATGCCGCAAATCAATTATATGTTATACTTAGCTTTCATTTTTAGCGTGTCTATGCAGTTTACGTGAAGTGACAGTAGCGCCATCCAAAGACCCACATCCTCTAGGAATGGGTGGCTTCATAGCTAATTAGAGCAAGGCAAGGGAAGGGTCTCACTCGGAGGTTGTTTCATTTCAAACCAAGTCACAGAGTAAGCTTATAAGTGGCCTTTGACGTAGCGCAAATCATAACGACGAAGTAATCACAATTAAAGAATACGGTATGACAACCCCAGTACATCAAAATAGTTAACGTATTTGCACATCCATACCTAATCTAAATGAAGGTCGTCATATAGATGTACATATGTTTATTCTCAACAATATATATACAGATAATGCACATTATTCTAGTTGTCCTATTTTTTTGTGGTTCTTGTATGGTGATAAATATGTAAGCAAGGTTGAGTTGCATAAACAGATGGATGAATAATTTCAAAGTAACTTTTAAGTGAATTTAGCCAATAATGTTCAATCTCCTTTGTACATGATGACAACCATTAAATCTATGTTAGTGCCTGTAAAAATTGGTCTTGAACACTAAATAAGAGGCACAATATCCTAACTAATACCTACATTGCAGTTTCTATTCAACTGACATACTACTTGTCCAAATGAAACAAAACCGTTGTGATATACATCATGCATGACGATCAAATTGGAATAGGGAACCCTAAGCTTATGTTTATGCTCATAAATAGCTACCCTAGCCACATATCTCCCCTCCTTTAAAACACTGTCATATGAGCTCCCACGTCGCACGGTGAGTATGACACCCCCCTCAAATTAAATTAGATAAAAGCTTTCACACAGAACAATTTTGGAGAGGACAAGTGGAGGAACTCTATTGGTCGAAACATTAAAAACTGGATTACACTCTGTTTACACTCTGTATTTAACTGGACGTTTGTAACCCCGTTAGCAAAAACGTGGGTAGACAATACTTTTGTCAGAATTTGTGCCTAAATAATTTGTTACACTCTGTTAATGTAGTTGCAGGAAATCCCACACTACACCCCTCACTCGAATTTGCTTAATTAATCCATTTGAAGATGAGTAACAATATATTTTATTGATTGTTTTCTTGAAAGGTTTACAAAGAAATGTAGAACAGAGCTAAAGAAATTACAATCACTCTTAATTTTCTCTCTCCTAATAACTTGCTTAACAATTCAAAGAAGATCTCCCTCACCACAGACTAACTCAACCCTTTATATAGGGTAATACGATGGATGATGACTAAAGTGTCCTTTATTTTCGGGAATAACTCGCGAAGTGTCGCGAGTGTTATAAACGTTTTTCCTTGCGACACTCCTAAATCTCGCCAAGTCTTTACACCTTTCTCATGTTTTGGTTTTCGTCATCTATTGCGTCATTTATATTTCTTTCATGCGACGCTTTCGCAATGTAATCGCTTATTAATCTTGTGAAGTATTGATGTCGCGATATTCTGCTCCTACATCTTGCCTCTTTTTTCTTGAATATTGCTTGAAGAGCAATCTTTAAGAAAAATCCGTTGTTGTAATAGTCTTTGATTTTTGTTGATGAAGGAACGAGCGAAAGAATATTGGACTTGAAAAGTACGTACTTGCCTCTATTCTTTTGCGAAATTCCGAAGCTTTGAAAAGTAATTTTAAAAGTATCATCAAGAAGTATGAAATATTCTTGAAGAAATATAAGAAGTATTTAATCCTCTAAATGTAAGAAGTATTGCAAATCCATCATACGTAACTTTCATTTTATGTTCTTTGCCTCATGCTATGAGTTCATATCCTCGCAGGTTGTTCGTACTTTCCTCATGAATTATACTGATATCATATGCTACATCATTCTTTTAGTGCTCTGCGAAGTCGTATTTGGGTTTGCGATATTACACTTTGAAATATCGCGATTGTCTATTTTTCACCAAAATTTTTTGACAGCAAAGTTCCGTGTATTTAGGGATGACCGCTTACACGTGTCTAAAATTCCCTTTTTACCGATAGTTTTTAATGCTATCCGGTTACTCTTTTCCTGTCTATTTAAGGGAGAATTTCCCATGAAAATCCTTCTTTCCTTTTATTTCATCTTCTTTACTGTCTGCAATTTTCCTCTGCTATTTTTCTTCACCATCTTCTTCATCGTCTTTCTACTGTAATTCTTCTGCTACTGTTTCCATGGCATCAAGGTTTGCGAACTTTGTTAAATTTAATCATTTCGTTGATTGATCTTTCCTTATGAAATAGTTTTGTTCTGATATTTTTCCCTTTTTTGTTTTAGCAAGGACAAGTCTAGCATCAAATCCATCGTTACAAACCCTAACATTCCCAAGAATTCGCAGCCGAAATCCTTTGCTTCCAAGAGAAAGACTGCGAATGACAAGGTATTAAGAAACATTTACCCTTTTAATAACAATATTGTTGCCTCTGTTTCTTATTTAACCTGTTATTCGCAGGATGACAAAGATATTAATTTATCTCCCAAGAAACCTCGCCACTTTAAACCTGTCGCACTTGCCATTAATTTTCCTGGGTTTACATTTACTACTTCTCCTGCGGCATCTTCGCAAGATAACCCAATTTTTTCTTCTCATGACAAATCATCTTCTCCTGCGATGAACTCACCTGAGAAATTAGTCCCTGAATTCTCCGTTAATGAAATTCTTCAGAATGTTCCCCTCTCCACTTTTACTCTCAATGCCTCTACCTCATCTTCCCTTGTTGATCAAGCTCCTCCAACTGGCATTCTTATGACTAAGGATGACTCAGCTTTTGTCTCTTCTTCCATCATTTCCTCTTCTTCTGAATCTATCTCTCTTACTAAAGAAAATTTAAAAGGGATGGATATAGCTTTTAAAGTTTTATCAACCACCATGAATGATGTTAAGAAAATCTCCACTGATCCTGTCAGATCTAGTGTTTATGAATCTTTGAGTAAGTATTTTGGTTCTGATACGATGTCGCGAGCATCCTTGGAACAAGAAATTAAGATCTTAAAGAATAGCCTTCATAATGCTTCTCTGGATCGCGACAATCTTCGTAGAAAAAATGAAGAACTAAAAGGTACCCTTTCCTTCTCCCATTTTTTTTTTTTTTTTTTTTTTTTTAAGACCTTGTTCGCCTTTAAAGTTTTGAATCAGAAACGTAAAATGGAGATATATCAAGTGGAATCTATCGCGGAAGAAACTCGAACAGAAAGAGATGCTTGGATGGAGCAATATAACCGATTAGATAACCTCCATACATATTCTGTTAACCAGATAAATAATCTTACCCAAGAAAACACCTACTTAGTCCAGAAACAAGAATTGTTAAGTAGCGAACTGTCGCATATGTCATATTCTTTGACTAAATCTAATTTGGAATTGGAAACCTTATCAGATGAAAATGGAACTTTGTCTCGAGAGAAGCGAGCTTTGTTGGATAAAGTGGCTATATCCTCGTAGCAACTTGGTGTTTGTCGAAAAGCATTGAATGAGCAAGAACAATCTATTTGATCTTTGAAAAATAAACTCAAAGAAACCACAACCGAAAGAGATAAGCTTATTCAGGGTAGAATAACCCTAAGTTTGAAAACAAAACAGCTCAAGGATGAATATACTAAGTTAAAAGAATCTCATTTTCTCCCTTGCGAAGGAGAATAATTTATTGATTTCTAATGAAAAAGCTTGAGTTCTCGATTAAAAGGTCTTGTTGGTGATGATTTTGATATCGCCATGGATCATTTGGAGAATAGTTGCTTTGCCCTGACCCAACATCTTATCTCGCAAAACGAAGGTAGTCATAAAATTTGACTGCCTCAACCACCGTTTTTTCCTTTCTAATTTCTTTCATTATTTTTTAATCTTAACCTTGTTGTTCTTATATATTTTCGCAGAATCTGAGAAAGATCTTCGCACTTCTCTGTCTACTTTGGAATCCTCCCATGCCAAGATTCGCAAGGAAAATACAATTCTGGTTGCTACTCTTGCCCATTCTCGTGATCGTGCCGCGAGGAGACTTAATTATCTCAGCCATCTTAAAGATGTTCAAAGTAGGAATCAACAAAAGGCACTTCTTCGTCAATTTCATCCCAAAGCTGAAGTTGTCGTGAATGAGATCTTACTTTCTAAATCCCTTGAACCTGTCACTGTTGCACCTTTGGAAGTTGGAGATGATGAAGTTCCTAATTCTCCTGATAGTGATTATGATTATGAAAGCTGCGAAGATATCGCAAACAATGAACTTGCCGAGAGGGATCTTTATGAAGCTGAGAATCCCAATGAAGAAACTTCTGATGGAAATCCTCTCACTAGTAAAGGTGGTGCTGATAAAATTGTTGAAGGACTTTTATCATCTCCTGTTGCCGAGAATATCAATGTAGAAAATTAAGTTACTCTTATAATTTTATATCTTTCAGTCTCTCTTTCTGCATGACTTTTTGTATGAGATACTTTTCAATTTTTGCTGAAGTACGCTTTTTGATTGGAAAGACCAAATCCTTTGATGAATAATCTTTTATCTTCTCTTTTTATCTCATTTTAGATTTGCGATTTTAATCTCGCAAGATTACTCGCTTACCTTTAGTTATGTTAAAGTTCATCATTGCGACAAGATCGCAAGATATCCTCATAAATGAAGAGATCTATTGATCTTGTCTTATCATTCTCGTGTGGTCTTATTTTGCCTTCCTAATTAAAGGTCTTATTTCGCCACCCCTCGTTGCGACAAAGTCGCAGGACGTCTTTACATCTTCGTGTAATGACCCATTGACCTTGTCTTATAATTTGTTAAGTATTTTTGCCTCTGCAGGGTATTTTATCTGCGACAATATGACAGGCTTAAATACTCTTGCGAGTGTAAAATCCCATGACATTGCCGACTTCGCGACGAAATCGCAGGACGTCTTTGTTTTTTCATGCAAAAACCCATTGATCTCGCCTTATCCTTGCGTCAGTATTATTGCCTCTACAGGATCATCGCACAAATATGACAAGCCTAAATTTCCTTGCGAAAATAAAGCCTCATGACATTTGCGTCTTTTGACACTTATCAGCTCCCTAATGGAGGGTGTCGCCCTTATCTTCTCCCTGGTTGCCCCTTCAAGGAGGCGTACATCGGCCATACAAGACTAGCTCCTCCCATCCGGTCTTAACAACAACCAGTTGTTTTCGCAGCCTCTTATCCCTTATACTTATATGGTTTATGGTTACGAGATCGCACCCTAAGTGGAGTTTTCTTCGGGCCGAGTGCAACATATACCAAGACTTGCCAAGAATGGCCGAGACACTTCAAATGCCCCAGGCACTCTTGGCTCAACCGTGTACCCCGGCGCCTTGAGCATACACTGACTCCTTGGAAGAGACCCTCGGGCGTCCAACCAGGGTATAACCTTATATATATATAGTTGGAAATCCAAGGTATCTCCCCCGGATAGGCTTTCATGGGCCCCAATTCTCCATGACTCAGGTTCCAGGAGCGGTGTAACCTTTCCCCTGAGCCATGTCAAGAGATACCCCCTTATATGACGCACTTTAGGTCTTACATTTGCCTCTTGCGAAATATCATTCGCGAACTAAGGTGTACGCCATAAAGGTTCGTCCCATTCACTCACTCATTCATTTTTGTTAATTCATTCAATCATTCATTTTCTGCAATGTATTGCTTGTGAGATATCCGCATAATCTTTCTTTGTTTTATTTAATCTCGCCATCATTCTATCGCAAAAACATTTCATCCATATTCATATCATTTCATCTATCTGTTATGGATAATACTTCTTAAGATACAATCTATTCCATGGTCTATCCAATCTTTGTCCTACATCTCTCCCTTCAGGATCCATTAATCTATATGCCCCTGTGCCAACTATTTCCTTAATGATATAAGGTCCATCCCATTTTCTTGCCAATTTACCACCACTTTCACGCTGATATATTGGTGTCTCTCGCAGCACCAGATCTCCTGGTTGAAATTCACGTATCTTGACGCGTTTATTATATTCTCTGGCTAATCTTCGTTGATAATTCTCCATATGTTGTAGTGCTCTTTCTCTTTTTTCTTCTAATTCATCTAATTTGATCAAAATATTACCCGCACTGAGATTTTTCTCCCAAGCTTCTTTCTTTGTTGTTGGAATCATAACTTCTGTCGGGAGTAAAGCTTCTACCCCATATGTTAAACAAAAAGGTGACATGCCTGTAGCTTCTCTTCTAGTTGTATTATAAGCCCATACTGCATTGGGTACTTGTTCGCACCATCCTTTATTGTATCCTTCTAACTTCTTCTTCAATATGTCTGCGATTGTTTTATTCGTCGCTTCTGCCTGTCCATTAGCCTGCGGGTACAGAGGAGTTGATTTTCCACATCGTATCTGAAATGCATTAAGCAGCAATTCTATATTTTGTCCTTCAAACTGCTTCCGTTGTCGATACCAACTGTCTTTGGAATCCCAAATCTGCATATAATGTTCTCAAATATGAAAGTAAAAACATCCTTGTCGCGAATGTGTTGTCTTTGCTTTCACCTCTGCCCATTTTGTGAAATAATCAGTGGCGACAATTAGATATCTTCTCTGTCATGTTCCTGATAGAAATGGTCCCACAATATCTAAGCCCCATTTTCCAAAAAGCCACACACTTGTTGAAGAATTTAATGGCGCTCCCGGTGCATGTATCTTCTTCCCATGTCTTTGGCAATCTTCGCAACGCCTTGATATTTGTTTCGCGTCCTCATGCATATATGACCAATAATAACCCTGCATTTTTGCTTTATATGCTAAAGATCTTCCACCACTATGATTACCAGCATCCCCGCTATGCAACATCTTCAATATGGTTTCTCCTTCCTTCCTTGTTACACATCTGAATGAAGGTCCATTAAAAGATCGTCGGTATAGTACTCCATCTCTTAATTCATAATTTGTTGCCCGGCTTTTTAATTTGTGTGTTTCTAATCTATTTCTTGGTGTTTCCCCTTTTGTCAAGTATGCATGAAGTTCTGTTCTCCAATCCTCTTCGCAAAGCGCTTGTATTCCATCTTCTATTAACATTACATCTGTTTCCTGTTCTTCTTCTTTATTAATTGACGGTGCTAAAAGTGTTTGTATCTTTATATTTTCATGGTTGGATCTGTCATCATACTTGATATAAAGGCAAAAGCATCTGCGAGTCTATTATTTCTCCTTGATATATGTCTCCATTTTATTTTCGGTATCTGCACCGACAGCTCATCAACAAGTTTCTTGTACTTTTGCAAAGATGGTTCATTTATAGTATATTCTTCCTTTATTTGGCGAATAGCCAATTGTGAATCACTGGTAATCCTCACGTTTTCCAATTTCATCTCTATTGCGAATCGCAAAGCATGTATTATAGCTTCATATTCTGTTTCATTATTGGTTGACGCGAATTCTAATCTGAAGGAAAAAGCCATTTTGTTACCTTCTGGCGATATCACAACAATTCCAATCCCGTTACCTTCTCCATTAGATGACCCATCTACTAATATTTCCCATCTATTCGGCTCAGTTAACAAATCTTTTGGATCTCCATGTTCTTCATCTACGTCCATTATTTCTTCTACTGGTTCATCCTCTTCCAAAGGAAATTCTGCTAAAAAATCCGCGACTACTTGTGACTTTGGTGAAGACAATATTTCATATTTGAGTTTGCAATTACTTATTTGGGCATTCCATCTCTCAACTCTCCCTGATCTTTTTGAATTTTTCATTACTGATTCGATTGGCACTTTCGTTACTACCTTAACAATGTGTGCTTGAAAGTATATGCGAAGTTTAAATGTTGCATAAACCAATGCCAAGATTAGTTTTTCAATTTTTGAATAATTCCTTTCTGCGGTGTTGAAGGTTTTGCTGACGTAGTAGATTGGTTTTTCTACCCCTGCGTCCACTCGCAGCAATACTGCACTTAATGCATGCGAAGTAGTCGCAAGATAGATTAATAATTCTTCTCCCGGTTCTGCTTTTTGTAAAATTGATATATCCATTAAATGTTCCTTTATTCCTTGGAAGGCTTTCTCACACTCGTCTGTCCATCTAAACTTTGATCCCTTTTTGAGAATGCTTAAAAAGTGTTTACATTTATCAGATGATCGCGAGATAAACCTCCCTAGCGAAGCTAGTAACCCATTTAACTTCTGAACATCTTTTACTTGTCATTTGGCGTTGGCATATCGCGAACTGCTTGTACTTTCTCCGGGTCGATTTGGATTCCCTCTTTTGATACAATGTAACCTAAAAATTTTCCCGATGCAACTCCAAAGGTGCATTTTTCTGGATTTACTTTGATGTTGAAATGTCTCATTTGTTCAAAAATTTCTTTCAGATCCTGTATGTGGTCTTTTGCTTTCTTACTTTTGATTAACATATCATCTACATACACCTCTAGCGTTTTGTGTATCCATCTCGCGAACACCTTTTTTACCATTCTTTGATATGTTGCTCCAGCATTTCGCAAACCAAACGGCATTTTTGTATAACAGTATAATCCTCTTGGAGCGAAGAAAGCAGTATGTTCTTGATCTTCTTCCGCGAGAGGAATTTGATTGTACCCTTTATATCCATCGAGAGATGATATCCGTTCGTTTCCTGCTGCTGCTTCAACCAATTGTGGGATATCTGGTAATGGGAAGCTATCTTTGGGACAAGCTTTGTTTAGATCGGTAAAATCTATGCAAATTCTTATCCCTTTCTTCTTCTTTGGTACTATAACCATATTTGCTATCCATTCGGGATATTTTGCTTGTCTAATAATTCCTGCATCTAGCATTTTCTGCAACTCTTCTTCTATTTGAGGATGATATGCTGTTGCGATCTTTCTAATTCTTTGTTTGAATGGCCTTATATTTTTGTCAATTTCCAATTTATGACAAGCTACAGATGGGTCTATACCAGGCATTTCATCCATATCCCACGCGAAGATATCTTTATAGTCTCGCAGCAAATCAACAGTTCTTTTTTCTTCATCTTCTTCCATTTTAGTCCCAATTTTTAACATCTTGGGTTTTTCTTCGGTTCCAACATTCACCTCTTTTGTTTGTTCTGCTGCAATGTAGCTAGCTTTCGGTTCTCCCATAGGGGTTGGTCCTTTCATTTCTTTACCCTGCGAGATTTCGCTAGGTATTCCTTTTCCTTCTTTTGCCCTTATCATGTAAATTTTAAATTCTTCTTCTTTTCTCGCTGCCTTTACCATTTTCTTACGATCTCTTCGCTTCTTCACTCGTTCTTCATAATGCTTTACTTCGTCTTGATGATATATTCTCCCTTTATCACTATCTCCTCTAATTTCACCAATTCCAGTTGGCGTGGGAAATTTGATACACTGATGAAGTGTTGACGCTACAGCCTTGATTGCATGTACCCATGGCCTCCCTAATAACATGTTGTACGGCGATTCCATATCCACTACACTCACTGTTACTTGCGTTTCAATTTCTCCCAACAGAATTCGTATCTTTACTTCTCCTTTTGGTTTTGTTATAGATTTTCCAAAGCCATGGATAAAATATACTGAGGAAATCATTTCTTCATCTTTATATCCTAATTTTTTGTAAGTATGGTAAAACATGATGCTCACCAAACTACCTGTGTCTACCAAAATCCTATTTATTGCCCATTCTTCTGCTGCTTTCGCCGATTTTTCTTCATTTTTGCATACATTCATTGTGATCACTAATGGAGATGTATGATTCAGTCCTTCCTTAGGTACTTCAGCTGCTGTAAATGTTATTTTCTGCTTTTCCCATTCTTTCAAAGACGATATCTTCTCCTCATCTATAATCTTCTTTCCTTCAAAATCTCGTTTATGTATTCTTCCTCTGATATTTTCGTGAAATTCATTAATTAAACTATACTCCATATCTTCATTATATTCCTTGTTTCTTCTCTTCTCTACTTCATCTGATTTAACATCTTTCTCTCTCATTTTCTTGATTCGGATAATTTTGGCTACAATCTTTTAGAATCGTCCCTGTTTCTAGCGCATATGTAGTTGCAGGAAATCCCACACTACACCCCTCACTCGAATTTGCTTAATTAATCCATTTGAAGATGAGTAACAATATATTTTATGATTGTTTTCTTGAAAGGTTTACAAAGAAATGTAGAACAGAGCTAAAGAAATTACAATCACTCTTAATTTTCTCTCTTCTAATAACTTGCTTAACAATTCAAAGAAGATCTCCCTCACCACAGACTAACTCAACCCTTTATATAGGGTAATACACAGTGGATGATAGCTAAGCTGACCTTTATTTTCGGGAATAACTCGCGAAGTGTCGCGAGTGTTATAAACGTTTTTCCTTGCGACACTCCTAAATCTCTCCAAGTCTTCACACCTTTCTCATGTTTTGGTTTTTGTCATCTATTGCGTCATTTATATTTCTTTCCTGCGACGCTTTCGCAATGTAATCGCTTATTAATCTTGTGAAGTATTGATGTCGCGATATTATGCTCCTACAGTTAACACCGAATACTTAACTGGACGTTAAGTAACACCGTCAAAGTGGACGATACTCCCGTGTAAAACGAAACCAAACCATTCTTAACTGGATGAAGCGAATATTTTTATTCTCTCCTTAACTGGACGAAGCTACTCTTCGTTCTTTATTCTTCTTCTCCTCCTTATTTCTTCTTCTTCTCTTCACCTGCAATTGAAAATCGAAAAATAAATGGAGGATTTGAGATTATAGAAAGAGGGAAAAGATCAAGATTCAAGTGATAGTGATTGTGTGAGTTTGTGTGGTTGATTCGAGTGCAACAGAAAAGGTAAATCCGGTTGTATATTTAGGGTTTCTTCCGTGTTAATTGATTTATTTCAAAAATTGATTATTGATTGAATAGTTAGGGATGGGTTTTAAGAATATGACATGAAGAGGAAGGTTATCATGATAATTTGAGGATGTGAATTGAGAAATTAGAGAATTAGGGTTGCGGTGTTGAAATATAGAAATTAGGGTTCATAGATTATAAATTGCATGAATTATAATGGTTGATGTATGTTGATTTATGTTTGATTTGTGTGCTTGATGTTTGCAGGAAATTTATGAGGCAAAGTTTATAACATCCATTTAGGAGGAAAAGTTTGATTACAAAGACGATGCAGAGGAAAGGAAGAACAAGGTAAACATGTTGAAACTCTAGATTTTTAAATCTGTAATTAAAATCAGATTGAGTTTTAATTTGGTGTAGGCAGATTGATTAAAATCAGATTGGGTTTTCAGAGAAAAGTTAGTTTCTATTGATTTGATTGAATATTAACATTTAGCCTGATTGAGAGCTAATAGCTAAGAACATTTTGGCTTGGTTTGATTTGATTGTTTGTGTGTATAAAATGATACCCCAAAACAAGTTTTTAGGATTCTTTGCACCATTTTTACCGTCTTTCTGTAGGGTAATCGAAGACTTTTTCATATTAGTAATATTTGCGGAATAGTGTCAGTTTTCTGATCATTCTGGGAGTAGATTAGATTATGCAGGTCTATGAACAATATCTTAAAGTATATATTGAGAAGTTCTTTTAGGTTAAGGATGCAAGTCATCTGATAACAATATTTTGAAGTATGTAATGAGAAGTTCTTTTAGGTTAAGGATGCAAGTCATCGAATCTAGAGAACAATTTTCAAAAATTCTGGAATTGATTTTATGTTGGTGTCCACTTTTAGTTACTTCGTTAGGGGAAACTTTAGGAACTCTTGACATGCATTTGTATTTTACTTTTTCGGTTAACTTAATAGCTTGATCTATCTTATGGAATGAGTACTTTAGCTTAATCATATTATTAGACCGGCACCACTAAAATAAACTATGCTTCTAAAAGTAACAACAAATGGTAATCTGTGCCGCTTGCGCCTCTATCATTCCTTAGCTGATTTTATATACTTTATTTATTTCAGAAGCTTCTTTTATGTAATATGTAAGATGCACCTGTAGGGTCACTACAACAATGTGCATGTTGCACCTACTAGAGTCTCTCAATGCTTTTCTTTACTCATCACATCACTTTTAAGGTACATGTCTCGGGATTAATTCACTTTCATTTTTGCAATGTCCAGGTGGTTAAGTCTTTGTTGGCTGATTATTGCACATATGTTGTAGCTTACTAGATGGTCCATCAACAAAGCAAGTAATGCCGGAGCACCTGATAGAATGCTAGGTGAAATTCGAGGGGCAATTCCAGGTGAGAGATGCTTTGAGAAATCTCTAGGACTTCATTTGTGTCGTTTTGTTGGGTAATCATTTTTCTCGAATGTAGCCATACAACGTCATCTGTGGTACATACCGGCAGTGGCGGAAGTGGGGGGTGGCTTGGGGGTGTTCCAGCCACCCCCAAATCTACAAAAAAAACACCCGAAATCAATTTTTTTCATGTGTGTTTTCTGAATAAAATTTTTTATTATACCCCCTATAGAAATTTAAAAGCTAGCCCATAGTATTGTTTTAGCCCACCTAGACTTCGAATCATGTTTCTGTCGATACCGGATTTAAGCGTGGATGTACTACTCAGGGAAATGACTGTTAATTGTTGTCAGCATCTTTGTGAAAACAATTTATCAGGTATAATTTCAGGCTTAGGTAATTTTTCTCCTTCCGGATAATATCGATTAAAATTTTAAGTTTTGCAAGCCACGTTTGTATATCTTTTGTCTAACATGATCTTTTGTATATCTTCTGTTTTGAAAGTCGCTTAGTGAAGGTAGTATCTGATCTAACTTGCATTTCCATATGGCGTAAGTATACATGGCTGGATTGCATCTGAAATTTCCATGATGACCCAAATAAATGTACATGTCTCATCATCCCTGTGGCATAAGTATACATGGCTGGATTTCTTCTGTTAGATGGTTATGCCATTTATTCTAACTTGCATTTCCGTGATTTCTTTGCTTTCTACGGAACGAGTTTCAATCCATCGTATTTGTTTCTTCATGTGCATCTTAGTTCTGTATTGGTTAAGCGAAAACCATCTGGAAATGGTTCCAAGGCCTCCTCTTGCTGTTTTGAGAGGGCGGAAAGATTACATATGTTAATGCGGAAGTAAATGAATTTTAGGAATTAAATCACTTTCTCTAGAGTGCAACATCTGACTCGAGAATAATGACAAAACCTGCTACAGGAATTTGGAACTCATCATGTTTCCTTGGAACCTCATAGGCTCATACGACGTGGATGTTGAGGCAGTAGCAGAGTTTAGTATTTCCGATCATCAATTTTGTAACTACATGAGAATGGGAAGTTTATTCTTGAGGTACAGTTTTGAGTTGGTCTGCACCTGCTTATGAATTGCTTAGGCATTTGTATAAAACTTGCGTAGCTTTCCATTTTGAACATTACATCTCAAATACTAGCTCTCAAATACTAGCTCAGGTAACAATCTTTTCTTTAAAATATTTTTCTTCTATATTTACTATTGAGTACTTGCTATCTTAGCTCAAATGGAAGAGAACATGGTTTTCAACCATGTAGATGTGTGGTTCGACTCCCACAGATGGTATTCTTATTTGAGTAGGCTAAAACCTTAATTAAAAGGGGCGTCATATATATCATATTTGGTCATGACTCATTGGACTTATTAGATTTGCACCTACAACAAAGGAACACTAAGAATTTTTTCATTAGCAAAGATAGATTTGTTGCTTCCGACAGGGCAGGGGGAGGACCCGCCAAACCAAATCAAGGTTTAATGCACCACACCTTTTAGAGATGACATGAAGGAGTCTGCAATCAAGGTTTAGTGTATCGCAACGGGGCTGTGTGTAGCACGGTTAACTGCCAGTTTTGGTAAAAGAAAACTGTATAAAATTTATGAGAAAAGATATATGCCCGTAGCGTATTGAAAATCTCAGTGAAGGTGGTTTACAGACTCAATATTAGATGGCATCATAAATCTATCCATAAGCAGTGAGCTTAATGAAACTTTTTTGCTTTTTGGAGGTACGACCTATGGTAAGGAAGAGGCAGATTTCAGGAAAAGAGAAAGGGAATAGTTTTTTAAGCCGAAGTAAGATCTACAGATTCTTTGTTGCCGTGAGTTTTGGCTGGGTAAAACTCCTCTTTTGCTTTTTTTTTCGTTGGTGCTATGATATGCAACGGTTAGGAAACATCATTTTCATAATTAACATCACTTTAAAGATATGCATTCTAAGAAACTGACTAAAATGTTTCATGTTTAATACTCTCTTTGAATTGTTGTTGGGTTGTTTCAGATAAATTTTACTCCACCAACTAAAGTGGCGATCCATTAAAATCTTTCAATTCTACAAGATTACAGAGGTTCCATAGTGTTTCTGCGACATCAAGCACGGGGATTTGAACAAGATAGAAAGCTAAAGACATCAATCGACATCAAGCATGGGGATTCTATCAAATCTGGCGCCTTTAGCTTCGTCGACATAAATTTACGACAGAAACTTGGCGACACCAAATCAAAAATGCATCGGGACGGGAGTGGAGCAAGGCAAAGCCGAGCCACACCACATAAAAATTCTTAAATGACGGGCGAGGCGAAACGGAGCCATACCAAATCAAATATGCATCGCGACAGGATGAGGCGAAGCCGAGCCACACCAAATCAAAATTGCGACGGGGCGTGGGCAAAGTAAAGCCCCACGACACCAGGTCAAAAATGCACTACGAGGCGAGGAGAAGCCACATCACACCATACCTAAAAGAGAAAAATGATGGTGGTTGGTTTTCGGGTTCGCCCGGTGCGTAGCACGGGCATAAAATCTAGTGATACACTTAAATAGCAGCAACAATTTGTTTAAAAACATTGTAATGTAAAATTATTTACCTTTACAAAATTCCGATGAAGGATTTCTTGCCGGAACATGTTTGAACCCATACACCTGTGGTAGAAAACATCCAGAAAGTTCCGCAAAACAATTAACTAACCATTTCATTTTTTAATCAGAGTGGAATCTTTTAAGCAAAAAGTGGAGAGAACATAAACACATATTTACCTTTCATCTAAATTGCATGGCTCTATTATAAATCTTTATGCTTCTTTCTATTTATGGCATTATATTTATTCCCTGATCTAAATTTCAAAATTTTATCAGAAGGAAAATGTGTCATGTATGTACTATCTCCAGAACCCCATTAATGTTCATCATTCTTCCCATTTAGCAATTATATAAGTCTCCAATTTATGGAGCATATGTAGAAACACAGTAACGCTGAGCCATATGCCGCACACTTTGGAGTTTGGATAGCCCCGTGTTTCATTAGACCCTGTAAATTTTTACTACCTAACTTAAGCAACTGTTGCTCCCTTGCCTCCAGTAAGATTCATTCTGTAGACACCTTAAGTAATAAAAGAAGTTTCTAAGCATCTGGATCGGCACCTGCCAAACTACATTACGGAATATAAAGATCGGCACCTTAAGTAATAAAAGAAGTTTCATCAACAATGATGAAATGTGGTAATTATTAGATGCCCAAAACGTCATACTGATATCAAATTAAATATTATGGTAGACTTTATGGTCTTAGGGCTGAACATGGTTTCAGTTTTCCGCCGGACTCGGACCGAACCAGACCGATAAGGAAGAAACCGAACCAAACCATTTACTAATTGATTGGTTATGGTAAAAAAAAATTGAAAACCGACATTACTGGTTCGGTTTTGGTTTGACCTGAAAGCCGAACCAAAAACCAATGGAAAACCGATAAGTATAGGCCGTTGATTAAAATCAGTAGATTTAATCTACCACGTCCATCTCACACTTTGTAAACCTAAGTTCTACCCTTACCCAGACGAAATCATATTTGGAGCATGTAGAACTTGGAGTTTATGTATTTTGAATCTGTAATGTTTATGTTTTGAACTATGCTTATAAACTTGAGTTATGAACTACGCTTGTGTGTTAATTACATTCTGCAGGTAGGTTAAAAAAATTCAACTGTGTTATTTTTTTTAAAGATTTGAACTGTCAGTTTCAGAAAACTGACATACAATCAGTTTTCCATTAACCCAATGGAACAAACCGAAACCGGCTAAAACCATTTAGAAACCGAACCAAAACCGACCATGAACAACCCTAATGGTCTATGCTGTAAATGGGAAGTTATAAAGGTAAGCAAACAAACATGACTCTTGTATTAAAGAAGTCATAACGGTGAAACTCTAACTCTGAGTCGAGTACACAAATGATTCAATTAAGCGTACTTTGCATTTTAACGGGCAATTTACTTTTCTCTACTTCTTATAGCTAAATAAAATGCCGAACAGAATACAGAGATACAAAAACTTTATGCTCACCATGCATAATGTCATAACCTTATATTCTTTAACTGTTTGTTTGATTGGTTGCCTTTAGGGTAGTCTTTTTAATAGCTAGTAGGTTGCCCTTAAGAAGATTTTTGGGTGCAGTTGTAACTAGGCAAACAGAATACAAATTAAATACCTTAGATAAATGGGATGAGTTATAAAAAAAAAAAAAAAAAAAAAAAAAAACTAGGTTAACTCGTCAGGGAAGCAAACCTCACAGGGAGAAGGAAGTTTCATCTAAGACTAGGAATTTTCAAGGCTTGCTCAAGTCAAAGGCAAGTTCTTTCTTGCTTTACCATGTACTACTATTAGGGTGTAAGCTTCTATTGTTCTTTCTCTTAAAAATCTTGGTTAGGAAGTGGAGATTTTAGGTTAAATTCGTACTAAGTTTTATTTCCTGGCACCTGAAAAGTTAGTTACTATTTGATCCATAAACTGAGATCTAACCATCAGATCTTTGAGATTTTTTTATATGTTATAGTTTACCGTGTTGTAACAACTCGACCAAAAATTCAGAAGGATCAAACTTGGAGAGGCCACATAAACGCCTGAGTTTCAGAGACTGGTTCTTCAGTTTTTCAGTATTTAGGCAGTTCTGAAAATCATAAATCACATAGTTGTGCTAAATATATTGACCTGAAATTTTAATGGGAGTAACCCATTTAGTCTATGAGGTTTCTGTAAAAATTTCACCTGATTATGAGTTATAGAAGTACCCCAACCAACTGAGTTTTCAGGTGAACTTGTAGAATTTCAGTTTGAGATGAACTTATAGAATCAGTGTTAAATTAGGTTCTAACCATTACTTTTCTATGAAATTTTGATACAATGCCTGTGATATATCTATGAATATGTGGTATGAATTTCAGTTGGATCAGATGTTTTATTCATGAAGAATGTGTCAGGATAAGCTGTAAGTTACGACATAAACCAGCTGGGGTAGTTTCTGAACTTTTGTGTCCTGAGATAGTTTGTCTGGATTGTATTACTTTTATGAGTCTGAATAATTCTTTGAGGTGTATGTGCTGGATATATACTTTCTGAATGATCTTGGTGCATTGGTTGATGTGTAATTAGGATTCAAATCCTTGTGCAATGATTTTCTAAATTTATGTTTGAATCTACTTACTAAGCGAGCAGGGCCTCGTCTATTCAAATAGTATGAGTGCACCGGTGGGTAGTAGATGAGATGGATAAGCCAAGAGTTCAGGGTCACAATAGCATATAGCTTGTGAATACCGGTGGGCGCTATATTGAATGTAAATTTCTATATTTACGAATGTGTGTGTTGTTTTTGGGAACTGCCGAAGGTAAGCGGCATCATTACTTGTGTGGAATGTTATCCTTTCCCATGTTTTTGTTGTAGTTAAAACTTGTTAGACTACCCTCATACTTTTGTAACTTATATGCTAATAGTATATATGATGGAATGAGATTGAACTTGCAATTATCAAGGCTCTGACCTTGTGTTGATTTTCTATTTCAGGTAGTAGAGTAAACAAGTGATTTAGTCGCAAAGTTGCTCTTGGAGTCGCTGCAGTTTGTGGGAAGAAGTAGGATCTCTTCTTTGCAGTGACTATCTTTTAGATTTTGCTTTCTTTTTCCTTATTCTCAATAAGGGTTTATCACTGAGAGACACCGGTGCTTGACACCAAACTGAGAGTTTTTATTTATTTCTTTCTTTTCGAACATAGTTATGTCGAAATTGCCAGTATTCATTTTCTTAATTCAGTTGAACATCTAGTTCAGATCATTTCTTCTCTTATGCATATGAAAAAGAGGATTTTCTTGTATTATTATTTTAAATGGAAATTTACTTCCAATTCAGTTAGACGTTTTTGACTAGCGTGAACCATATGGTCCTATGTTCGTATGGAAAGATTTTGAATTACTATTGATAGGGCCGGCCGGACTATTAATATGAATTCAGGGTTGTCACAGTTGGTATCAGAGCGACATGATCCTTATGGACATGTGGCGTTGTGAGGCACACTTACTCTAGGCACTTAGGTTTCCGCTCAATTCTTACGTTTGACGTAATAGTTGTTTTGTTTCCTTTCTCTTAGTAGAATGGATGTTGATTTTGTTTTTCCCCTCCCTTTGTTACTAGTTATGTCAGGAAGAAGAGGAACCAGAAATACGAGAAATAATCAAGGTAATGGGAATGGAGAAGCTCCTAATTTTGCTGAGATGATGAGGTTGATGACGGAGGCAATGACAAACCAGACTGTTGTCCTTATGGCTTTCATGCAGAACCATAATGGGAATCATAATGCGCCTCCTCCTCCACCACCAGATGGGAATATTGATGGTCATATCCCACAAGGTGATGGAGCCCAAGCAGCATGGCTGAACCTGCTGGAGAAGTTCGTAAGGTTGAAACCACCCAGCTTTGAGGGATCAACCGATCCACTAGTTGTGGATAAGTGGAAGGAGGATATCGAGAAAATATTTGTAGCTATGAGATGTACTCCTGTACAAAGACAACAACTAGCGGTTTTTCAATTATCTGGTGAAGCGAGAAATTGGTGGAAAAATGCTTCTATAGGACTGGATGAAAATACTCTTACCTACGCCGCATTTTGTGAGAGGTTTGATACAAGGTATTTCCCCGCAATTGTGAGACACAAGAAGATTAAGGAGTTTGTTGATTTGGAACAAGTGAAGCCTATGCTCGTGGATGAATACCTTGATAAGTATATCTCTTTGCAACGTTTTGCACATTTCATGGTACCCGATGAAGACAAGTCGGCTCGGAAGTTTGAGAATGGTTTAGGGGACCATATTCGGAGTAAGGTGATCAGCCACTGTTTTCCTACTTTTCAACAAGTTGTGGACAGTGCTAGAGCTACTGAGGCTGATTGGTTAAGGCACAGAGCAATTAGGGAAATTTCTAAAGAAGCAAAACAAAAGGCTTTCAGTAACTCCAAGCAAGGGAACAATTACCAGAATCAAGGTAATAGGAACAAGGGAAATGGAGATTTCCGAAGTGATAGAAATAACTCAAGTGGCTGGAAGAGACAAAGGTCTGATTTTGTTAGCAACACAAATAATGGAACCGTGAATACCGCACCTTTTCCTTTTTACTGCTACAATTGTTGGGATGCTGGCCATAAGAGTTTTGAGTGCACTAATCCGAGACGTCAACGACCTAAGACATTAGGTGACAACCAAGGACAAGCCAAGGATGCTCGAGCTCAGCAGCAACATTTTCAAAACCAAAGCAATGGACAGAACAAAACCAATTCCAACCAAGGCAGATTTCACGCCTTAGTGCCACGACAAGAACAAGTACCTGATGGAGTTGTGGAAGGTATGTTCCTTATCCAAGACAAGCTGGGTAGAATTCTATTTGATTCTGGTGCAACCCACTCTTTTATTTCTGCTACTTTTGTGCGTGATTTGTCTATCGAGGTCATGCCATGTGAAAACCCTTTGTCGGTAATGTCACCTTTAGGGAAAACTAATTTTATTGATCACATAGTTAGAGGATGTAATGTACAGTTAGGGAGTTTAGACTTTCCTACTGATTTGTATGTACTAGATATGGTTGGTTTTGATGTCATCTTGGGAATAGATTGGTTGTCAGCTTATCACGCAATGCCAGATTGTCAAGGTAAATCCGTAGTATTCTCAATACCGGATAACCAAGGCTTCTTTGTTGTTACTACTGCAAATGAAGCTCCTCCTAAAGCTTACTTTTGTGGTGTACATGATGAAGATTGTTCTCTTGAGAGTGACTCGTTGAACTCAATCCTGGTAGTATCAGAATTTGGGGATGTTTTTATAGAAATTCCAGGGCTGCCTCCGCTTAGGGAGGTTGAGTTTTGTATATAATTGGTACCGGGTACATCACCAATTTCCAAGGAACCTTATCGTATGGCTCCTGTTGAAATGCGTGAACTTAAAGAACAGATCCAGCAGTTAATGGACCAAGGGTTTATACGTCGCAGTACTTCTCCATGGGGAGCACCGGTATTGTTTGTGAAGAAGAAGGATGGGTCACTTCGTTTGTGCATCGACTATCGAGAGTTGAATAAAGCTACAGTTAGAAATAAGTACCCACTTCCTCGGATTGAGGACTTGTTTGATCAGTTGCGAGGAGCATGTTGGTTTAGTAAAATTGACCTTAGGACTGGGTACCATCAGTTGAGAGTTAGGGAGAAGGATGTATCTAAAACATCCTTCTTGTCAAGATATGGTTCTTACGAGTTCTTAGTTATGCCTTTTGGTTTGACTAATGCGCCAGCAGTATTTATGGATTTAATGAATAGAGTGTTTAAAAACTTTCTGGATAAGTTTGTCATTGTTTTCATTGATGACATATTAATTTACTCGTCTAGCCGTGAAGAACATGCCAAACATCTACAAATAGTATTGCAAACTCTTCGTGAGCATCAATTGTATGCTAAATTCTCCAAGTGCGAATTTTGGCAGCAAGAAGTTCAGTTCCTTGGACATGTTATTTCAAAGGAGGGTGTAGCCGTGGATCCTCACAAGGTTACAGCAGTGTTAGATTGGAAACAACCCACATCTGTAACTGAAGTGCAAATCTTTCTAGGATTGGCTGGTTATTATCGCCGGTTTATTCAAGATTTTTCAAGCATAGCAGGTCCGTTAACTAATTTGACCAAGAAAGGAGTCCCTTTTGTTTGGAAAGAAGAGTGTGAGCAAGCATTTCAGACATTAAAAGAGAGACTGACTACAGCTCCTGTTTTGACGCTTCCTCGCTCTGATGGTGGTGGTCTAACGGTGTATACAGATGCTTCTCACCAAGGTTTGGGCTGTGTTCTTATGCAAGATGGTAAAGTTGTAGCCTATGCTTCTCGAAAGTTGCGCCTACATGAGAAAAACTACCCAACACACGATTTGGAGTTGGCAGCAATAGTGTTTGCGTTGAAGATTTGGAGACATTACTTGCCAGGAGAGAAATTTGAGTTATTTTCTGATCACAAGAGCCTGAAATATTTGTTCACTCAAAAAGAACTGAATATGAGACAATCAAGGTGGATGGAGTTGTTAAAGGATTATGAATTTTTACTTGAGTATCACCCGGGCAAAGCTAATGTCGTTGCTGATGCGCTAAGTAGGAAACCACGAGGGGTTGTTGCTCTTCTCATGTGTCTTGAGTGGAAGATGTTGCAAAATGTGGCAGAAGCAGACTTCGTTTTGTCCTCTGAAAATGCTAAACCAGCACTTATAGGGCGTTTATTGGTACATCCAAATCTGATTGAGAGAATCATTTCTTCTCAAGCAAATGATCCATGGTGCAAACAGAAATTTGAAGATATGAGTACTAGTGTTAACCCCGAGATTGTGGTAGGTTCTGATGGGGGGTTAAGGTTCAGGGGAAGATTATGTGTACCTACTGATATGGATCTACGTCGCGACATCTTGGACGAAGCTCATCGTAGTAAGTATACTATACACCCAGGGAGCTCGAAAATGTATTGTGACTTGAAGAGACACTTTTGGTGGCACAGAATGAAGCTCGATGTCGCTCAATATGTCTCTAAGTGTCTAACTTGCCAACAGGTAAAGGTTGAATACCAGAAGCCGGGTGGCATGCTGAAACCTTTGTCGATTCCAACCTGGAAATGGGACGATATATCGATGGACTTCATAGTTGGTTTGCCTAGATCGAAGTCTGGTCATGACTCAATATGGGTGGTGGTAGATCGTTTGACCAAGTCCGCTCATTTTATTTCAGTGAAGACTACATACAGTACGGACAAGCTGGCACAATTATATATTGACAACATTGTCGCGTTGCATGGGGTACCATCTTCCATTGTTTCATATAGAGATTCACATTTTACCTCGAGGTTTTGGAGTAGTTTCCAAAAGGCTCTTGGTTCAGAATTAAGATTAAGTACTGCATTTCACCCACAAACGGACGGCCAAACCGAGAGAGTGAATCAAGTCTTAGAAGATATGTTAAGAGCATTTGTTTTGGATTTCAAGGGTAGCTGGGAAGACCATCTGAAACTTATTGAGTTTTCATATAATAACAGCTACCACTCAAGTATCGGCATGGCACCTTTCGAGGCATTATACGGTAGACCTTGTCGATCACCAGTGTGTTGGGCAGAAGTTGGTGAAAGTAGTTTATATGGACCAAAAATTGTTCAAGAGACTACAGGGAAAGTGTCTTTAATTCGTCAACGACTTCAAGCAGCTCAAAGTCGCCAAAAATGTTATGCGGACAAAAAGAGAAGGCATGTAGAGTTTGCTGTTGGGGATCATGTTTTGTTGAAGGTTTCACCAATGAAAGGCGTGATGCGATTTGGGAAAAAAAGGGAAATTGGCTCCAAGGTATGTTGGACCTTTTCCTATCATCGAACGTGTTGGCACGGTGGCTTATCGATTAGCCCTTCCAGAGCACTTGTCGTCAGTTCATAACGTTTTCCATATTTCAATGTTGAGAAAACACTTGAGGGATGAGAGTCGAACTCAGTTGATAGACTTCAAGGACCTTGAAGTCCAGCAAGATGGTTCTTACGTAGAACAACCTCATCGCATCATTGATAGGAAAGTACATCAGCTGAGGAACAAGACTATCAGCATGGTTAAAGTACAATGGGATCACCATAATCAGAATGAAGCAACCTGGGAGCGAGAGGAATATGTACGCGCGAAATATCCTGCATTGTTTGACAGTGAGGTAAGTCGATTTCGAGGACGAAATCATTTCTTTTAGAGGGGAAGAATGTCATAACCTTATATTCTTTAACTGTTTGTTTGATTGGTTGCCTTTAGGGTAGTCTTTTTAATAGCTAGTAGGTTGCCCTTAAGAAGATTTTTGGGTGCAGTTGTAACTAGGCAAACAAAATACAAATTAAATACCTTAGATAAATGGGATGAGTTAGAAAAAAAAAAAAAAAAACTAGGTTAACTCGTCAGGGAAGCAAACCTCACAGGGAGAAGGAAGTTTCATCTAAGACTAGGAATTTTCAAGGCTTGCTCAAGTCAAAGGCAAGTTCTTTCTTGCTTTACCATGTACTACTATTAGGGTGTAAGCTTCTATTGTTCTTTCTCTTAAAAATCTTGGTTAGGAAGTGGAGATTTTAGGTTAAATTCGTACTAAGTTTTATTTCCTGGCACCTGAAAAGTTAGTTACTATTTGATCCATAAACTGAGATCTAACCATCAGATCTTTGAGATTTTTTTATATGTTATAGTTTACCGTGTTGTAACAACTCGACCAAAAATTCAGAAGGATCAAACTTGGAGAGGCCACATAAACGCCTGAGTTTCAGAGACTGGTTCTTCAGTTTTTCAGTATTTAAGCAGTTCTGAAAATCATAAATCACATAGTTGTGCTAAATATATTGACCTGAAATTTTAATGGGAGTAACCCATTTAGTCTATGAGGTTTCTGTAAAAATTTCACCTGATTATGAGTTATAGAAGTACCCCAACCAACTGAGTTTTCAGGTGAACTTGTAGAATTTCAGTTTGAGATGAACTTATAGAATCAGTGTTAAATTAGGTTCTAACCATTACTTTTCTATGAAATTTTGATACAATTCCTGTGATATATCTATGAATATGTGGTATGAATTTCAGTTGGATCAGATGTTTTATTCATGAAGAATGTGTCAGGGAAAGCTGTAAGTTACGGCATAAACCAGCTGGGGTAGTTTCTGAACTTTTGTGTCCTGAGATAGTTTGTCTGGATTGTATTACTTTTATGAGTCTGAATAATTCTTTGAGGTGTATGTGCTGGATATATACTTTCTGAATGATCTTGGTGCATTGGTTGATGTGTAATTAGGATTCAAATCCTTGTGCAATGATTTTCTAAATTTATGTTTGAATCTACTTACTAAGCGAGCAGGGCCTCGTCTATTCAAATAGTATGAGTGCACCGGTGGGTAGTAGATGAGATGGATAAGCCAAGAGTTCAGGGTCACAATAGCATATAGCTTGTGAATACCGGTGGGCGCTATATTGAATGTAAATTTCTATATTTACGAATGTGTGTGTTGTTTTTGGGAACTGCCGAAGGTAAGCGGCATCATTACTTGTGTGGAATGTTATCCTTTCCCATGTTTTTGTTGTAGTTAAAACTTGTTAGACTACCCTCATACTTTTGTAACTTATATGCTAATAGTATATATGATGGAATGAGATTGAACTTGCAATTATCAAGGCTCTGACCTTGTGTTGATTTTCTATTTCAGGTAGTAGAGTAAACAAGTGATTTAGTCGCAAAGTTGCTCTTGGAGTCGTTGCAGTTTGTGGGAAGAAGTAGGATCTCTTCTTTGCAGTGACTATCTTTTAGATTTTGCTTTCTTTTTCCTTATTCTCAATAAGGGTTTATCACTGAGAGACACCGGTGCTTGACACCAAACTGAGAGTTTTTATTTATTTCTTTCTTTTCGAACATAGTTATGTCGAAATTGCCAGTATTCATTTTCTTAATTCAGTTGAACAACTAGTTCAGATCATTTCTTCTCTTATGCATATGAAAAAGAGGATTTTCTTGTATTATTATTTTAAATGGAAATTTACTTCCAATTCAGTTAGACGTTTTTGACTAGCGTGAACCATATGGTCCTATGTTCGTATGGAAAGATTTTGAATTACTATTGATAGGGCCGGCCGGACTATTAATATGAATTCAGGGTTGTCACACATAAATATGTCGAGCAACAATATAATTATTTCAACTGTCAATCAAAGAAAACATAAGGACTCCATAACACATCCTTGATGAATATGTACATCGATTCATAGGCATCTCGTGCTTGGGAGGATTTCTTGAATCCACCAACTATGACCTCAAGTGTAAATTTGTTATGGTGGCTTACATTAACAATTTTCTTGTTGGTCCAGGGTTTAAGAAGTAATCTTCATGGTAGTCCCACATTCAGGTTTAGCAATTGACTTCATCCTAGTCTACTGCATGCCAGTGGGGTTAACTCCGCATGAACATACTAAACGCATCTTTTAAGATTGTGTTGATGGTGGCTTTTAGTTCAGGGCTAAAATTATAAAATCCTGCATTTAATAGGCCGTCACTCTGCAAAGAGACAGAGCCATATAAAAGTAATGAGTGTTCAACCTCTTCACTGGCACACTTATTGAGCAACTCAATATTTTCTCATGAAATTTACCCAGAATGGTGCATGTAGCAACAATCCCAGATATTCTGTAAATTTTGGCACCTTGCCTATATTCACTTAATATAAGTTTCTTTGAATGCTTTATGTGCTATGTTCCCCGGCTGAACCCTTAATGTTGATATGGCATGACAATTTGTGTTCACTCGCAGCAGAGTAGCACGAACTTCCAAATATCAAGGATAAGGTCTTTGCATAAGGTATTCAATCAGAAAGCATGCTGCTCTCTAGCAATGAACTTAAATAACCCTGTGTCAACACATATGATTCAATCAATTACCCTGACTAATTTACAAAAGTTAGGGTTTTGCGCCTTGCGCAATATATCAGACCTTGCTTGTCGAAATTAAGCCTACGCAAACTAGGTGATTAATCTTCCATGGATTAGTAGGTACAAAATCTTTCCCAGAATCAGAAAACAAGGAGCCGCAAGATAGGAGCAGCAGCAAAGGGAGTCGTGGCCATGCCTTAAGCCAGCCGGCGCCATTTGCCATCGGCCATGCCCCATCCTAAACCGGCCCTATTTCCATCGACCAACCAGGTCGCCTTAAACTTGCCACACACACATAAGTTGTAGTTGGGCCCATACTTGTCGGCCCCATTTCCTATCGACCAATCAGGTCACTCTAAAGCCGCCACACTCACACCAGAAGTGTAGCCACGCCCATGCTTGGCCGATCCTCTTTTCTGACCAATCAAGTTGCTCTAAACTTGCCACAGTGTTAAAAAGGGGAAACTGCACCAGATGGTCACGAAGCCAATTGGCTTTCCAAAAACGGCGTCAACATACCAAACGTGCCATGTTGCGCCAATGAGATGAGCGGCATGCTAACATGCCACTTTGTGGCAGCATGCCAAAACATGCCATAAATAGCGCCCTGCGTGCTAACCTACCTCATGTTCGTGGCCAACGCCATGATAAGCTTAAACTAGGGTTTTCTAGTCAGAAGCACGACTATACATTAACCAAAGCCCTAATTTCCAGTCGTGGCACAAATTATGCCACTTCAACCCCACAACATGCCACAAGCCGTGTGGGACCCAAGAAGCCCTAGGAATGGCGCCATATCACACTAGTACAGAAATGGCCTTTAGCCACGCCAAATATAAATTTCCCTGTCACGCCTTTTTGGTTTTGGCGTGTCTATAGGGTAGAAGTGGCGTGTCTATAGGGTATACTTCTACCCTATAGACACGCCATGTTCAATGGGCGTGTTCATATAAGTGCTTTCAGCCACGCCAGGGCTACTAGCGTGTCAAAATTTCAACCGTTTAGTCACGTTAACTTCAAATTTTTGATTGGGCGTGTTTATAGACCAGTCTATGGACACATTAGGTATTGGGCGTGTTTATAGACCAGTCTATGGACACATTAGGTAGTTGTGGCGTGTCCAAAAGGTTAGTCACGCTATTTAAAGTGCGTGTCCCTAGTGTACGATTGATTGACACCAAATTCAAAGTGTGGCCAAAAAGTTCTTCTTTGGACACGCCTATACCAGCGTGTCCATAGTGTACGATTTATAGACACGCCAGTATATGCGTGTCCATAGTGTAGGACATATAGACACGCCAAATTGAAAGTGTGGCCAAAAATTTCTTCTTTGGACACGCTAGTATATGTGTGTCCATAGTGTGCGTTTTATAGAGGTTTTATAGCGTGGCTAAAAAGTTCGTTTTTAAAAAATTAATAAAAATCTTTCGCCCATATTCGAACGCATGACCACGAAGGATTTAGATAAAGTACCAATCCACCAAGCTGCCCATATTTAGATGTTTATGATTAGTTTTTTGAAAATACTAGACTGGTTGAACTACTCAACATTTAAATAAACACGCCAAGTTGAAAGTGTGGCCAAAAATTTCTTCTTTGGACACGCTAGTATATGTGTGTCCATAGTGTGCGTTCTATAGACACGTCATTTTTATAGCGTGGCTAAAAAGTTCATTTTTAAAAAATTAATAAAAATATTTCGCCCATATTCGAACGCATGACCTCGAAGGATTTAAATAACGTACCAATCCACCAAGCTGCCCATCTTTAGATGTTTATGATTAGTGTTTTGAAAATACTAGACTGGTTGAACTACTCAACATTTAAATAAACACGCCAAGTTGAAAGTGTGGCCAAAAATTTCTTCTTTGGACACGCTAGTATATGTGTGTCCATAGTGTGCGTTCTATAGATACGCCGGTTTTATAGCGTGGCTAAAAAGTTCGTTTTGAAAAAATTAATAAAAAGATATTGCCCATATTCGAACGCATGACCTCGAAGGAGTTAGGTAACGAATCAATCCACCAAGCTGCCAATCTTTAGATGTTTAAAATTAGTGTTTTGAAAAAACTAAATTGGTTCAACTACTCAACATTTTATAGACACGCCAAATTCAAAGTGTGGCCAAAAAGTTCCTTTTTTGGATACGCTATTATATGTGTGTCCATAGTGTGCGTTCTATAGACATGCCGGTTTTATTGCGTGGCTAAAATGTTCGTTTTGAAAAAATTAATAAAAAGCTCTTGCCCATATTCGAACGCATGATCTCGAAGGAGGTAGGTAACAAATCAATCCACCAAGCTGCCCATCTTTAGATGTTTAAAATTAGTGTTCTGAAAAAACTAAACTTGTTCAACGACTCCACATTTTAGTGCTTTAAATGCTTAAACTCTAATAATGTTAGCATACACAAAATTTCCATATTAATGACCAGAAAACTAACATTAAGATTAAAAACCATCATTATGTTTACCAACAGTGGCTAAAAATAGGGTTTAGTAGAGTAATGATGGTACGTATCTAAAGGGTTGAAGATACTCTTTGATAGTCTGACATTAGACTTTGAAAATAGGGTTTAGTAGATTAATGATGGTATTGCGCATGGAATTGAAGTGGCGTGAATAACCAAGCGACAAGACTCTTAACCAAATTCCATAAACGACCATTTATGGCTAAACTACCACCATCATTATAAAGATAATAGAGAGATAAACAGATTATTAAACCAAAAATAGAAATAAGAGAAAGAGAAAGAGAGGCGGTTAAGGAATAGTGAAATGGCCGATTCCCCTGCCATACGACATGCAAAGAGTGCGATTGAGGCTTTAACAAGCTTAGAGATGGAAAGTTTGATCGCTTTTATGAATCTGGAGATCACCAAGAAGAAAGACCAAGAAGAGAGAGAAGAATTTCAATAATGTGATACTCTTTATCCAATAAAATTAATGAGATAGATATAAGTGGGAATTAAGTGTTTGGCCCTCCCCTCACTCTCTCTTACTCAAATGTCCTTTGGATTAAAACTCAATTTTAAAAGAATTACTAACTCATTTTATTGAAATAACCCTTAAAAAAGAAGGAGGGCCATTTGGATAAAGATGTTTCATGATGTTATCAAATGATAAACTATATCCTTTAGGGTATAATCGTCATGCCAACTTAAACATAACATGTCTCACAAATCATACGTAAGAATTCGACAAATTTTATATATTTGGAAATCTTTTTGAAAGACCTACACAACGAGCATAAATACAACTATCAAATTTTCATTTCATGAAATTTTTTATTCTCTAAATAATTTTTAAAATTTTCTTCATATTTTATAGTGTGCAAATAATATGCACACTGATTTTATGTGCATGAAATATACACACTGATTTATGTACATAAGTTATTAAATTTTCTTCATATTTTATAGTATATGCACACTGATTTTTGTAAAAAAAATAATTAATTTTCTTCGTATTTCATAGTGTGCAGGCAATATGCACACTGATTTTATGTGCAGGCAATATGCACAAGGGTTATTTTGTTAATCCTGCTTCCTATAATATTCCAGGGCCACTGGAATAATTAACAAATTTATTAAATAACCCCAAGGGCAAAAAAGTGTAAGACCCATAATTTCCGGGGTCATAAGAATAAATTTCTCTAGATATAATATATATATTTTCATTATTATATTTGAAGATAAATACTAAAATTACTCTAAATAAATAATAATACCAATTATAAAAAATAGTTTTATATGACTATGTCATAGTTCTTCTGGTTGGGCGGGTTACTTGGGTTAGAAATATTTGTGTCCATGCTTGCCCAAATTTAGCTCGGGTTTATAGAATTTATGCCCAAACTTGGCCAAAGTTCTGAAATACGTTGCTCATGTCCGCCCAACGTTCGGGTTGGGCATGGGTTGGGCGGGTAAACCCAACCCAAGTCCCACCCCTAATTAAATTAAAGCTACTTTAATTAACCAAAATGCCATCTTACCTAGGTTTATCACGTCATTATGACATAGTGGGCTAGACTAGGGAACGTGTTTGATTAAGCCTTTATCTTGGGAAAAAACGTGACCCTCCAAGAATTTATAGTTCCTGATAGAGTAGATAGAGTAGTTTATTAGGGGATTAACAGGGAAACCAAAGAGTTAGAGAGAGAGAGCAAAAAATTTCGGAGTGAAATTTGTAGAGGGAGACTACTGTTTACTGAGTTTTTCTAAATCAAATCAATCAAAATGGCTGGTGATGATGATCAACACAGACGAAAGGGTAAAGCCCCCATGACTGAAGAGCAACTATTGAAAGTGTTGGAAGAGAAAGAAAAACGAGAAAGGTTATCAGCCACTATGCAGATGATTGGGCAGATGACCAAGGATGATCTGGAGAAGGTACAAAAGAGAGTAAGTGACTTGTTATATGATATTGAACTCCAACCTTCTCGGGAAGATATGCATGCCTTAATGGATGAAAACAAAGCGTAAGAGAAACCGGTTGAAAAACCGGTAGAGAAAAAAGTGCATGATTTTGCCAAAGAAGCGTCATCATGATTTTTTCATAGATGAAGAAGAGGAGGAAAAATTCTGGGAAGTGCAGGGTAAGAAGATGAGGTTGGCTGAAATGGCAGTAATGAAGAAAGAATCTGGGCCGCATGATAGCGATGCTTCCGAAGATGAAGAGCCTGCTGTTTTTGTTGATTATCGAAGTGATACACATACTGTTTCTGTCCTACAAGAGATAATTAAGGAATTTCGCCAAGATGAGAGATTTGGGATTAATGATTCATTGTTGGACCAAAAGACCGATTCCGAAGCGGACGATGCAGATGAAGACGAGGAGGAAGAGGGGTTTGATGAGGAAGAGGGGTCTGATGAGGAGGAAGAAGAGTCTGTTGAGGAGGAAGATTAATCTGATGATTCTGATTCCGAGTGATGGGTATAACAATGAGTAAGCCTTATCGACATTTGAATTCTTCTGTAGAGAGATGGTGGATTTTTGGGTAAGTGCTCGAATGGAAATGATGACATAATGTTGAAAAATGGTTAAGAAATATATATTATCATCAAAGTACAGAGAAGAATTCAAATGGAAAGGGGTCTAATGCAAATGGTAAGTCACTGAATCATGTGTTTCTTTTTTGGTTCTGGCAATGGAGACTGAAAATGCAGGGTAATGTTATGTTTATTTTGCTTTTTTCATTTTCTTTTTGGTATTTGGACGTTTTGTGGGTGTTGATGGTGGATTTTCGTTTAAGGTTATATTTGTAAAAACCAGAGAAAATCATGCGCTGACATCTTGTAAAAGATAAAGCCATCTATAAGTGTTGGATACTCCCTCACTTGATTCACCAAGAATGGAACTTGTAGCAACATTCCCATTCTGTGAATTTCATATCAGCCTTGTATTTCCTGTACTCATTATCAGTGTGGCATGACGACTGAGTGTTACTCTTACAGAGTAACACGAACCTCCAAGCACTATAATGAATCATTATCAGTGTGGCATGACGACTGAGTGTTACTCTTACGTAGTAACACGAACCTCCAAACACTATAATGAAACCATGTACGAAATACCCGTATTGTGCTGATTCTCTGTGTTATACTAGCCCGAGCCCTCTCGGTGTGTTATACTATCCCGATTGAGCCCCTCGATTGTGTTATACTAGCCCGATTGAGCATCCGGACTTGATCGTATCGGCCTCCGGATATGATCCGATCGATCGCGATCATCCAACTCCACAAGCATGATTGGATGACCACAGATCAATTCCATCACCCTAAGCATGGTATGGAATACCCACGGCCTTAGCTTGCCAGATATGATTCGATCGCAGTCATCCAACTCCACAAGCATGATTGGACGACCCCGCATCAATTTCATCACCCCCAAGCGGTGTATGGAATACACACGGCCGACCCCGCATGGTCGACCATTGGCCTTTGCTTGCCAAGAAACCGTCCATACCAAGCATTATGGGCGGAAAACCCTAAATTAGGGTTTGCGGCATATTACATGTGTCGCAAAACGGTCTCAACCATCCATCTTCGCAGGTATAGATGGAGGGTTTTGATGCAGACTCAAAGGGCCCGGAGCATGTCGACACAATCACCATGTGACCGCCTACACACTTGGACAATCGGTCAACACCAACCATGGTTGGTTACAACACATTCGTCCGCCTGAAATAGCATGGTCGCGCGGCTTTGAAAGCCAAAATTAGGGTTCAAGCCATCACGCGCGTCCATCTTCTCCGGCACGAATGGAGGGTCACAGATTAGATTAAGCAGGTCCGGTCATACCAGCATGACCACCGTGGGCCCATCTACCTCTTCATGCGGTCGGCCAAGGCATATCACGCCTGGCCAATCCAAAACGCCCGCTCAAACATGCGTGGATACACTTCCCAAATTGCAAATCGATCTCAACCACTCAACTTCACCGGACGAATTGGGTGGCTTAGATCACGTTTTCATGGGACGGTGAGACATGGGCGTGAACATCAACCTACCATCTTCACGCCAAACCAACCGGCCAAGACCGACCAAGCTAGGTCGTCTTGGAAAACGCGCCGGAAAAGAGTGTGGCGCGCGGCTTCTTGCGGTATCAAACTTCTATCGCAAAAATCAATCTCGACCACTCCTCTTTGACGGTCAAATTGAGCGGCCCAGATCGCGCTTTCATGAGGGAACGGAATATGTGCACCTACACCATCATGCCGTCAACACGCATGTATGGTCGGTCCTCTCCAAAATCCTTCCCATGCTTGGTTTCGACCAAGCTAGAGAGTGATGCTTGCGCACCTCTTCAAAAACCTAATATTCATTAACGGTCGCAGATGAGTGTCTCAAAGCTCATCTCATCCATCCAACTTCACCACTTTGGTTATACAACCCCGGTCGAGTCAATTGGTCAGTAAGGCGTCATTACCCATCGCCTTACCACACCACAATGCGGTACTCCGCATAAAATACACACGATACTTTACAAGTATCAACTTCCTCAATCACGCAGATTATTCAATCCAAAGATTACATGCTACCTTTCGTGGATCCACGATCCACATTCCAGACATCAATCATGTCACAAACTGGGGGGATACATACTGGGGTATTGGTCTGGCGGTTTACAGCGTGCAGCGTGCAACGCGCCATCACAAGAACGTGTTAGGAAGTCATGGGCGGTTAGAGATGAATAGGAGAAGTGGGCAAGACTGGTCGTGTATCACCGACACACAACTCCACTACTCCATCATTCCACTACCTCCACTTCCCATGAGAAACGTGAATGAGGCTCAATGACTTGTATAAATAGGTTCTCCGCCCTATTTCAAAAGGAGACACAGAACAACACAAGTTCAGACGACGGAAATCAAGTGTTAATACAAAAACCGTATTCAAACACTCAGAGCCTGCTTGCATCAACCGTAAGCTGGCTCATCTTTCTGTTACAAGTCATAAGCAAGCCAACACCTTCACAATCTCAACACCTTCTTCGCTTCCCTCCCTAAGATCAACCCCATCTCCTTCACTTTGTGACCGAAACAAGTCTGGAACGGCCATTTCTTGGTTTAGGCCGGACTTGCACAGATTGATCTCTCGAATCTACAAGCACTCACCGCGCAGTGCATTTGTTGAAGGTTTAGATTCATTCCTCATCCACACCCCAAATTACCAAATTCTGCAGGAGTAGTTTTCACCCATCAACAATTGGCGACCACAAAGTGGGAGATTGATCTATCGGTTGCATAAAATTGAATCCTCAATTTTCGGTTTCCATCTCGCAATGTATCCGAAACTACAAAGTGGTTCAGATATCATGGGAAGCATAGCTGGAATGCTGGAGGACGTCTTGGCAAATCAAGCCGGTATCACCAGGAGGCAGAGCGAGACATTTCGCCTTTTGAATGATATAACATCACAATTACAAGAAGGGTCGGCGTGCATCTACTCAGCAAAGGCAAGAAACGCCCGAATCCTTAGCCAGGAGTCACACCTTTACCGGTGGATAGGAAAAAAGAGCCCGCAGAAGACTCAGGAAAGATGAACAACATGGTCCAGTCAACAATGAAGAACCGAGGCAACTCCACAGAGGAGAGGACTTGTCCGGAGTACTACAACGTCTACTGGGATAAAGAAATGGAGCCCGCACTTACGGATCCTCGCTGGAAGATTTACATCTCAAGACCCTTGTCGAAGCCGTGAAGAAACGCTTGAGGAAGGAGAGATCAATCAAGTAACACGTGAGTACAAGAGGATGGGAACGTTCAATTCGATCACTTTCAGCGGTGATATTACAACACCTCCCATCACCAGAGCCAAAGAGCAGCTGCAAGTCCCGGCATCTCATCAAGTGTAACACCTCGGTAGTCACCAGAGCAACAACTTCCACTCCTTCATCGGGACGAGGACCGGAGGGGCGAGAGGAGGACCATCTCCCATTATTGCGAGACTTGATGGAAAAGGGGAAGTTCTTGTCAAGACTCAAACGGATATGGCCGCAACTCGGAAAGAGGTACTCACTTTTCTTAAGACATTAATCGATCGATTTCCACATGACCCGCAACAGCCCTCGGAGCCAACAAGGAATGAATTCAACGCAGGAGAAGGTACTTCAATGGCACGGACCTACATGGACCCGATCAAAGAAGCGACATCGAGATATGAGCGGTCTGTCATGGAGGCTCCTACACACTGGGACTCGATCCTCACAACGATCTTCCTCAAGTCAATAGTTTCACTATGAACCAGGGGCCGGTGGATCGGGAAGCGGTTTCTCTAGTGGAAAGTTTATGCAAACTTTCACATCTCTCGAAGAATCGGCGCGCGGAGACGTTTTGCTGCTATCAACCAGAGGAAGGTCACGACCGTGACCTACATGTCACCGCACGCATCAAGGGTTCAGAGTTCAAGACGACCCTTATCTACACAGGATCGTCTTCATTACTCTCAAGATTCTCAGGACATCCAAGGCTCTCCCAGGCAAGGCCGTACGGAAGCCTACCACAATGACGGACTTCGAGGGAAACCAAACCAAAGCACATACGGGGAGAAGCTCCGTGGAAAGAATCGACAAGTTCGTTGCATCCCACTCCCCATGTGGGCGTCAATTCAGGAAGAAGACCGACTTGCATCATTGAGGGCTAGTACCCACGATGCATCTTTTGCCGACGAAGCATTCTTCTCCATACTTTGTGAAGCCACAACCCACGTTCACACGAGGAGGGAAACGAACTTTTATGGCGAGTCGTGACCGGAAAGGAAAACGGTATACCGGCAAGACTGCCATTATCAGCAGAGGAGAGGCACACCAGTCTCTCCACCTAATGGAATGCTACAACAAAGAACGAACCACAAGAGCAAGTGCTAGATGCTCCACAACAGCTGCAAGATGGCACCAACTCTACAACCGATGAAATTGAAATCGTTGAGGAATCTCCTAGGCCTATCTCCATCAGCTCAACCTTGTGTACGGATAAACGCACGAAGCTAGTGCAACTTCTCAAAGAGTACCAGGACATATTTGCTTGGAGATATGAAGAAATGCCGGATGAAAATTGGTCACCCATCATATACATGTCATACCTGTATCCAAGTCGGGTTAAACAGGTTGTAGTTCATACATGAGGAAAATGGATAGATCGTGCTTTGCATAGACTTCAGAGACTTGAACAGGTGCTGCTCCAAGAACGATCCTCATCTGCCTAACATCGACATGTTAATAGATACAACCAGCGGACACGGCATGTTCTCCTCCATGGATGGATGTAGCGGCTACAAACAGATAAGGATGTACGAGCATGATGCAAGTAAGATATCTTTTCGAACTCCTCTCGGAAATTTTTATTATACCATGCTGCCATTTGGTTTAAAGAGTGCTTGGGTTCAACGTATAACCGCTCTATGACGGTAATCTTCCACCTGGAGCCGATACCTCAAGGGAGCAGCCTCAAGAAGATAACGATGTCCAACCGCCATATCGAGAGAGATCCGAGGGCGAGTTACTCTATCGCAACAGTGGTCGAACAAGATCGGGTGAGTCACTTTATCGACAATGGTACATGTCTATCACGCTATATTGGAGAATCCGCGCTTTTGGTCATCCTCTGGAGCTAATGAACGCTCATCTACAACAACATATGCCCCGATAGAAAGAACCAGGCCCTGCCGGAAGAGCCTCATAATGTTTGTAGGGGCATATATCTCACCAACAAAGCGATACAACATTCACCTTCTCATGTATGCGTTCCTTGAAGCTACAGCAAGAGGAAAACCACCAAGATACAACATCATGCGCGTCCATCAACTCCAACTCCAGTACCACGTGCACGAATCCCACAATGATGAAACAACGTCCAAGGTATTCCATACCTGGCTCGACAACAACCACTGCGGACAAACCATGTAAACCACGCTTGGGGACTGAGGCTCAGCATGAAGTTCCTTCACCGTCAGTCAAGGACTTCTTCAACATGAGAAAGATGGTCAGTCAAGAATCATGGATTCGCAAGGGTAATCAAACTGAAGAGGAAGCCACTTCAACGCTCCCTCCAGCAGAAGCTGCTTCAATGGTCTATTCAAGAGCCGCCGCAACGCTCTCTCCGAGACCCACGTTCGCTTCATAATCCTTCTTCAACACTCTCTCCAGGACCCACCTCAACGGTCGCATCGAAACCACTTTAACATCCTCTCGAGACGTTTCAACACTCAAGCCGCATCAATAATCTGCGCTCCGGTCAAGTTATCTTTGATGTACTCATTGCTCAACATACGTCTCATCCATCCTTCATAAGGGCCCAATGAGCATGAAAAACCTAAAAGTCGATAGGAGAAGAGTTATCTTGTGGAACAGATATTTCCCTATAGTTGAAAAGGCGCGGTGAACAACTCATCATCAATGTTGGGCATATTTTTGAAGCTTTCAACACCTCCCGACTTGGCACCAAACATTATCTCCGTAAGACATCTCAACAAGGATTCTTTTCTTCCACAATGAAATAAAAGACAGGAGTTAGAACTTGTATGAAAATACAGGAGAGATGTAGTCACACGGCAAGACACAACTCACATCGGAGCACACAATGGCCGGTCCAAACACCATTCAAGTCCTAACAAATTTTACAAATTTTAGTCCAAGACAAATTTTAGTCCGGTGTTGATTTCAAGACCGGTACAAGTTTCAAGACCGGTATAAGTTTCAAGTCTGTCAGGCGTATGTGGGTGAGACTCACGTTCAATCAAGCAGACACAACAAGCCCACATTCGATCAAGCAGGCGCAGTAGCCCCACGAACGAAGCAGGTGCAGCAGTCCGTCGATTAGGCACAACCCCACGATCGAGTGAAGCGGGCGCAATAGCCCTCGACCAAAGCAGGCATAGCAAGGCCGATCGAAGCTGTGCAAGACCGACATCATACTAGGGAAACGCTCTCTATATGCCTTTTGAACGTGACATACTCCAAGGACAGGATGACCCGTCCCTCATGGTAACATCTAACTTTGCCTTACAAGTTTTATCTTTAACCGTCACCATCTCATGCCTACCACACAATAGTGTAACCATTATGTGCTAGGCAGGGGACTTAATGTTGATGGTGGATTTTCGTTTAAGGTTATATTTGTAAAAACCAGAGAAAATCATGCAAAATGACATCTTGTAAAAGATAAAGCCATCTATAAGTGTTGGATACTCCCTCACTTGATTCACCAAGAATGGAACTTGTAGCAACATTCCCATTCTGTGAATTTCATATCAGCCTTGTATTTCCTGTACTCATTATCAGTGTGGCATGACGACTGAGTGTTACTCTTCCAGAGTAACATGAACCTCCAAGCACTATAATGAATCATTATCAGTGTGGCATGACGACTGAGTGTTACTCTTACAAGAGTAACACGAACCTCCAAACACTATAATGAAACCATGTACGAAATACCCGTACAGGCTGATTCTCGGTGTGTTATACTAGCCCGAGCCCTCTCGGTGTGTTATACTAGCCCGATTGAGCCCCTCAGGTGTGTTATACTAGCCCGATTGAGCATCCAGGACTTGATCAGTATCGGTCTCCGGATATGATCTCGATCTTGATCATCCAACTCCACAAGCATGATTGGATGACCACAGATCAATTCCATCACCCTAAGCATGGTATGGAATACCCACGGCCTTAGCTTGCCGGATATGATTCGATCGCAAGTCATCCAACTCCACAAGCATGATTGGACGACCCTGCATCAATTTCATCACCCCAAGCCAGTGTATGGAATACACACGGCCGACCCCGCATGGTCGACCATTGGCCTTTGCTTGCCAAGAAACCGTCCATACCAAGCATTATGGGCGGAAAACCCTAAATTAGGGTTTGCGGCATATTACATGTGCCGCAAAACGGTCTCAACCCTCCATCTTCGCGGTATAGATGGAGGGTTTTGATGCGAACTCAAAGGGCAGGAGCATGTCGACACAATCACCATGTGACCGCCTACACACTTGGCCAATCGGTCAACACCAACCATGGTTGGTTACAACACATTCGTCCACTTTGAAATAGCATGGTCGCGCGGCTTTGAAAGCCAAAATTAGGGTTCAAGCCATCACGCGTCCATCTTCTCCTGCACGAATGGAGGGTCACAGATTAGATTAAGCAGGTCCGGTCATACCAGCATGACCACCGTGGGCCCATCTACCTCTTCATGCGGTCGGCCAAGGCATATCACGCCTGGCCAATCCAAAACGCCCGCTCAAACATGCGTGGATACACTTCCCAAATTGCAAATCGATCTCGACCACTCAACTTCACCGGACGAATTGGGTGGCTTAGATCACGTTTTCATGGGACGGTGAGACATGGGCGTGAACATCAACCTACCATCTTCACGCCAAACCAACCGGCCAAGACCGACCAAGCTAGGTCGTCTTGGAAAACGCGCCGAAAAAAGAGTGTGGCGCGCGGCTTCTTGCGGTATCAAACTTCTATCGCAAAATCAATCTCGACCACTCCTCTTTGACGGTCAAATTGAGCGGCCCAGATCGCGCTTTCATGAGGGAACGGAATACAGGCACCTACACCATCATGCCGTCAACACGCATGTATGGTCGGTCCTCTCCAAAATCCTTCCCATGCTTGGTTTCGACCAAGCTGGAGAGTGATGCTTGCACACCTCTTCAAAAACCTAATATTCATTAACGGTCATGAGATGAGTGTCTCAAAGCTCATCTCATCCATCCAACTTCACTGACTTGGTTATACAACCCTGGTCGGGAGTCAATTGGTCAGTAAGGCGTCATTACCCATCGCCTTACCACACCACAATGCGGTACCTGCATAAAATACACACGATACTTTACAAGTATCAACTTCCTCAATAACGCAGTTATTCAATCCAGCATTACATGCTACCTTTCGTGGATCCACGATCCACATTCCAGACATCAATCATGTCACAAACTGGGGGGATACATACTGGGGTATTGGTCTGGCGGTTTACAGCGTGCAGCGTGCAACGCGCCATCACAAGAACGTGTTAGGAAGTCATGGGCGGTTAGAGATGAACAGGAGAAGTGGGCAAGACTGGTCGTGTATCACCGACACACAACTCCACTACTCCATCATTCCACTACCTCCACTTCCCATGAGAAACGTGAATGAGGCTCAATGACTTGTATAAATAGGTTCTCCGCCCTATTTCAAAAGGAGACACAGAACAACACAAGTTCAGACGACGGAAATCAAGTGTTAATACAAAAACCGTATTCAAACACTCAGAGCCTGCTTGCATCAACCGTAAGCTGGCTCATCTTTCTGTTACAAGTCATAAGCAAGCCAACACCTTCACAATCTCAACACCTTCTTCGCTTCCCTCCCTAAGATCAACCCCATCTCCTTCACTTTGTGACCGAAACAAGTCCGGGAACGGCCATTTCTTGGTTTAGGCCGGACTTGCATGATTGATCTCTCGAATCTACAAGCACTCACCGCGCAGTGCATTTGTTGAAGGTTTAGATTCATTCCTCATCCACACCCCAAATTACCAAATTCTGCAGGAGTAGTTTTCACCCATCAACAATGGGTAAGATGGTGAAATACTTGTAAATGGGTATGTTTTAGTTTATGAACATGTAACACTACACCATATCTAGGTTTTTGCTACATTTGGTTTTTCTTGGTTGAGACATATATTGGCGTAGTAGAGGTTTATGTGTCTCTTATAAAACATAGGTGTCTCATTAAATCCTAGAACACGCATAGAAAATAAAGAAAATGGACACGCTTGTACTTTCTTAAAATAATCGAGGGCTTAATTGTCAACTAAAATTTATTTTTCTTTATTTTTTTTTCTTATCCTTATTCCGACTCTCTCTGTCTTTCTCTCGAACTCTCCCAACTTAACAACAAAAAAATCTCGAACTCTCCCGTTTCATTTTTCTGTATCTTCTTTCCTAAATTATCTCTGAGGTCAAACCCCATTATGCAGAAATCAAAATCCATGCTCCTAAATCTTCCTCTCATAAATGAAAATAATCTTTCAGGAATCTAACCCATTCTTTTTTTTTTTTGATCGGTCAATCTAACCCATTCTTTCACTATCCTAAAGTTTGAATATAAACCCTAGAAAATCATTCTCTTTTTTGGAATCTAAACCAGACCAACGTGATAATAGATCAGTCCTCGAGGTAATTTAATCACGTTAAATCCATTATTTCGTTGTGTTTGATTTTGTGAGTCTAGGGTTTGTGCAGTACAATCAAAATCGAAATATGTTTTTTGATTAGATTTTCAAGGAGTATCATGGGTTTGGTTTTAATTTCATTTGATGAGCCGAGGATTGATTTCTATTAAAGTATTTCTTCACACCTGGATGTGACGAATTTCTAGGGTTTTTTTTTTTTTTTTGGTATTTAACTTTTTCGATCTGAGATTTATAGGGTTCATTTTCGTTTGGATTTTTTTTTTGATTTATTGTAGCAGAATTGAATTGTTTAGATCTGAGATTTATGAGGTTTATGTTTCTTTTCAGATACTGAGAAAAGTATATTAAAACAGAGACGCAAGAAGCAAAGTAGATTGGGAAAGAAATTGAGGTGAAGAACAAATTTAAAAATTTTAAAGTTAAAATCATAAACCTTTGATAGGATTTCTTAATGCTTCTCCGTCACTACGGATTTTCCTTCATTTTTCTTTTCCTAGAAAATTTTGGCAGTTCCATTATTTGTCTGAAGTTATCATCTGATTTTGTCCATGACAGGGAAACAAGAAGACCCTAATATTACGAGAAATACCAGAAGATGGTGTCAAGCGTTTGTTATCCAGCAAAGAGTCCTTGGCAGAATGCGATGTAGCAATTTTTGTCCGTGACAGGTATCGACTTGTAACTGTTTTAGGTTCTGAGAGTGTGTATGGAGTGAAATTTTTTATCCTTCGATTATTTGGCATTTACCCCTCTTTGGGACACAATTGATAATGGTAAAACTTCTGCCCGCAGTTCTGATGAGAAGTCATGGAAAAGAGCAACATAATTGTTAGTGGATGTTGCTGGTCATGGTGAAGACAGCGGTTTTGAGGTGCCTTGCCTTATCAGTGCTGCAGAGCATCCCCATCTGAGCATACCTGAAACTGAAGCCGGTCGAAATAGAAAGCAGTACCGCCAGTTTGTGTAGGCTCATGATATTGACATGGCATTAATTGGCTTCTCTCGTGCCGTTGAACTTGATCCTGATAATGGAGAAGGTTGGAACAATATTGCTTGCTTGTATGTTTAGCTTCTTGATGTTACTTTTCTCATTTCCAGTGTTAGAACTAATTAATATCGGATCCTAAATTGCGTACATGGAGGAGTTGATGCGATTTGATAAAATTTTAAGATTTGGAAGAGTATCCAAATTATGTAACAGCAATGAAAATGGCTTGCTCACATGTTTATTTTGAACCGGCAGACGGAGCCATTCTTTATGTAGAAGGCATTCACTGCATTTAAGGAAGCCCTTAAGTTTAGGTTTTTCTTCGCCGTCCCTGCATCTCATCTTCGTTTTTTTTTTTTTTTTTAATTTATATATCCTGTCCAAATTTTGAGAAGCAATTGGCTTGCTCACATGTTTATTTTGAACCGGCAGACGGAGCAGCTGGCAAATGTGGGAGAATTTCAGCCAAGTTTCTTTTGAGATTGGTAACCTCAGACAGGTAAAGTGTGTTTTTGGCTTAGGTTCTACTTTATTTTTATCTGAAAGAAGGGCTCATAGTTTCTCTTGTGAAATTACTATAAGAATCTTTTGGTGCGAATTACTTGTTAGAGCCATTATTTTTCATTCAGCATGTTTAATGGCTTTAGATGTGAATGTGGGTAGAAACACCTCATCCCAATTAATCATCCACTCTCTCATGATTTACTGATTTACATGGCGAAGTATGGGTATCACCTGGGTAAAGTATATAGTATCCGTATGTAAGAGTAAGGATAGCAAATGAATGCTCAACTGCTTGATGGCATCTTTTAGGCATTGGAGGCTACAAAGAAGGTACTGGATACGACAAATAATAAAAGAATAGATGTGCAATTGCTGGAGAGGGTTATGGTTGAGAGAGGCTGGTCATTTGGTGGAACTCCTTGAGAATGTTCTTCAGCAGGTACCTTTCTCTGAACCCTTGTAATTTTGGTGTATCCCTGTTTTTGACTCTTTCCTTGTATCCTCCTGGTATGTTCTGTTTAATTCTCATTGATTTAGTATAGGTTGTCCGAGGTGGTGGTGGGGAAAATATTTGGGGTTTGTATGCAAGGTGGTATAAACTTAAAGGGGATCTCACTATGTGTTCAGAAGCCCTTATGAAGCATGTCAGATTCTATCAGGTAAGTTTGATTGATGTGGTATATACTTATGCTGTGCTAAAATAAACAGTACTATTTAGTGAAAAAGGTTGTTTTCTCTTCCTTTTAAGCCATGTTGTCATCTGTATAACACACAGTACTAATACACTCGATTTTCAGGGAGCTGATTTGTGGAAAAACAGAGATAGGTTTAAGAAATTTGCAAATGCATCTATCTTGGTGTGTTGATGCTGAAGCCTGTAGGTTGTAACTCAGCTTGGAACCAAGTGTTGGTCACTCCAAAGGGAAGATAAGTTTGCATCTTCTGTGGTCGTAAACAATAAGAAGATCGATGAGAAGAAGGAAATATTGAATTCAGTTTAAAATTGCAAGGAAAACCTTCAAGTTTGAAGAACTTTAAAATTGTATAGTAGTGTTAAATTGTTTCATAGTGCTTGAATTCAGTTTGTGTTTTGAGATATTGATTTCATTTGTTGGAGGCATAAGTTACTGATTCGGGATATTAAACTAGAACATATGCAGCTTCATGAATATAAAATAATAAAATTTTCTGAAATTGCAATTATTTTTTTTAATAATAATTATATAATTTGAGACGTTTATTTGTGTTGTTTTAATTATTATATATGTTGCTTTAATGACGTCGCTAATTAATTTAAGAGACAGCTATATGCGTCTCTTTAATAAATTAAGAGACACTTATAAGTGTCGCTTGAAACGTCTCAAACGATTACGGACGCACGATTTGAGACACTTATATGTGTCTCTTAAATTCAGAGCAACACCTATAAATGTCCCGAAATCGTTGATTTGGTGTACGTTTGTATTTTCCCTGGAGATCTACCCTTTTGTCAAAAAAATAAATAAATAAATAAAAAATAAATATATCTCTTCTAGAGCGAATCCTTGGATGTCAGAAATACATCGAAGAACCCTAGAAAACCATTGCGAGCCATCATACCACAACCCCTTTCAAAATATATATATATGAAGAAAAGGTTTGCGATGAAGAAGAAGGGAAAGATGTGTTTACACAAAAAAAAAAAAAAAGAAGGGAAAAACATCGGGGAACTAAGCGGCTAATGAAAAAACAAAAAGGAGGAACTAGCCCTCGAAGGACGGACGCGAGTCCCTTCGGGCAAAGCTATCTTCAAGCATTTTCCCCGGCAATCCTTCGGGCAACAAAGGTTCCACTCGGCGGTTTTAGCGGCGGCAACCTCAACATCCCGTCCAGAAGCGACCACGGCGGCGACAATGTCCTCCCAGGCAACTATTCCGGCATACGCCACCATGACGCCTCGGTATCGTCAATAACACCTTTGGCATCAACTTCAAAGGTTGTCTCGCTCCTATCATATGCTCTTTCGAAAGTTTTCTCATTGGCCTTCGAAGAAAGTTTGTTGATTCATCCACATCAAAATCGAGAATCATGGCGTTCTCCTCCGCGTCCACGAACCCAAGGGAGTCGAACATTTTGTTCTTCGTGGGGATAGATGGGAGGAGGTCCTTAATAATTTCATTAGCTTCATGGAACAAAGATTCAACCCCGGCCGATGCCTCCTCAAGAGAAGAGGATCGATCTCATGGGTCCCAAGTCCTTTTCCAAAGGTTAAAGGCACGGCCGTCTCACGGAAGATCCCATCATACTGTTTGCAAGAAATGGAAAGATGATCAAGTTCCATCCTGTCTACATGCATATAAAAAAGAGGATGGCGAGAACAAAAAAAAAAAGGAAGAAGAAGAAAACGCACCGGCAAAGCAAAGGAAAAGGGGAATCAACAAGAAGAACCCTTTTCTCAAACGAGAGAACGATGCTATTATTTTTGGATATGAATACGGAACCTTAAAAGGGAAAGGAAGCAATGAGAGACATAACGCTTCCGAATTTTCGGCATGAATAATGCCTAATTGAAGCGCGCACGTGAAGGAAAGCAAGATAAGGAAACTTTGCTATCGGAAGAAATTCCCTCCTTGTTTACATCGGTTTCACCCACTAGCACACTCGGTTAGCCGGCACACGCCATTTCCCAAGTCACGCCTTTGCAAGCATGGTTTCCAAGATTGGGCCGGCCCCACCAATTGCGTCGAGCCTCCCAATGCGCCCAAGTCACACACCAAACACGAGCGGCTTCTACACTTTGCGCCGGTCCCACCGGCTAGCCCACTCGGTTTCCCAACCCCGCCAACTTCCCAACGTCGCCTCATTTGCATCGGGCCCACCAATTGTGCCGGCCTCGACTTGTGCAAAACGACCGGAGGCAAGGATTCCAAATCCTATTTATAAAGGTCGAATGAGCCTCCTTTCAATTTTCTTTACGGTTCTTGTTAATAGTTTGTCACCATCTTATGCTTACCTCGCAACAAAGCCCCTGTTCCGAGCTAGCGGGGGACTTAATGTTGATGGTGGTTTTTAGACAAGGGTAAAATCGTAAAACCCCATGACCTAGTGTTACCCGCAACACATTAAATAAGAGCATTTAACTCAGGTGTAAATAATTAATAGGGGTATTTTTCAAAATACCAGATTAAGTTTTCAACAAGAACCCTAATTCCAAAACCAAGGCACCACTTAGCACCATGGCAACAATGCCAAACCAAGCCGCATCTTTGCGCACCATGGCAACAATGCCAAACCAAGCATCATGCCAAACCAAGCCTTGCGCACCATGGCAACCATGCCAAACCAAGCCGCGCTCTGCGCGTAGCCATGGCAACCATGCCAAAACAAGCCGCCATCTTGCGCGCCATGGCAACCATGCCAAACCAAGCGCGCTCTGCGCACCATGGAAACCATGCCAAAACAAGCGCATATCTGCGCACCATGGCAACCATGCCAAACCAAGCCGCGCTCTGCACCATGGCAACCATGCCAAACCAAGCACCGCACGCACCATGGCAACATCGCCAAACCAAGCCGCAGCTATGCCTTTGGCCCGCCAAACATAGCGCCCTAGGTTGCAAGACTTGCAACTAGGTCAACCATGGCCGCACGTGCCATTGGCACATGCCAACACGTGCCGTGCAACAAGCCATATTTCCTTGGCCCTATGCCTTGGGCCCGCGCCAAACATAGCGCCCTAGGTTTAAGACTTGCAACTAGGTCAACATGGCGCACGTGCCATTGACACATGCCAAAACGTGTCGCAAGCCATATTTCTAACGCTATGACTTTGGCCCACGCCCAACATAGCGCCCTAGGTTTACAAGACTTGCAACTAGGTCAACATGGCCGCACGTGCCATTGGCACATGCCAACACGTGCGCGAGCCATATTTCCCTATGCCTTGGGCCCACGTAAAACATAGCCCCCTAGGTTCGCAAGACTTGCAACTAGGTCAACATGGCCGCAAGTGCCATTGGCACATGCCAACACGTGCCGCAAGCCATATTTTTAAGTCGCTACGCCTTGGTCCCACGCCAAACATAGCGCCCTAGGTTTGCAAGACTTGCAACTAGGTCAACATGGCCGCATGTGCCATTGGCACATGCCAACACGTGCCGCAAGCCATATTTCTAAGCCGCTATGCCTTTGGCCTATGCCAAACATAGCGCCCTTGGTTTGCAAGACTTGCAACTAGGTCAACATGGCCGCACGTGCCATTGGCACATGCCAACACGTGCGCTAGCCATATTTCCGAAGCCGCTATGCCTTTGGCCCACGCCCAACATAGCGCCCTAGGTTTGCAAGACTTGCAACTAGGTCAACATGGCTGCATGTGCCATTGGCACATGCCAACACATCTCGCAAGCCATATTTCCAAGCCACTATGCCTTTGGCCCATGCCAAACATCGCGCCCTAGGTTTGCAAGACTTGCAACTAGGTCAACATGGCCGCATGTGCCATTGGAACATGCCAACACATGCCGCAAGCCATATTTCCAAGCCGCTATGCCTTTGGCCCACGCCAAACATCGTGCCCTAGGCTTGCAAGACTTGCAACTAGGTCAACATGGCCGCACGTGCCATTGGCACATGCCAAAAATGTCGCAAGCCATATTTCCGGAAGTCGCTATGTCTTTGGCCCACGCCCAACATAGCGCCCTAGGTTTGCAAGACTTGCAACTAGGTCAACATGGCCGCATGCCATTGGCACATGCCAACACGTGCGCGAAGCCGTATTTCTAAGCCGCTATGCCTTTGGCCCACGCCCAACATAGCGCCCTAGGCTTGCAAAACTTCCAACTAGGTCAACATGGCCGCACGTGCCATTGGCACATGCCAACACGTGTCGCAAGCCATACTTCCAAGCCGCTATGCCTTTGGCCCACGCCAAACATAGCGCCCTAGGCTTGCAAGACTTGCAACTAGGTCAACATGGCCGCACATGCCATTGGCACATGCCAAACACACACGCGATAGCCTAACTTGCAAACTTGTGCAACCTACCACCAAGGCATTCCGCACATGCCATTAGCACATGCCACACATACACGCCGGTAGCCCTAGCTTGCAAACCGTGCAACCTACCACCAAGGCATTCCGCACATGCCATTGGCACATGCCAAACACACACGCTGGTAGCCTAACTTGCAAACCGTGCAACCTACCACCAAGGCATTCCGCACACGCCATTGGCATATGCAAAAACCACACGCTGGTAACCTAACTTGCAAACCGTGCAACGTACCACCAAGGCATTCCGCACATGCCATTGGCACATGCCACACGCGCCACTAGTAGCGCCACTTGCACTCAGATGCAACCAACACTCGAGACATCGACACAGGCGGGGATGCTTATTTAGGGTTTTGTTTTGGCGGTCACAGCATGCAGCGTACACTACGCTCACATTAAGAAAGCGTGAAAAGGAATAAAGCGGTCAAATAAAAGAGGAAATAATGGTGAAAAACGTTTTCGCCCATTAAACCATGCGGTTACCACCTCTCCCATTATTTCACCCTTTACTCTCTTCCTTCATGAGGCCAGGGTACGTTTCAATCTCGACTTGTATAAATAGGTCTTACCTATTTCCACCAGACGACAAGTCTCGGTCAGGAGAAATATACTACACTTACACTCTCAGAAAGGCAACTTTGCAAGCTCTCTCAAAAGCTTCCATCTCTTGCAAGTTTCCTAAGCTTTCACTTTCTGATACAAGTCGAGATACTACTCTCCTCAACACCTTTCTTTGCTTCCCTCCCCAAATCAACCCTTCTCCTCCACTTTGTGACCAAGCGAGTTTGGAATGGCCATTTCTTGGTTTAGGCCGGACTTGTACAAATCGATCTCTCGAACCTATAAAGTGCTCACGTGCAGCACATTTGTTTAGGGTTTGAATCAGTTTCTCACTCACCCACCAAAATTACCGAAACCAGCAGAAACGATTTTCACCCATAAACATATGGGCATCTAAGATCCTGCGGTTTATAATCCAATGGGCCTCTCCACTCATTGCCAATTGGTTTTGAGTTGGATGCCCGTATTCTAACATGGTATCAGAGCAGGCTATTTGCGACGAGTCTTTGACCGCGCCTTTACTCAGCGTCACCCGGTTTAATTTTCCACGTGTTAGACCCAATGAGGCTACACGTGAGGGGCGTGTTGAGATTATTAGTCCCACATTGTCTGGGCATCTAAGATCCTACGGTTTATAATCCAATGGGCCTCTCCACTCATTGCCAATTGGTTTTGAGTTGGATGCCCGTTTTCTAACACTCAGCGTGCGTGGAAGCAGCGAGTAATTAGCGATGCCCCTAGCGCGACCGTTTAGAAATGCTTGGTGTCTCCTCTGCTTACATATGCTTTCCTTATAACCCATTTTCCACTTATTATGTCAATCCCTCCCATCTGTTCTGCACTAAAAACCTTTCATGTTATTCATCTTTCCGGTACAAGTCTTTGGCTTCTAATATTTTTGAATTGATGTATCTTTATAGGAGTATATTGTGGTTCTTGTCATGGAAAGCATCAGCATCAATCTGAGGATGATTTGGAGGCGTTTCTCGGCAAAAAGAGTAGTGAATTTGTGTCCTAGTGCATTTTGTTCTTTGTTATTGATTTGATGTAGTCGTTATGCATTTGTTTAGACTAATTTGGGCTGCGAAATTGACAAAATGCATTAACACTTTATATTTGACATACTATGCTGTAGTGATGCATGTCATTTGATTGGCGTTAATTAGTTATTCTTTGCCATGTTTGCTTGATGCGGGGTATTTGTTGTACAACATATTATTGTTACGGGTATTGTTTTTTGGAAGTGAAAAATCTGCGACCTTCACATGTATTTCTTTTCTTACATCTAGGGAGAATAAGCAGTGTTCTTTTAGGGACCTTAATAACTTTTGTTCTCCTTTGGAGCTCAATGTATGTAGTACAAAAATTTGTGAACGAGAGACGGAGATTTTTTTTTGTATCTTCCCTTTTTTGGATCAGAATTACATTTAACTAATATCTCTGATGTTTTTTTTTTTTTTTTTTTTTTTTTTTTTTGTCAAATCTTCATTGTTACAATATGGTAGTTTCAATATCTCTGTAAGTCTTGATAATAAAGCTTCAATATCTCTGTAAGCCTTCCGTTAGACACGTGGGGGCGGATAAAGGTTAGCACTCCCTGCAACTTCATTATCAAGACAAAGGAGTTTCAATATCTCTATAAGTCTTCAATTGTTATTCCTAGAATCAGTTACTTATTTAATGCATCCCCCTAAACTGAAACTGGCATGTATACAATTTCGTCAATAATAGCATTATGTAAAATGTATAAGAAATTCCATGGGATACATAGTGCTGTAGTTGCAATGATTACCCTACATATTTGTATTTGTCATGTGGTGGAGAAACATAAATGTTTATTGCGTTTTGCGGTTAAAGGAAAGGGGTCTAGTGTAGTGTGGGGGGTGATTTTTAGTGGACATGGGTATAGGGTTTAGATAGAGATGAGTGGAAAACTGCATTCGTTAGTGGACATTACTCAACTTCGACAGATGATCATAGTTGTTGGCAAAGACCAGAAGACATAAATTATCCCCGTCCGTCGAAATGATCATTGATACTTTGTTTTACTACTTTGTTTTCTACAGAATGGTGTAAAAATAAGGTCATCTTGATGTCTGCAAAGCAGATTGGAAAGCAAATGGTGCAGGGGGAGGCTTTGACAGCTCTAGCACTAGTAGCTGATTAGTCACTAGTACCTTGTGGCATCTGCCTGACATTTTAGCTTATCTAGCGTAATGAAGAATTGGTCAAATTTAAAAGGCTTTGAATGTTCGTTGTTTGTATAAATACCCAACAGTATTTTTGTAGTAATAGTAGTATACAACTATCAGGTAAGAATTTAGCCATCTTTAGCATTTGAATCCTAAGTTTGTGAACAATGCTAACAAATGCCTCATGAAGGTAATTAGATAAACTTTAACAATGTAAGAATCTGGACAGCTAAAAATAATTAGTTTAATTTCCAAGAACCAAAAATAATAAAACAACATCCTACAGGTCGGCGTTCCTACATAATTACCGGGGTTGAATAAAATCTCAACATAAATATGGTGTTGGCAATGAAGAGTCATGGCATTAGCTTTAGCTTCAATTCTCTAATGTCTTTACTGATAATAAAACCCACAATACCAGTTTCCAAGCTTGGACTCACAGGACTTTGGCTTAGTTAATTTTATAGATGCTTGGGGTTTGATGTTTCTCTGTAGGTACATGTTGGATATTTGGAGAGCTGATATGTTGTTGTCTGTTGATCTTTGTGAATGATTAGTTATTAGAAACAACTCATAAAACTCAGGCTTCTTATTAGAATTTTTGGTATTCTACTCTCTCATATTTTCTTATTCACTTTTCTTTTGTTATGCACTTCTCTGAACTCTCTTTTTTCATTCTCTTACTCTCTTACAAAACATTACAGAAACTTGGCTATTTGTAGCCCATATCAACCGACTATCTAGCTTCTTCTAAAGCTAAGACTTTGACCAACTTTACTAGTTCACATTACAGACTTTACAAGACTTAGATTACACTAGCTTCTCTAGACTTTTCCAAACTTATCTACCTCAACGACTACATAGAAAATTCTATTTCTCTTTTACTTTTTTACAACTCCAGATTTATCTAGAAAATGCATTATCTCCAACAGTACAATTGGTAAAAGAAAACTATATATATCTTCCAGGGTAGAGTTTCTTCTAAGTTCTTTAACTTATGGTTTTAAGTCAATTGTCTAGGAAAGGAAACACCAAGTACTTGACTAAAACACCAAGTACTTGACTAAAATAGACCTTTAATCACGTATATATGGTTTCAATTCCCAAACTATCACTAAAAGTTAGTATATAGTTTAATATTCACAAATGTCCTTTCGCCACATATTTTTACTTTAGTAAATCACTCATAAATTCTTTGTTATAACCCGAAATTAAGAAAAGATATAAGACTTTCACGTCACGAGGCCCTCTCAAAATCCACATCGCTACCATGTGGTCGTACTCTTTATCTATCAGCACGTGTTATTAATTAGTAGTTTTAAACTGAAATAAAATCCTACTTTTTCTCACTTAGAACATAAAGTTATAGGGTTAGTAATTAATTGGGATTTTTAGAGATATTGAGAGAATTTTTTCGTAAGAGATTTTGGGAGACTCTCTGTAAGTCAATTGATTTGGGCGGACATTCTGAGTGATTTTTAGGAAATCTCAATGAGTCATTGAGACAAAAATACATAGGAATTTTACCTTACATACATCATATAAGAAGAAAAATAAAATTTAAAAATTATTTTATAAAATCAATATATAATAAATAATTAATCGATTTAATACGAAAAAAAAGAATAATCTAATCAATGAAAAATTATAAGTTAACGCGTGCCTAATAGAAATTGTGACTATTTTGTCAACCGTAAATTAAACCAAATTGAACACGAAGATAATGCATGGATTCACAATGTGGAGTTTCTGGAAAATAATATTTAGTTTTTTTTTTCTTCTATATGCGTGGAATTTAAAAACGACTTATTTGGTCGGGGACGGCTGAAGGGGAGTCCCTTCTATAATGTCACTATGGGGCCTGAAAATGCATTTCTTACAATGTTTTTTTTCCATTTTTAATCGATTCAATTGAATGGGTATTGGTCGTTTTTTCTCGAAATTGAGTCAAAAATTGGAGAGTTATTGTCCCCGACTATGGTTAGGAGCGATGAAAACGAATGGAAGTCGACCTGAATGACGGCTAATACGACATGAGAATGGTCAAAAAAATCGTCACCTAAACTTTTAATTTGAATCTTGATCATTGATTGCCAATAAAATTCATTCTTTGTAAATCGTCACCTACTGCATTCGAAATGTTACAAAATATGTTACAAAACTGTTACAATATAAGTGTTACGGAATATAAGGTTTATAAATGTTATACAATTCTTATTCACAGTTGTTGCAAAAGCATTACAGATTGCGTCGACAAAAACAAGGCCACTACTCGTCCCGACTGCAGTAACGGTCATCTTGTTTATTATTATTTATTTTATTTTATTTTTTTAAATATCCTAATAGGGGGTTAGTCAATTGAGATTTGTGGAGATATTGAAAGAATTTGAGAGACTTCAAAAATCTCTTGTTAGTCAATAGAGAGTTCTTCAAAATCTCAAACAATCTCTGTTATTCAATCGTGACTTTCTAAAAATCTTCAGAAGTCTCTGTTATTGGATTTGGAATTTGAAATCAATGACTTATGGGTTTAAGAGACTTGTAGAGACTTTTGTTACAAAACATACCGTAAATGGCTAAAAAAAAGTCTCTCCTAAGTAGGTGATATTTCAAGAGACTTTGTTCTTTCTCTTTTCTTTAGAGATCAAAATATTAAAATATTAAAAACAATAACCAAATAAGCTACATTGAATTCGTAAAAAATGAAAAAAAAAATGTTGTCTTCCAAAACCCAATAAGTTTACTAGATATTCAAATCCCTTCCGTTCATCTCGTTTTGAGTTTTTGAAAAATGGCTACAATTTCGGTTAGCCATGCATGGACTAATACATTTTCATTGAAATATTCATACATTCATTTTGTAAAATAAGTAAATATATTGTTTGTCTCATGTGTGTAAGCTGAAATTCATATATGTTTTTTTTTTGTCTCAATGAATCACCATAATTCCTTGAAAATCATTCAGAGAGTCTCCCAAAATCTCTAAACTCACAGGGATTCACCCAAAATCTCTTGCATACAAAGTCTCTGAATGTCTCTACTAATCCCAATTGGCTAACCCCCTGTAAAGTCTTCGCAAATATCACCAATTTTGGAGAGACTTTGTTTAAGCCTTTTATGGTATATTTTCACTTAAAAGGCTCTAAAAATCACCCATAATTTTAAATCATTGATTTGGATATCTAAAGACTTTCAGAAAGTCACTATCCAATAACAGAAACTCTCAAAGATTTACAAAGACTCCTTATCGAGTAACAAGAGATTTGGAATGTCTCTAAAATTCCCTATAAATCTCAATTGACTAACCCCTGTTAATATTTTCCTAAAAACTTGCCCCCTCAAAATACCTGGGAAAAAAAATAGCTATCGATACATGTTAATAAAATAATAGGGACCTCCTACTTGAAGTATGTGGCAGACCACATCGTAGTTGCGCCGTCTCAAAAATCCCATCGTAAGCTGGGCATTAATTTTTATCTTCTGTCCTTAAATGCCTAAATTTCCCGGTACTTCATGTTTTCCTTTGGTGGGTATCTTAAAATGGATTACGAGAGATGAAAGATTTGTTAAAATGAAGTTTGTGGAAAAGTAACCGTCGAAAATGAAGGATAACAGACTTGGAGCATGCAGTTTAACCGACTTGGAGCTTGCAGTTTAACCTCAGTTGCTTTCATCATTCCAAGACTCCAAACTATAATATCCAGAAGGTTTCACCTACACTAGTCCATAAAGGGCAATTAATCACTCTTTTAAACAACATATTGATTGCGTGATTAAAATTTTACAAACAAATTCCGTTATATTACATGAAAATATATTGGGCTCACCATTCAACGCAAACAACCTGTCATTCTCAAACGTGGTATTTACTAAGAGTGTGGTTTAACGATGACCCATTAAATCACGTAATATATCCGTTAAATATTTTATGTTTATATGCACCCACCACCCGTCTTCTGCTGCGCCCCTAAATTGGCTTGCTATTACGTGCCTACGTTTCTAAAAGATTTAAACCGGTTAGCTAATAGCGTGTGTACCATAAACCTTTCATCGGTCCGGTCCCATTTTAACCAGCCACAAAACAATGCTTAAAGATAAGAAAGTTCACGACAAAAAGGGTAAAAAATTATATTTCTCATTTCTCTTGAACTTCTCTTCTTCGGTCCCATTCTTCTCCCACAACCCAGATTTCTCAATGAATCCAAAGATGGTATTAACAGTTTTTTTTTCTCATTAAACGAGACCCCTACTTCAAGTATGATTCTTATTCGTTTTCTCTTGTTTAATTTGGATTTGATTAGATTTTTTTTTGGTAAAATTCTAGGGTTTTCATAGCAAAACCAGATTTTATTTGTAATTCTCTAGGGTATGCATAGAAAAATCAGATTTGGTTTATAATTCTAGGTTTGTTTCTGATTACGTTTTGTTCTCGATTTTAATTTTCAGTTTTGTTTGTATTCGTAAATTGAATTTGGGATATCTTTTTTGGATTGGTTGAATTTAGGCGTGTTAGAATACGGGCATCCAACTCAAAACCAATTGGCAATGAGTGGAGAGGCCCTAATAGATTATAAACCGCAGGATCCTAGATGCCCAGACAATGTGGGACTAATAATCTCAACACGCCCCCTCACGTGTAGCCTCGTTGGGTCTAACACGTGGACAATTAAATCGGGTGACGCGGAGTAAAGGCGAGGTCAAAGACTCGTCGCAAATAGCCTGCTCTGATACCATGTTAGAATACGGGCATCCAACTCAAAACCAATTGGCAATGAGTGGAGAGGCCCTAATAGATTATAAACCGCAGGATCTTAGATGCCCAGACAATGTGGGACTAATAATCTCAACAAGGCGGAAAAAATCAAATTTGGTTTATAATTCTAGGTTTGCTTCTGCTGCTGTTGTTGAATCGGTTGACCCGGATCTCAGTGCTTCAACTTCTAGTCTCCGTAGAAAAGCACTACTTTAGAAACTCAATTGAGGAGGTTAGCCAATTAGTATTTCTCAAATAGATAATGGTAGTGTTCATTTTTTTCTAACTCAATCGGGTTCATTTGTTAATTAGGAGCTCAGTCTAGGTTTGGGATTAGTTATGTTGTTTTACTCAATCTGACTCATCTGTTAATTGGAAGGCTAGTTTAGGTTTGATTAGTCATATTGTCTGACTCAAATATAGCACAATCAACATTATTCAAATTAGTCATCTGTTAATTGGAAGGCTATTTCAGTGACCTGACCTGACCGAATAGGATTAAGGTTTTGTATCAAAAACGACCATGAAAAATGTTTTCAAACCTTGTAGAGGAATTGATATTAAGCTGATTATTTGAAATAGTGCACTTATCTTGTTTGCTTTTGTTTCAAGTTTTGCATAGATTTGTTTTAGAATTTTGTAAAATAGAATATCTGATTCGTAATCAAAGACATGTGCATATGATTGGTGGAACAATTATCTGATCATATAGAACAATATAACACACTGATATTGACAACTCGGTAGAAAATCAGCTAAATTTCTTCCATGAATAGTGTCTATTCAACATTTTATATTGCAAGTTAGAAAATTTGCAATCGGAGACAAATGTGAGGTTCTTTTTGCTTGTTGTATCTTACTAATGAAGATTGCAATTACATATATGTTACTTAATAGAAGATTGTTATTGTATAGAAATGTTGTCTATGCGTATAGCTTTTTTGACCGTATATTTTCGTTGCAGTCTCCATGGTCAGGAAACATTTACGAAGGGAAGACAGTTTTAAATAGTCTTGCTCTTTGTTCTTTGTGCCAGGGTCTTCTATAACATCGGCTATTGTTCTGCTTTAGCACCTACCAGTGGGGAAGGTTGCACTTTATCCTTATAGTTGGTCGGGACTCACTAAGTTTGGATCGTTCCAAGTTTCATGATTTCGATGTTAGTTGATTGTTCTAAGTATCTTATGGCATGGACTGCTGGGACTTGGTTATGCTCAATCACGGGTTTCAGCCAATTCGGGTGTTGACCACTGCTTGTTTCCACTAGGTATACAATGTTAACTTATTGTTATCAACGTGTCGGTATGATGAAAATATTAGCTAATCGCTTCTTGTTTCAGTTTCGTTGTTCTTCGCCATCCACCTAAAACCAAAATGGAAAGAGTAGAAAAATGATGGTTTGCTTTCTCTTTATCTTGCTTATTAAAACTTGCAAGGCCTTTAGGAGAAGGAGTGGACATAGAATACAAACCTACAGGTTGACCTTTTAATGTTTTTGTTTATCAAATTTTGATTCCCATGGCATGTATCAGATAGCTGATGAGGTTTGTGATGTCTTTCAGGAGGCACAATTTAAAAGGGAAGGGGTTTCGATGCAATATGCCGGCTAAATCTTACGTATCCGATTTTCCTTGTTTACTTCACGGTGATGGTCGAGCTGCCAACCACACGTTCGTCATTTTATGTTTGTGTTTATGGGTGAAAACTATTCCTGTCGGGTTTGGTAATTTGGGGTGTGTGGATGAGGAATGAATCTAAACCTTAAACAAATGCCTTTGCGCGGTGAGTGCTTGTAGATTCGGAAATCAATCTGTGCAAGTCCGGCCTAAACCAAGAAATGGCCATTCGGACTTGTTTCGGTCACAAAGTGAAGGAGATGGGGTTGATCTTAGGGAGGAAGCGAAGAAGGTGTTGAGATTGTGAAGGTGTTGGCTTGCTTATGACTTGTACGAGAAAGGTGAGCAGGCTTACGATTGATGCAAGCGCGGGCTGCGGGTGTTTGAATACGTTGTGTATTAACACTTGGTTTTCGTCTCGTCACGGACTTGTGTGGTTTTTCTCCTGTTTTTCTCCTGTTTTTAAAATAGGGAGGAGAACCTATTTATACAAGTCATTTGAGCCTTATTCACGTCTCTCGTGGGAAGTGGAGGAAGTGGAGTGATGGAGTAGTGGAGGTGTGTGTTGGTGTTACACGACCAGTCTTGCCAACTTCTCCTGTCATCTCCAACCGTCCATGACTTCCTAACACGTTCTTGTGATGGCGCGTTGCACGCTGCACGCTGTAAACCGCTAGACCAATACCTCAGTATGTATCCCCCAGTTTGTGACATGATTGACGTCTCGAGTGTGTGGATCGTGGATCCACGAAAGGTAGCATGTAATGCTAAATTGAATAACTACGTTATTCAGAAAGTTGATACTTGTGAAGTATCGTGTGTATTTTATGTAGGTACTGCATCATGGTGTGGTAGAGTGACGAGTGGTGATCACCATGACGTCTCACTGACCAATTAGCTCCTGAACTGGGTGTATAACCAAGCCGTTGAAGTTGGACGGACGAGATGATCTTTGACACACTCATCTGCGACCGTTGACGGAATCAGGGTTTTGAAGAGGTGCTTGTGGGCATCACTCTTGACTTGGTCGAAACTAAGCATGGGAAGGGTTTTGGGAAGGACCGACAGGGCATGCGTGTAAACATCATGCCGGTGTACACGTCCGTACCTCTCTGTCCAATAATGGCGCGATCTAGGCCACTTGATTTGACCGGCAAAGAGGGGTGGTTGAGATCGGTTTGCGGCAGATTAATCCATTTCCGCAAAGGAATTGGAAACCGCGTGACATGTCTAGTTTGGACACGCGTTCCAAGACGACCAATCTTGGTCGGTCTTGGACGATCGGTCTGCAGTGTGAAGGTGGTAGGCTGGTGTTCACGCCTATGCACGAATATCCCATGAAAACGTGATCCGAGCCATCCAAATTGTCCGGCGAAGTTGAGCGGTCGAGATCGGTTGCGGTTTGGGAGGTGTGACCACGCTAGTTTGGGCGCGTGTCTTGGAATAACCGGGCATGATATGCCTTGGCCGATCGGGTGAGGGGATAGATGGGTCCACGGTGGTCATCTTTGGTATGGCCGGACTGCTTAATCTAATCTTGGACCCTCCATTCGTGCGGAGAAGATGGACGCTCGTGATGCTCAAAACCCTAATTTTGGGTTTCAAGGCCGTGCGACCATGCTTTATTCGGCATACTGGTGGGATAACCAACCATGGTTGGTCCCGACCAATTGGTCGGGTATGTAGGCGGGCCACGGTGATTGTGTTGACATGCTCTGGGCCCTTTGAATCTACATCTACACCCTCCATCTATACACCGCAAAGATGGATGGTTGAGACATTTTGCGACACATGTAATATACCGCAAACCCTAATTTAGGGTTTTAGTCCATCTTGCTTTCTGGTTTGGACGTCTTAGCAAGCTAGGCCAATCTTTTGGGGAGACCGACCATGCGGGGTCCGCGTTGGTTCGGCGGTGGATATTCCATACCTACTTGGGGGTGATGGAATTGATCCTGGGTCATCAATCATGCTTGTGGAGTTGGATGGTTGTGATCATATCCGGACCGTAATCTGGTCGGTCCAGGATGCTCAATCGAGCTAGTATAACACACCGAGAGGCTCAATTGGGCTAGTATAACACACCGAGAGTCAGCCTGTACGGGTATTTCGTACATGGTTTCATTATAATGCTTGGAGGTTCGTGTTGCTCTGTAAGAGCAACACTCAGTCGTCATGCCGATTTTGCATGATTGTGCATTAATTAATAATGCTAGAAATTCACAGGGTATATGGGATTGTTGCTACATGCTCCAACCTGGATGAATTTCATGTATTCACAGAATGGGATTGTTGCCACATGATCCATTCTAGGTGAATTAAGTGAGGAGTATCAACACTTATTGATGGCCTTATCATTTACAAGATGTCGGTAGCATAATTTTCTCGGGTTTTTTTACAATTTTAACTGAAATGAAAATCCACCATCAACATTAAGTCCCCTTCCTAGCACGTAATGGTTACACCATTGTGGGGTAGGCATGAGATGGTGACGAGTTAAAGACAAAGCTTATGAGACAAAGTTAGATGTTACCGGGAGAGGCGGGTCATCTGTCCTTGGAGCATGTCACGTTCAAGAGGCGTCCGAGGCGAGTGTTCCCCTAGCATGATGTCGGTCTTGCACGCTTCGATAATATTACGCTGTTTTGTTCTGAGACTCTTTCTGCTTGATCGAACGTGGGCTTGATGTGCCTGTTTTTGGTTAATCATGACTCCGCTGCGTCTGCTTGATCGAACGTGGGACCCGATGTGAGCAAGCTTGCTTTTAAAAAATGAACCTTGTGTGCTCAAATGTAAATGTGGGTCCTATAGAAAGCGTTGAAGCAGCTTCTGGAGCAGGCCCGGGAGAGCGTTGAAGTGTTGGAGGTGAAACGCCTTCTTCCGGAGAGAGAGCTTCGATTGGGGCGGTTGTGTATGCCTCGACCAATATGGGTGCTGGGATCAAGTGGGACCCATCGCGTGCCCGATCGAACGTCGACCTTTGTGTTTCGTTGGAAACGGCCTTCTTGCGTGCGCTTTGTTTTATTCGAATACCAGCCTTGTAACTCTGATCAATACCAGACTTGAAACTTGAGCAATATCGGACTTGTGACTTGATCAACACCGGACTTGAGACTTGATCAATACCGGACTTGTGACTTGATAAACACCGGACTTGAGACTTGATCAATACCGGTGTTTGGACCCAATACCGACCTTGTGTACTCCAACATGAATGTGTGTTACTGTCGTGTGTGACTACACATCTCACGCGTTTTTATACAAATCTTGACTCATTTCTTTTATTGTAGAATGAAGAAAAGAACTCTATTGATATTTCTTCGGGGATAATCTTGGTGCCAAGTCGGGAGGTGTTGCGACTTCAAATATATGCGAACATTGGTGATGAGTTGTTCACCGCGCCCTTTCAACTATATGAAAATATCCGTTCCACAAGATAACCCTTCTCTATCGACTTCAAACTTTTTCATGCTCCGTGGAGCCCTCATGAAGGATGGATGAGACGTATGTTTAACAATGAGTACATCAAAGATAACTTGACCAGAGCGCAGATTATTGATGCGGCTTGAGTGTTGAAACGGCTCGAGAGGATGTTAAAGTGGTTTTAAGTGCGAATGTTGAGGTGGATCTGGAAAGAGTGTTGAAGAAGGATTCGAGAAGAGAACGTAGGTCCGGAGAGAATGTTGAGGTAGCTCTTGAATAGACATTGAAGCAGCTTCTGCTAGAGGGAGCGTTGAAGTGTTTCCCTCTTCAGTTCGATTTACCCTTGCGAATTCCATACTTCTTGACTGACCATCTCTCTCATGTTGAAGAATTCATGACCGATGGTGAAGGAACTTCATGCTGAGCCTCAGTCCCCAAGCGTGGTTTACATGGTTTGTTCGTAGTGGTTGTTTTCGAGCCAGATATGGAATATCTTGGACATTGTTTCATCATTGTGGGAGTCGTGCATGTGGTACTGGAGTTGGAGTTGACGGACGCGCATGATGTTGTATCTCATTGGTTTTCTTCTTCTTCCTTGTGGAGGCGCTTACTGAGAAGGTGAAGGTTGTATCGCCTGTTAGTGAGATATATGTCCCTACAAACATTATGAGGCTCTTCATTACCGCAGGCCTGTTTCTTTCTATCGGGGCATATGTTGTTGTAGATGAGCGTTCAATGACTCCGGAAGATGACCAAAAGCGCGGATTCTCCAACATAGCATGATATACATGTACCCTTTGTCGATAAAGTGACTCGCTCGGATCTTGTTCGACCACTGTCTGATAGAGTGACTCACCCGGATCTTGCTCGATATGACGCGTGGAAATCGTTATCTTCTTGAGGCTGCTCCCTTGAGGTATTGGCTCCAATGGAAGATTGTCGTCATAGAGCGTTGATACGTTGCACCGGTATTCTTTAAACCAAATGGAAGTATGGTATAATAAAAATTTCCAAGAGGAGTTCGAAAAGCTATCTTACTTGTGTCATGCTCGTACATCCTTATCTGGTTGTAGCCGCTACATCCATCCATGGAGGAGAACATGCCGTGTCCGCTGGTTGCATCTACTAACATGTCGATGTTAGGTAGAGAAGGATCGTCTTTGGAGCAGCACCTGTTCAAGTATCTGAAGTCTATGCAACACCTGATCTATCCATTTTCCTCATGTCTGAACTACAACTGTTTAACCGACTTGGATACAGGTATGACACGTAGATGATGGGTGACCAATTTTCATCTAAATCCGGCATTTCTTCATATCTCCAAGCGAATATGTCCTGGTACTCTTTGAGAAGTTCCACGAGCTTCGTGAGTTTATCCGTACACAAGGTTGAGCTGATGGAGATAGGCCTAGGAGATTCCTCAATGATTTCAATCTCATCAGTTGTGGAGTTGGTGCCATCTTGCAGCTGTTGTGGAGCATCTAGCACTTGTTCTTGTGGTTCGTTGGTGTTGTAGCATTCCATTGGGTGGAGAGACTTGGTAACAGTCTCCCCAGCTAATTGATAATGGCGGTGTCGGTATACCGTTTTCCCTTTCTGGCCACGACTCGCCATAAAAGTTCGTTCCCTCTTCGTGTGAACGTGGGTCGTGGCTTCACAGGATGGAGAAGAATGCTTCGTCAACAAAGATGCATCGTGGGTACTAGCCCTCAATGATGCAAGCCGGTCTTCTTCCTGAATTGACGCCCACGTGGGGAGTGGGATGCAACGGACTTGTCTGATTCTTTCGGCGGAGCTTCTCCCGTATGTACTGGTTTGGTTTCCCTCGAAGTCCGTCATTTTGGTAGGCTTCCGTACGACCTTGCCTGGGAGAACCTTGGATGTCCTGAGAGTCTTGAAAGTAATCACATTCGAAGATGCTCCTGTGTCGATAAGGGCCGTATTGAACTATGAATCCTTGATGCGTGTGGTGACATGTAGGGCACGGTTGTGAACTTCCTCTGGTTGATTGCAGCAAAATGTCTCCGTGCGCTGATTCTTCGAGAGGTGTGAAAGTTCGCATAAACTTTCCACTAGAGAAAACGCTTCTCGATCCACCGGCCTCTGGTTCATAGTGAAATTATTGACTTGAGGAGGATCGTTGTGAGGATCAGTCCCCAGTGTAGGAGTCTCCATGACAGGACCGCTCATATCTGATGTCGCTTCTTTGATCAGGTCCATGGAGATCTGCGCCGTTGAAGTACCTTCTTTGGTGCGTTGAATGCGTTCCTTTTTTGCTCCAGGGGCTGTCACGGCTCTTGTGGAAATCGATCAGTTAATGTCTTAAGAAAAGTGAGTACCTCTTTCTGAGTTGCGGCCATATCCGTTTGATTCTTAGCAAGAACTTCCGCTTCTCCATCAAGTTACGCAATGGTAATGGGGGATGGTCCTCCTCTCGTCCCTGCGGTTCCTCGTCCTGATGAAGGAGTGGAAGTTGTTGCTCTGGTGAATACCAGAGGTGTTACACTTGATGAGATGCCAGGATTTGCGGCCGCTCTGGCTCTGGTGATGGGAGGTGTTGTAATATCACTGCTGAGTGATCGAATTGAACGTTCCCATCCTCTGTACTCACGTGTTCCTTGATTGATCTCTCCTTCCTCAAGTATTTCTTCACGGCTTCGACAAGGGTCTTGAGATATTAATCTTCCAGCGGGGATCCGTAAGCTGCAGGCTCCATTTCTTTATCCGGTAGACGTTGTGGTACCCGGACAAGTCTTTTCCTCTGTGGAGTTGCCTCGAGTCTTCGTTGTCGGCTGGACCATGTTGTTCGTCTCTCCTGAGTCCCCTGTGATTACGTGCTCTTTCTGCATCTCCACTAGTAAAGGTGTGACTCGACTAAGGATCCAGCGTTTCTTGCACTTGTTTGAGTAGATGCCTGCCGACCCTTCTTGTAATTCTTATTTGTTATATCATTCAAAAGGCGGAATGTCTCGCTCTGTCTTCTAGAGATACGAAGCTTGATTTGCCAAGACATCCTCCAGCATTCTAGTTACACTTCCCATGATATCTCGAACCACTGTGGTCTCCGATTGAGGATACATCGTGAGATGAAAACCGAAAAATTGAGAATTCAATTTTTTGCAACCGAGAGATCAACCTCATTTGTGGTCGCCAATTATTTATGGGTGAAAACTATTCCTACCGGGTTTGGTAATTTGGGGTGTGTGGATGAGGAATGAATCTAAACCCTAAACAAATGCACTGCGCGGTGAGTGCTTGTAGATTCGGAAATCAATCTGTGCAAGTCCGGCCTAAACCAAGAAATTGTCGTTCCAGACTTGTTTCGGTCACAAAGTGAAAGATATGGGGTTGATCTTAGGGAGGGAAGCGAAGAAGGTGTTGAGATTGTGAAGGTGTTGGCTTGCTTATGACTTGTAACGAAAGGTGAGCAGAGGCTTACGATTGATGCAAGCGAGGCTCAGGTGTTTGAATACGTTGTGTATTAACACTTGGTTTTGTCTCAAATGCGGACTTGTGTGGTTTTTCTCCTGTTTTTGTCTGTTTTGAAAATAGGGAGGAGAACCTATTTATACAAGTCATTTGAGCCTTATTCACGTCTCTCGTGGGAAGTGGAGGAAGTGGAGTGATGGAGTAGTGGAGGTGTGTGTTGGTGTTACACGTTGGTCTTGCCCACTTCTCTTGTCATCTCCAACCGTCCATGACTTCCTAACACGTTCTTGTGATGGCGCGTTGCCTGTTGCCTGTTGTAAACCGCTAGACCAATACCCCGTATGTATCCCCCGAGTTTGTGACATGATTGACGTCTCGAGTGTGTGGATCGTGGATCCACGAAAGGTATGCATGTAAGTCTTGCTAAATTGAATGACTACGTTATTCAGGAAGAAAGTTGATACAGATTTGTCTTTATCAAATTAATTTTCATTGAAGTATCGTGTGTATTTTAGTGTGTTGTTATTAACAAGTTATATATGTTAGACAAATTGCAAAGAAATCATGGTGTGGTAGAGTGACCTGATCCAATTAACTGTGGTGATCACCATGACGTCTAAAATGCGACCTTATTATAGCGGAAGGAAATGGCCAGCCAAGGGTACAGCCACCATTACGACTATCACTTGCTGGGTGTTGGTTGGTGTATAACATCAAGTAATAATTACCTTCATATAGAATAAAGAATTGTAATAAGAAAATCACTTACTTTGAAGTTGTCAACAGAACTCGGACTAGAGATGATCTTTGAGACACTCATAATTCTCCTGCGACCGTTGATGGAATACATTTCGAGAGGGTTTTGAAAAGAGGATTAACTTTTATGCTAACATATTTGAATGAGAATAAAATTACATGCATCACTCTTGAAACTTGGTCGAAACTAAGCATGTGAAGGGTTTTGGGAAGGACCGACCTTGAAACCCCGGACAGGGCATGCGTGATTATTCTTCTTCGGCATACTAAATTAATAAACATCATGCCGGTGTACAGAAATCAAAAAGATAATTTGAAACCCTAGATTCATGCTACAGATAAAACGTACCTGCAAGTGAAAAACTCAAAAGTCCCATAAAGGTGCGATCTAGGCCACTCGATTTGGCCAGGTATATCAGAGGGAATCGAGGGTGGTTGAGATCGGTTTCGGCGTCGCGGTATGTAGGATTTAGCTACAACAATAAATTCCGTCACTGTTTATCTAATCCATTGCCGCAAAGGAATGGTGCTGAAGCGACCAAATTCCCGCGTGACATTTGCCTAGTTTGGACATGCCTAGTTTGGCGCGCGTTCCAAGACGACCAATCTTGGTCTATCTTGGCCAATCGGTATGGTGTGAAGGTGGTAGGCTGGTGTTCACGCCTATACCTGAATATCCCATGAAAACGTGATTTGAGCCATCCAAATCGTCCGGCGAAGTTGAGCGGTCGAGATCAGTTTGCGGTTTGGGAGGTGTGACCACGCTAGTTTGGGCGCGCGTCTTGGAATAACCATGCATGATATGCCTTGGCCGATCGGGTGAGGGTATAGATGGGTCCACGGTGGTCATCTTTGGTATGGCCCGGACTGCTTAATCTAATCTTGGACCCTCCATTCGTGCGAGAGAAGATGGACGCTCGTGATGCTAAAAACCCTAATTTTGGGTTTCAAGGCCGTGCGACCATGCTTTATTCGGCGTACGAATTGGGATAACCAACCATGGTTGGTCCTGACCGATTGGTCAGGTATGTAGGCGAGCCCATGGTGATTGTGTTGACATGCTCTGGGCCCTTTGAATCCGAATCTACACCCTCCATCTATACCGCAAAGACGGATGGTTGAGGCTGCTTTTGCGACACATGTAATATGCCGCAAACCCTAATTTAGGTTTTCCGTCCATCTCGCTCGGTTTGGACGTCTTGGCAAGCTAGGCCAATCTTTTGGGGAGGCCGGCCATGCGGGGTCCGCGTTGGTTCGGCGGTGGATATTCCATACCAGCTTGGGGGTGATGGAATTGATGCGGGTCACCAATCATGCTTGTGGAATGGATGACTGTGATCATATCCAGACTGATATGGTCAGTCCGGATGCTCAATCGGGCTAGTATAACACACCGACAGGGGCTCAATCGGGCTAGTATAACACACCGACAGGGGCTCAATCGGGTATTTCGTACATGGTTTCATTATAATGCTTGAGGTTCGTGTTGTGTTGTAAGAGCAACACTCAGTCGTCATGCCGCACTGATAATGAGTACAAGAAATACAAGGCTGATTGTGCATTAATTAATAATGCTAGAAATTCACAGGGTATATGGGATTGTTGCTACATGCTCCAACCTGGATGAATTTCATGTATTCACAAAATGGGATTGTTGCCACATGCTCCATTCTAGGTCAATTAAGTGAGGGAGTATCCAACACTTATTTATGGCCTTATCTTTTACAAGATGTCAGCGCATAATTTTCTGGTTTTTTACAATTTTAACCTAAATTGAAAATCCACCATCAACAGTTTGCTTTTTGAGGAACTTTAGGAAAGAACCGGATGCATGTGTATATATTGATAGAGCAAAGCCGCCAAATGATATCGATTATGACTGCAAGATTGATGAATCATGAATGGGTACTTGCAGATGTTTGAGGATGTGGTGTGATTAAATGGCCAAAAGCTAATATAACTCCAGGAGCAGAGTGACCAAATTAGAGTGGCAAGGTGATAGTAGATTGAATTCAGTTTTAGTGTTTAATATGTGATTTCGGGTAGCCAGAATTTATTTTTAAAATTGTACCAGAGATTCTACTTTTTTGAAAATTAATAAAAATATTATTTTATTGAACCGTTGTTTTAGGATGTACTTTTTTATCACCTCAAGATTCAACTGAACCAAATATAAGTTTTAGATAGACCACATCTCAGAATTCAGATCTGAAACTGAATGAACTTCAGATTATCAAAATCTGAATTAATAACCGCAACCGTTATTATATTTGACATACGAAAACCGTGGTACTAAATAATAGTTTTTGTGCGTGACTTTAAACCACAAATATTATTCGTCATACTTAATAACGTTTTCTATTCGACATTTATAAAAAGTCACACCAAATAAATAACGGTTCGAATAACAGATGAAAACCGTGATAAATCATGTTATATAACAGACTTCAATCGTCATTTATAGCCCATCCTGGACTAGTGCTATTTGCCACCCACACTTATCCTATTTGCCACCCTGATTAATTACCACCCCATTTATCATATTTACCACTCATATAATTTTCAATAAATCCTAAATACTACCTCTTGATTTTTTTTTACACCCAACAACAAATAAAACCACCCTAAATTATAAATAATATTTGCTTCTCCATCTCCACGGCCAACCACCTTCTTCATCTCCATCACCGCCTACTGGCCACCACCTCCATTCGTTTTTTTTCCCCTACTTTTTTATTCATTTTAGAGATGCGTTATAGAGATCTCTTTTCTCTGTCATTTTTATCAATTGTGTGCAAGTGATTATCCGTTTCCCATAGACGACTCTAGTATGCATAATCACATGGTTGCAAAACTATTTGGTGATATGATTTTGTCTTCTTTGCTGTCGTTTCTTGTGGAAGACATTTGGTTGATTCTTATACATAAACGCTGTTTTTAGTTCCATTTATTATCATCACAGTTTTTGATCATTTTTAGAATATGGATGGTGGGAACTTTAAATAACCAATGGAGATTACCAATTGATCATGGTTGAAAAACCCTAGAGAATTAAATGGACAAAATTTAAAATTGTATAGATGTTAATGATCCCCCTCCATCGACTAGCACAAAGAAAATCAGTCTAGGAGAATTTAAAATTGTATAACTTTAAGGTCATCAATTTCCGGACGACTAGAATGTGATTGATAGACTACAGTTATTCTTCGTTGTTCAGAATTAATCAAAGTTATAACCTAGAATTAGTGATTTTTTAATGGAAAAGGAGGCTAGCGAAGAAGGGTGGTAATAAGCTTTTTCATAGGTGGTAAATAGGAAAAAATAGAATTGAAAAATAAAATTACTTTAGAATGGGGCAAATAGGAAAAATGTGGGTGGCAAATAGGTGAAACCATCCAGAATGCTTAAGTTTTGGGAAAAACATATACAAATTCATATCTACAAAATCCAACATTTGTCATGTCCGTGATCAACGATTCTGGAAAAAGAAAACTTGAAAAGAAAATATTCGTTAGTTTTTCATCAATAAACGTCTTGAAGATTCAGACACAATGATTTGATCAGAGCCTCTAATTCGTAGAAAAGTTCCAGGAGATTAAACAAATACTATAGAAGTGGAATCGAAACATATCCCACGCGACATTGACCCGATAGAAGTCAAAGTCGATACTCGAAATAATATTCCTTACCTTTCTTGAGTCCTCATGAAATCCTGGCTAACTTGTCCCCCTTACACCTGAGTCCAGTTTGGAAATGAAATTGTTGGGCATTCTCTTCCGACAACTGGCGGTAAGTGTGATGATGATAATAATGGTATCAATCAGCTCCAATGTGATGGAAAAATACAAGCCTCGATGAGTGACACCATATATGTCCACATAAATGGTGGATTACGTACATAGAAATCATATTTTATCTGTGTCTGTAACTTCTACGAAAGCCAGAGTACACAACAGTAACGACAAGGGGGTAGATAAATGTTGCCTTCACTTCCACTTGCATTTCTTTTTCCTTCAAAATTTCTCCATTATTTCCCCATCTTTCGTCACCATCCATATTCTTTCTTCAAATTCTATTAATAAAATAACAAAACCACCATATATTATCCAAACTTGGCTGATTAGTTTTAGCTTGACCCAAGTTCCTGACCCATTATACGCATTTATATATATATATATATATAGATATATCGATTCGTCGAGGTATAATCTTCTTCTAGACTCAAATAAGCAAAAACTAGGTGATACTTACACCATGTCTAGGGACCTAGGAGTACTTCCAGATGATAGTGAATCTCTTCAATCAAGATTTTACAGGCTCATCGAATATCAAAATCAAACTCAGCATTCCAGGCTCGCTGAATATCAAACACAAACTCAGCAACAGTTAGAGATGTACCAAGCACAAAATCAGCGTCAATTTGGGGAGTTAACTAGTAGTATAACCAAACTGATGGAAACACTTGGCGAGAATTTTAAGATTTTTAGTAAATTTGGTACTAGTAATAATCGTCAAGGTTGTTTTGAATTTGAATTGATTAACGGAAAAAACTTGGTTGTCGCCGGCCCATGGACGCCGCAACCGGATTGCGAACAAGATATAGGTATGTAGACAACCTTTTGTATAACTGGTACATCTAATCAATATTCCATAATTCTATGGCTTAAGTTCTTGTTTCAGAGGAGAATACACCTCCGGAAAATGAGCAGGAACCTGTTCAGCCATACACATACATCGAAAATCGAAACACTCGGGAAGATATAGAAGAAGAAATTATTCATGGGGTCTTAGATCCCTGCCTGCAAGAGCAAAATGGTGAACGTCATTCAGAACAACTGCAACTGAGCCCCTTTCAGACCGGAACCCCGACAGGGGAGTTCCCCATAGTACAGCTTAACTCAAGTGAGTTCATCTTATGCCTTCTATTGTTAGTGGTTAGTAGAAGTGATGAACTTCATTAATGGAAGAAGTTATTCTTACAGAGAGAAGGAAAATGAATATTCAACAATAACTCTCATATCTTACAATAAACCGACAGTCTAATATTTATACAGACCAATAGACGTGTGACAACACATAAACTAGACAAGACCAATAAACGTGTGACAGCACATAAGCAAAGCAATGTAAACAGAGTGTAAGATTATGTGTTATTAGCCCCCCTCAAGCTGATATGAGCAGACCTTGGAAGCACTTTCAGCTTGTTTCTGAGAAATTCAAATCGTGGCCCTGCTAACCCTTTTGTGAAAATATCAGCGGCCTGGTCAATGGTAGAGATGTAAGATATGTGCAGATCCTTAGACTGAACCAATTCGCGGACAAAATTATAATCAATTGCAAGATGCTTCATGCGTGTGTGAAAGACAGGATTGGATGAAAAGGAAATGGCACTTTTGTTGTCACACAAAAGTGATGGAGTGGCAGGTAGAAATATATGAAGATCAGTGAGGAGCTTACACACCCAGACAACCTCTGCAGCAGAATTTGCTAGACTGCGAAATTCAGCCTCAGTGGAAGATCTTGCCACAGTAGCCTGTTTCTTACTTGACCATGAGATTGGATTTGAGCCAAAGAATATACAGTAGCCACCAGTACTCCGCCTAGTATCTGGATCACCTGCCCAGTCTGCATCACTAAAACCATGCACAGCAGAGAGTCCTTTGGTGAATAAGATACCATGTTCAATTGTGTGCTTGATGTACCTTAATATCCGCTTAGCTGACCACCAAATGATCGAAGTAGGTGATTGCATATCTTTGTGGACTGATTAACGGCAAAACTAATCTCGGTCTGGTCCCAAGTCAGTCTTGTAAGCCACCTACAAGAGAGACATAGAGGTTGGATCTTCAAGAGCGGTGCTCGAATTTGCAACGAGTTTGAAGTTTGCAGTGCGGAGAAGAACACGGCTTGGCACCAGACCATATCAAACTTATCTAACAAGTCCATTGCATATTTAGTTTGGGAGAGAAAAGACTGTTTTCATTACGCTTAACTTCAAGGCCTAGAAAATAGTGGATGGAGCCTAAGTTCTTTAGAGGGAAGTGGTTTTGCAATTGAGTAATAAGCTCATCACAATAAACACTAGAGCTACCAGTAATGAGAATATCATCAACATAGATAAGAATGATAGTAATCCTATTGTGATGCTTTTGCACAAATAAACTGGAATCTGCAGTGGAAGGCCTGAAATTATATGAGAGTAGAACAGTAAGAAGTTTGTCATACCAAGCTCTCGGGGCCTGCTTTAGACCATAGAGAGATTTATGAAGTCTGCAAACATAGTCTGGATGCTCTTTGTCAACAAAACCAGGTGGTTGAACCATGTAAACTTCCTCTGTAAGATCTCCATGTAGGAAAGCGTTGCTAACATCCAATTGGGAGACAGACCAGTTAAAGTTAACTGCTAATGAAAGAATGATTCTGATAGTTGTTGCCTTCGCAACAGGACTGAATGTCTCAGTGTAATCAAGCCCTTCTTGTTGGTGAAAACCTTTAGCCACCAGTCTTGCTTTGAATTTGTCAAGAGAACCATCGAATTTTGCTTTATTCTAAAAACCCATTTTTGACCTACAACATGCTCGTGAAGGATGGGGAGGAACAAGACCAAGTGCTCGCATCTTGAAGAGCGATATGTTCTTCAATAAGAGAAGTATTCCATTTTGGATGTTTCAGGCTTGACTTACAGTAGGGAGAGGAGGTAATTGTTGAGCTTGTAATGATGCGAGATAAAAGCATGTTGAGTAGAATAGACTTTAGGTTTGAAGATACCAGCCTTTCCTCTAGTAGTCATCTCGATGAAGATTGGTGATTGTAGGAAGTGGAGCGAGTAGAGACTCGAGATGATGGAGCTTAGATAAAACTTGAGATGATGTAGTGTAAGGTAAAGCCCCAGACGATACGACGAGATGATAATTTGTCGGATAAAACTTTAGAAGGAGTAATTAGGAAGTATGAATGATATCTCATTTGTTGTAGCGAAGTATGAGAAGAAATGGCAAGGTAGGCGGAGTAGTAGACAAGGGATCCAATGTAGAATGTGGTGACAAGGCACTTTTAAGTGGAAAAATGGATTCTTGAAAAATGACATGTCGTGAGACATACACTTTCCCTGTAGAAATCTCCAAACATCGATATCCCTTATGCATAGTGCTGTATCCAAGAAAAACACAAGAAGAACTCCTAGGTTCAAGTTTGTGAGTTGTGTAAGGTCTTAGCCATGGAAAACAAAGACAGCCAAATGATGCGAAATAATTGTAGTGGGCTTTCTATGATATAGCATCTCAAATGGAGATTTAAAGTTAATTGACCTTGTTGGGAGACGGTTAATAGTGTAATTAGCAGTAGTAAATGCTTCTACCCAAAAAAGATGGCGAAATACCAGATTGGATTAAAAAGGTTCTGCCAACATCAACAAGATGCCTGTGTTTAGATTCTGCAACACCATTCGTTCGTGTGTGTGAGGACAACTAATTTCATGAAGAATACCGAACCTTTGAGAAAAAGAGGATAACTCATTGTTAACAAATTCACCCCCTCCATCTGTTCTAATTGTAACAATAGTAGAATGGAGTTCATTTTCAACTTGAAGTTTAAACTGATAGAATATCTTTTTGAATTCAGACTTGTCATACAAAGGAAAAATCCAGCAGAATTTAGAGTAGTCATCCACAATGTTGACATAATATCTAAAACCTGAAATGGAAGTAACAGGACAAGGACCCCAAAGATCTAGATGAAGTAGTTCTAATGGCTTAGAGCTACAGTGAGTGGACAAAGAGAATGGAAGTTTATGACTTCTTCCTAATTGACAATCAGTACAGAAAAGTGGACTTTTGATTACATTGGATAGGTGAAGGGAACTACAGACATGTTTCATTGTTTGAAAGGATGGATGAGCCAGTCTCTTGTGCCAAACTTCAGCAGATATGTTAGTTGTAACACCAGAGAGAGCTTTATTCTTTAATTGGCAATGAGTGGAGTGGATCCACACCTTATATATTAGGATCATAAGGAGGTGGTAAGCAATGTGGGACTAAGATGTGGCTAAGACTTTCCTTAGTCTCCACTTAGTCTCCATTATGCCCCCTCCACGTGTAGGGCTCTTGAGGCCTCTACAACGTGGATCCCTGCATGGTTGCCCGTTTGGCTGCCTTTGCTTTTTTAGGTCTTCGGGTCTTACACGGGTCTTATGTCGCATACAGGGCCTAGCTCTGATACCATAGTAGAAGTGATGAACTTCATTAATGGAAGAAGTTATTCTTACAGAGAGAAGGAAAATGAATATTCAACAATAACTCTCATATCTTACAATAAACCTAATAGTCTAATATTTATACGAGACCAATAGACGTGTGACAACACATAAACTAGACAAGACCAATAAACGTGTGACAGCACATAAGCAAAGCAATGTAAACAGAGTGTAAGATTATGTGTTATTAATTTTGGGCCCGATTCTAAGACTCGAGGAATTTTAAAAGGTGATGTCACAAGTTCTATGCTAGAAGAAGCGACATCATCGCTGAGTGAGCATGTACCCGATCACCAAGCAGATCAAGAGGTAGGAGATGAAATTAACAGCGAGGTATTACAACCCTTATTGAGACCACAATTGTTTGTTGCTAACATTGGCGACTCGGTCGCAATTTCGGTCATGGATTCCCCCAATGTTCAGCCAAATCCTAGTGAGTGCATAACATTTCTTTTTTTCTTTTCAAGTCCATGGTTTTTCTCAGGTTGACAGGGTACTACAAATTTATACATCCTGATTATTTTGTTGTTCAATTATTTCCAAGGTAATCATCTTGGTCATAGTAGTAAGTACTCGTCGCTTCACAGAGCAGCCAAAACAGGAAACTGGGAAAGAGCTAAAAAACTGTTTGAGGATGATCCAGAATCATTAACAGCAACAATCACAACTGAATCAGCAACTGCGCTGATTGTATCTGTTGATAAAAAGCATTGGATGTTTGCGGAGAAACTCGTAGAGCTCATGCTACCAAAAGCACTTGAAAATAAAGAAACCAAATACGGCAACACTGCACTCCACATTGCAGCTAGAGAAGGAAACAAGGATATTGCTGAGGCTGTAGTGAAGGGAAATCCTAATGTGACACAAATACGTAACAATAATAATGAAGTACCACTATTAACTGCTACGGTATCTGTTTCATGTGGACAAAAAGAGGTAGTTAAGTATCTTTGCTCCGTTACAAGAGACGAGGAACCAAGTCCCCTAACTGGTCCCGATGGTTCTTCATTACTATGCAGTTTAATAAACGCCAATTTCTATGGTAAGTGAAGTACATGGTAATTTATAAGCCACTTCTCTAGATATTATTCCAGATGATCAAAAAGATGCATTGTTCAATCCATCAAGTAACTAACTAACTACTTTAATGTGAAGATATTGCATTGTTTTTCTTTAAACGGCATCCCGAATTGGTTATGGAAAAAACCAGGAACCTTCAGATATCGCCGTTAGAAGCTATTGCCAAAAGACCATTTGCATTTCGGAGCGGAAGAAAGTTAAATTCATGGCGGCGCTGCATATACCCACGTTAGTAATTAATCCATTACTTTCGTGAACTGTGTTGTTGATAGCCGAAGCTTTTAAAATTATTAAAGTTGTCGTGCTTGGACTATAACTGCAGTGATTCAAGTTGACATGGGTAGTCCAAGCTGTTATCGCACCATAGGAGACATAGAAAACCCATCCGAGTGCTCCAGAGGAGATGGAGGAATCATTTCCTTCATCCTTAACCACTTAACCCGAGGTTTGATAAATATATGATCCTTAATGGACATTAGTGTTGTTTATATTCTCATTTTTAGTGTCAATTTCTTGATGCAATATTCTGCTCATAAACCGTGCTGCAAATTTTAGGATATATCACGTGTAACTACTAGCTAGGTGCAATCATCCATTACAATTCCGCTGTTTTACTGATTAGCTTCTCAAGATAATTCACAATGTATACAGTTTCTGTAAGTCTTATGGACACTTGTATCTGTATGCAGTCCCTAGTATCAAAGAATTATATAGACATAAATTGATGGACGAAGAAGCAGCTGCATTAGTTAAAGAAATGATTTCCCAACTTAAGAAAATGACAACCAATAAACCTCAACAGGCATTAGACTTTTTTGAAAATTCCTGTGTCTTGAAGACTGCTATAAAGTATGGAACAACTGAAATTGTAAAAGAATGCCTCTTAAAGTTTCCTGACTTAAGGTGGATCAAAACGAAGAATCAAACGTTAATACAAATTGCCATTGAGGAACGAAATGAGAAGATTTTAAAGCTCATCTGTGAAACTTGTGATGATGAGGATGATAAGGCTGAACTTCTTTCTAGAGGCGACATTAATGGCAATGGGGTTTTGCATTTTGCTGCCAAGTTAGCATCTTCCACTCAACTTAATTTAGTCTCTGGCGCAGCTCTACAAATGCAAAGAGAGATGCAGTGGTTTAAGGTATGTAAGTATGAACTTTTAGTTGGGCATCTCACTGGGGCCAGTGGTTTAGAGACAGTCGCTATAAAATTTGATAGTTTCCTTAAGTGCTGCGGACTTCCCAACTATGTCATTAGTCCCTAATTATATATCCATCACTTGTCATGTTTCATTCAGGGGGTGGAGAAAATGGTAAGAAAGAGTGACAGACTGGTGAGAAATAAAGATGGAAACACAGCTCAATTTGTATTTACGGAGGAACACAATGGTTTAAGGAAGGAAGGAGAAAAATGGATGAAAGATACCTCTCATTCATGCATGGTGGTGGCTGCTCTTATCGCAACAGTTGTGTTTGCTGCAGCTTTTACAGTACCAGGTGGAAATTTCAGTGATGATAATGAGAGTAACAAAGGCATCCCAATTTTCTTGAATAAGATGTCATTCATGGTGTTTGCTATATCAGATGCCCTGGCTCTCTTTTCCTCTGTCACATCAATTCTCATGTTCTTGGCCATTTTGACTTCACGTTATGCAGAAGAAGATTTCCTTATTTCTTTGCCAACAAAGTTAATTATCGGTCTCGGAACTCTTTTCTTTTCTATAGCCGCAACTATGATAGCTTTTGGAGCAACACTTAGTATCGTACTTGGGCACAGAATAGTGTGGGTTCTTATCCCTATAGCTTTATTTTCTTGCGTTCCAGTCACCTTGTTCGCTTTGTTGCAATTTCCACTTCTTGTTGAAATGGTCCGCTCCACATATTGGCCCCGCATCTTTCTTAGTTAATAATGAAACTGAGTACAAGTTCTAAGTAATTATGAAGAAACTTTTGTGCTTTTCGAAAGATGTTAGGTATGAATTTTTCTTGAAGATTTGTTTGGAAAGTCTATATATTCTTGTCTCACCTTAGTGATGCATGTATTTGGTCCCCATGGTGACCACTGACGAGTCCTACTGTTTGGTGTTTGATAGCTCATAGATGAACCAAGCTAGTGTTGACTGGGATTGACGATTCTTAACTAGCTTAGTAAATCAATACATATAATGATAAACTTTAACAAATTAAGCACGATTGTACTCTGAAGAACAAGTCAAAAGAAAGACGGTTTAAAGATGCTCACTAAGGGTTGATGGATATCTTGTATGTTTGTACGAGGGTTTATATGTGGGTTGCTTATCATGTACCAGGGTTGTATGAGGGTTTCTATGTGAGGGTTGTAGAGGGCTTCTATGTGAGTTGCTTATCATGTATGAGGGTTGCGGACAAACAATTTTGTACGTAACATTTCTTTAATATAAATTTATCTTTACCGATCAAAAAAAAAAAAAAAAAAAAAAAAAAAAAAAATGCTCACTAAGGATGGATTATTTATGCGCAGATAGTTCCTTCTCTAGTTCCATAGTAGCAACAATAACAAGCAGAAGAGACACATGCAAACGAAAACAAGCATATTCTAAGAACCGCCTAGGCTAATATTGAGTTCAAGATGTCCCAGGTGTGCATGAGAAATGAGAATGACTAATTTTTCTGGAGATCTCTGCACGAACCCATGAGCCTTGTACTTCAGGTTCGGCATTCTGACCTCTAGGTTGGAACAATTGTTCATTTCCCTGTCCTGCAAAATTATCAGGCGAAGGCCAAGTTTTCTTAGGGAACAACTTTATAACAAATTTTTTTTTCACCACCGTGGTAAAAATAAAAAACCAAGTAAAGAAAGGAAAATACTTCCAAAATTAATTAACCACCACCCGTTACTGGCCGGTTGTTACAATACCGTGCCCGAAACAGATATTCTCAAAATTGTAACGCTCCATAAAGACCAATTGTGCATCAACCACTTAACAATCAATTAGTTGGTTGATCTGTGGTCTTGTGTTTACCACTATCCAAAATTGTCAACGCTCCATAATACCTGAACTATCTCCGTCATCAGCTTCTTCCAGCAATTTCTTGGCTTCCGAGTATCCACTATCCTTACCTTCAAAAGTTCAGAAATCAAGAACTCTGAGTAAAACTAGGAATCTATCTGCACATCAAATCGAAAGGATCTGTGTTATAATTAGGCCTGCACATCGGCCGGTCGGCCCGGCTTTTTGGTGATACCGACCACCGAGCCGACCAGGTGCCGGTTCTCAAATTTGAAACCGAAGCCGAGCCGACTACTACTCGGTTCGGTTTTAAACCGTCAGAGTCGGCTCGATTCGAGTACCGGTTTTAAACCGTGTCAGACCTGTAAAACATAACAACAGCTTATGTTCCTGCAGTTTTCCTTTTCTGCTAATTTTACTTGTTATTCCTGCCACAACCATTCATACAACATAATAACAGAACAACATAGACATAATTAACATAAGTTCTTTAAAACCAACTAACATAATTACATAAACCTGAACTTAAAGTCTGACATAAACTGATAAAGATTGTTCAAACTTCAAAGTAAAGTTACTGCAACTCTGCAAGAGTACCGCAATCATCCAACTACTTAAGTTCTTCATGACCAAGTGACCAACTAACATAACTACTGCATATGCACATAATTACCGAAGGAAAATAGTGTAACTACTGCATATGTACATAAAGTGTTAAAAGTAAACCAGCACTTCCATTCCATAGACCATAGTTCCTTTCCATATCAAGTCTGCAACAAGATCTGAACTTCAACAATCATCGTCATTAGTCAAGCATCATTGGATCATCAAACTCCTCTCAGTCTTGGATAAGCACCCAATATTGCTTGCACAGAAATACTTAAGTTAATAACAAATTTAAATTGACAAGTAAAGAAACAAACAGAAAAAGAAAAAAAAAACAACAGATTACAATATAAGTTATATAACATTACCTTCCTCAATGCTTGAGCAATCATCTCGAGTATATACTAGATAGAAGATCAAGAGCAATTGGCTTTTCTAGCTTGACTTTGAGTGCATAACAATGCTTCAACTGTCCTAGGAGATAGAGAGCTTCTCCAAGGACTAAGCACACGCTTTCCGATCTGAATGCTGATTCCGAAGCAACAGAAGACACCGGCATGGCTAGTATATCCTTCGCCATATGAGAGAGTACCTTATACTTGGTACTATTGCTTTGCCACCAAGCCAAAATGTCAAACTCAGTTCCACCTTCTTCTTCATCAAACTCCTCTAACAAATACTTGTCCAACTCATTTAATCCTTCAACACCAAGTGGGTTCCTTTTATGCCTTTTCTTCCTTGAGTTAAGCATGGCCACAATGCTTTGTTCTTGCGCAACAACAGGAGCTTCGGCTACAGCAACACCACTAGTTGAACTTTCACCAACAACAGCATACAAAGACTTGTACTCTTCAAAGAGTCTGACCATATCTTCTTTAACCTTTTTCATAACTCTAGCAACCTGGTACTGATTTCCCTCATACAAACACTCTAGAGTAAATTCCAACCCCTTCTCTTTCTCTCGTGGATCCAACAATTGTGCAAAGAACAAAGCAGAATTCATATCTTCATAAGCACCCCAATACTTATTATATTTAGCAAACATGATTTCAGCCATATTTCTAACGAAAGAGTCAGCCACATTATCTCTAAACTGAACCAAGCTGTTCATGGATGAGTACAACTTCCCATAAGAAAGTATGAGTAGTAACTTGTGTTGCGAGCGAGAAAATCTAACGGTTGCATCGAAGAATATCTTTAAGCACTTCACAAGACTTCTCGCATAACTCCAATCATCTGCATAAGGAGCATGGTGATGTATTTGTTTCTTTTTTTCTTCATCTTCTTCTTGCCTTTTGGATCAGTAACAACTTCAATATCAGATTCTGAACTCGATGAAGAACTGAAAGTTAACTCTTCCATGGAATTAGCCAGCACAAGAAGATCATCATGACTAGGTAAAAACTTGATTCGGCTTCTTCAAAGATGTACTTCTTCCTATAGTCTCTATCATACTTTTCTAACCTTTTGAAAGCTCTTTCATACTTTTCAGTGACCTCTAACATCAAATATGTGCTATTCCAACGTGTCTTGACATCTAATATCATTCCTTTCTTGCAATCAATCTTCTCTAGTACACAACAATGCTTAAACTTTTCCCATCTAGCGGAGAACTAGTAACATACTTGACAAGGTGACCTAATCCTTGCGATTGACTTGTTATAGAGCCTCTTGCATCTTTTATAACCAAAGCAAGAACATGGGCAGCACACCTAACCTATTATAAAAATGAAAAAACAAGAAATATTAGCGCAAACATAAGTAAATACAAATGAAGAACATTTAAATACTTGAATTAAAATCATAAGTAAATACAAATGAAGAAGAACACTTAAACAAACATTTAAATTTGAATTACAAAAAAAAGAAATCTTACATGCAAGTATTAGGTCCTTTCAATTGCTCCGGTCCAACCAATGATAGTTTGCTTTAAATAGTCGATGGCAAGAGTATTAGTGACATTATCAAAAGTGACACCAAACACATCTTCAAGTCCCCAATCTAAAAGCACTTCTCCAACATTTTACCTATTTAAATTACTGTATGACCTTTCACTTGGCAAAATAAAAGAATTCTCTTTTGCAACTTCCGGTTTTTGATCAACATAAAACGTGACACACATATAATTGATATTATTGGGAGAGGTCCAAGTATCAGTAGTTAAAGAAACCCTCTGTTTGGATGTCTTGAAATACTCTTTCAAACTTTTTTTCTCATCCCTGTATATTATCAAAAGATCCTTATAAATAGTCATGCGGCCGGGGACCTTGAACCTAGGTTCCAACATCCGACTATAAGCCCTAAACCCTTCATTCTCTACCTTGCTAAATGGTAACTCAGCTTTGATTATGAATTCAACTAAAGCTCTTCCGCACCCTTGAGGGATTATAAATAGAAGCAACTAACTTACCATCCTCACCTGGTTTAGGGGAGGAAACAACAAACTTTCTGTCCCTTCTTCTTCTGTTTGGATTCTTACGGCATCTATCCAAATGACCCCACAATCCGGAAGTGCCATTTCTTCTGTGTGAGCGGCAAAGGAGCGCAAACAATGATGACATTTAGCTTTCTCTTCACTTATCCTTGTGAACGCAACCATACATCAGATGTAACTTTAGGCTTCTCTTTGTTTGCATCATCTTCTATAATTGTAACTTCATTAGGAGGTTTAGATTGAGCTCAACCAGTGCAGATTGAGCTCCAACTCCCGGCTGTAGATTGGCTAGGTACATTAGATGATCCAACTCCACTTTGAGGTGTTTGTGTGTCTTGAATTTCCATCTTTGGTTCTGTTACAAATAACAGAAGGATATTCATTATTCAATTATTGTATGAGCAAGAACACTAATACTAGTAGCTCATACACACATCAGAGTTACAAACTTTCATCAGTAGCTCATACATAACAAAAAGGATATTCAGTTTGATGAGCTATGTATGAGCAAACAAATTTAAGTCTCTAACACTAGTAGTTCATACATCTCCATAAAACAAGACCCCAAATATCAGAGTTATAAACTTTCATCAGTTATAAAAAGACCCCAAATATCATAGATTCAGAGTTACAAACATCAGTACATCACAAAGAGGAAACAAACCCAGTGAGCAGTGAACACAAATACATAAAACAAAACCCCAAATCAAAACCCCTAATACATATCAAAACCCCAAATCGAAACCCCCAAATCTGAACTAAAAAAAAAAACCTAATTCATAAATCTAGGGTTTCATTCAAAATAATCAAAAATCCATAACAAACTAACAACTAACAAGTTACAATCACAGATTTCTGATTCACAAAAAAACGAGAAGCAAATATCAAATGAAGAAGACAAGGAAAGGAAAATAAATCGGCTGATGAGTGATGACTTACGATTCTTGAGTTACTTGTTGTTGTATTCTTTGATCATGGATGATATTGAAACGAGAAGCTGAAAAAAATCGCTTTGTGATGAGAGGAAGAAGAAGAAAGCTGCCGCTAAACCTAATGCTTCGCTAGAAAAAGCTGAGAGGCGAAAAAGAAAAAAGAAATGAAATCTTTGTGAAAAGAGAACTTATATAGGTAGGGTTATCAAAATGGAGGGTCAGGATTAGGGATAGGTATAGAAATCAATGGCTACTATTATTCGGTGTTTATATGGCTCGGTTCGGCCGGTTTTTTGAGTGATACCGTGCGCCGAGCCGACTATACCTCGGTTTTGGATTTGCATACCGTGGCCGGCCGGAGGACAGTCGGTATGGCTCGGTTCGGCTCCGGTTCTGGCGGTTCCGGCACGGTTTCTCGGCCCGGCCGGTTTCCTGTGCAGGCCTAGTTATAATACCTGTTTGGAGGGCCTTTAGCAGAGCCTTTTGAGCTCCTTTATTATTCTTGTTTTGTTTCCAGACTTTCCCCAAATCATAATTCTGAGAAATCATTAGCTTACCAATTAAGAGAAAAAAAATAAAACTAACAAACGAACCCAAGAAAGATACAAGAAAATACTTTTTGATAATCTGAATAGACTTACTTCGCCATCTATGGTTACCCAGCAAGAACCATTTTTATTTAACAATTTTCGAGTAACATCGGATGGATCCATGTAGTTGCTGGCTTGCTGCACCTTTACAAGGAAAGCTTTTTACATACTTGTATAGATCAAATGATTTCAGATCATCACAACACCCAGATAATGGAAGGTAGGAAAAACCATAAACAAAATAAATAAAATAACGTATTTGGTGTAATTAGGTAGGTAGAGAGATGACTTCATAAATTAGAACCTAACAAATAATTTGCTAGGACCGAAAATATTATTAGCTGATGCATATTGAGAAACAGTATTGGAGATTTTAAAAGTCCGTCAAATGTTATCGACTATGGAGCACACTGATCCGTAAATTTAGTTTAAAGTTGCATGGCAGAAAAATAATTGAAGATGAAGGTTGGTGATTTCGGCCGCAGCATTCCAGTAGTTAACCTCATCCGCTGCCCTGCCAGGTTGGTTCTGTGTAGTTGTTATCTCGATATTAAAGAAAAAAATTTCATAGTACAAAACACTTCATATATAAATTAATGCAGGCAGAAGGAGACAGATTTATAAACTAATTAGAGGAGCACGCTGAGGTTGTTGAACTCTATTTAAGCAATTAGGTGGATGCTTTATGTCAAAATTACTCGTAATAAACTTGCTTTTTCAAGAAAAACTTTTCTCATACGTTGTGCTCAAACATTTTTTATCTAGGAGCATGATAAGCAATCATTTTAAGTATAACTAGTTGCGCTAATACTTGTAAAAACACTTAGCAAATGAAAAACTTATTTAACAGAATTAATTAAACGTGGTTTATATTTCCTAATTTGTAGTTGTGATCATAGATCAAAAATGCTCTAGTGTCAGTTCCGAGGAACTGACAGACTACTAACTTGGTGGACTCTAGAAAGGATGGACTATTTATGGAGGGGTATTAGTCCTAGTTGCTATCGCTAGCTTGTCACTTCTGTGTAACTAACAAGGTATACGTCTCCTTGATGGGCTTGTGCTGAGCCGAAGAGTCAGACGCATCCAAAACTAACTCTCAAAATTTCATACGTCAACCGTTGTGTCTCAAAGAGTCCAAGTATATTTTTCTTTGAGTCATAATGTGCCAAACCCCAAACCAATCCCCTCTCCATTAACTCATCATCCCATTCCCATTCAATCAAATACCTGTCACATTATTGATATCAGTCACTCTTTGATCGTTATGGGTTCATCCGTTGCAATGAAAAAGCTGAAAGCATTTCATGCGATGGATAGAGAGCTCTACAAGTTGTCGGGATATGGTTAGAGGTACGCAAGCGATTCCATTCTGGCTCTATCCTGAAGAGATTGGGTACCCAAATGTAGTTCAGAAACTGCTTAGGATAAATGTTGCAGTGGTTAATTGTATACTCGATGAGGCACTTTATTAAGAATGATTAATTGGGGGATATAAAAAGGAATTTGGGGATATAGGAAAAGGACAAAAAAAAAGTCCAAATATCAATTCGGGGTCACCCCTTATCTAAGTATTTTTTTAAATCCTAATCTACCCCTCACTAATCGGGTTTAGTGGTTAATAATAATTAGTAAAAATCTTAAGTATTTGTTAAATGATTAGTGTGTATTTGTATTTGGGTGAATGAGATGAGAGTAGAAAGATGGAAAAAAAAATTTGAGAGGGAAGTTTTTTGGTGGAAGTGGAGGATGATTGTGAAGAGAGAATTGTTGCTAAGAGGTTGAAAATTTGATTTTTTTTTCTTTGAATCCACCATTGTTGCAGCTGAAAAAGCTTGGTGCCGGCATGGTATTCAACCAAAAAACCATGCCGGCATTTGTTGGAAATTCTTCAAAACCTTTTTTTTCTGGTTTTAATGAGTCTACTTCCGGCACAGTTATGTGATTTTCGAGCATGCCGGAACTACTTCCGGCATGGTTTTTGCTTAAATTTCTATGCCGGAACATGATGAAAAGTATCCAGGAAACTTCAATTTTTTTTCACTTGACTACCGGCATTGATAGATTTCTACTCGAGCATGCGGCACCATTTTCGGGTGGTTCTTTACCAATTCCGGCATGGTCTTCATCACTTCGGCGATGTAAAAAATATTCCGTTTTGAGTTTTTCTTGGTTTTAATCAGTCCACTTCCGGCACAAGTAGTTAATTCTCGGAGCATCAAGGACCGGTTTATCGGCATAGTATGTTGCTTAAATTTCTATGCCGGCACATGATGAAAAGTATCCAGGAAACTTCAATTTTTTTTTTCACTTGACAACCGGCATTGATAAATTTCTATTGAGCATGCCGGTACTCAGTTACGGCATCGAATGTTAGTTTCCAAGCATGCCGACACCAGTTTCCGGCATGGTCTTCATCAATTTCGGCATGATCTTCATCACTTGCAGCATGATCTTCATCACTTACGAATTAAAAAAAAAAAAATGTTTCCAAAGTGAGGAGCCGGCAGAGAAGGAGAAGAGAATTTGAAAGAGAGTGGGGAGAGTTTAGAATTTGAAAGGGAATGGGGAATATTTGGGTTTCAAATTCTAACCCTGAAAGTGATTAATAAGAAGTGGAGATGGAAATGGGGGGATATGATTTTGTTTTTTGATTTTAAATTTTTGATTTTTATTTTGAGGGAAGGGTATTTTAGTATTTTCGCCTCCAAAAGTCACCCCTTAGTACACACCATGGGTTGGGGGAAGTAATTCATATCCCCCAGTTAGTTTTTATATCCCCCAATTGCGTGTTCTTTATTAACGAGGGATGAGGCAAAAGGTCTGTCAGTGGTATATCGGGACAGGATTAGTGCTTTATCCAGGGTCAATTAGACTATCAACCAAGCATTTTCTAGGGCCTTTACTGATATCGTACAAGAGGTTGGTAAAAAATAAAACTCTGCTCAGGATGAGACTATAAA